>VZRM01001697.1:420870-519360 GCA_013397955.1 Grantiella picta
GGTCCCTCCCCCCCCCGCCGCCCTGCCGAGCCACGGCCCTTCAGGAGCACCAGCCTGCTCTAACGGGGCCCCGGGTCGAATTCAGCCGCGGGCTGCCGAGAGAGCTCCACCCAGCAGGCCACGGCACAGCGCGGCACCGCAGTGCGGGCTGGGGGCACGGACCTGTGCCGGGGCGGTGGGACGGGAGCGGAGCCCAGCCCCAGCCACGGCGCCCAGCCCCNGAGCGGGGCCGCGGCTGCGGCTGCGGGGCCCTGCCCGGGTGAGCGGCCGGGCTGCCGCTGAGGGTGGGCGCCGCCGGGCGAGCGCCTCGGGTTCCGTGCCCGCTCTTCCTTCCGCCTCTTCCTGGCTGTTTCCCGTCCCGGGCGCCCGAGGCTTTATGTGCTTCTTCCGGGGGTTCCGCCGGCCCGGGCGCGTGCCCAGTGGCCCTTTCGGGAGTGAGGAGGCCCCGCGGCCCCTCGCTCCCCGCGCTGCCCCTCCCCAGCCGGGCTTCAGATGTCCCCGAGGCAGTTGGGCCTGGTCTTGTTTCTAATCGACAGTGTTAGCCTCTAATCGGGGCTGCTCGTGTAGCTCCTTCAGCTTTTCTGCGTTATTTTTCCCCGGGCGCGTTCTGTCAGTGCCATCTCCGGATTACATGCTGTTCGCTGCCATGACCACGGCGTTTTTGTGTTTGTTTGAATATTTCTCCCCGCCCCAGCTGGAAGCCTGCGTGGGCAAGGCTTGCTGGCTGTGGCTTGTTCCTGCCTGCCCTCCTCCTCCTTCTCCTGGTGCTGGGCTGCTGTGGCAGTGGTCACATGCTGGCAGTGGATCAGGGAGCCAAGAGGCTGAAGCTTTAACCTGTGCTCAGCAGCAGTGCCAAACAAGGCCGGATTTAAGGCATTTTGGCTCTTGACAGCTGTGGTTTTGGCTCATCTTAATGAAATGAAACCTGTGTTTGCTCTAGTTAGGACGCTTAGTGGATTTTCTTAATGTCAGATTGACAGCATGGGCTCATCATATCCCATGCTTTAATTCCCTTCCTCCCCGTGTTTTCTCTAATATCTGCTTGAAGAGATTATGTCATCCAGTGCTTCCTAATACTAGCTGTGTTTTAGAGTGCAAAGACGGGTTGTAGCCAGTGTTGTAGAGAAAGTAACACAGTCAAAGCTCTGATAAAGCTTCGTCTGTGAAGGAGTGCCCTGTTCTTTCATGGTATTGCAGAAATGGTGAATAATTTATTCCCATGAGACAAAGGATATTGTCCTTAGGAGAATCACTGTGTTTGTGGGACATGTGAGCTCTTAACCCTGCTATTCATACTGTGATCACAGAATCATAGAATGGTTTGGGTTGGAAGGGTCTTTGAAGATATATTTCCAACACCCCTGCCATGGGCAGGGGCACCTCCCACTAAACCATGTTGCTCAAAACCCCAGGCAGCCTGGCCTTCAACACTTCCAGGAATGGGGCATCCATAGCTTCACTGGGCAACCTGTTCCAGTGTCTCTCCACCCTCACAGTAAAGAATTTCTTCCTGATGTGTGATCTAAAGAGTAATGCAAGATGTCTTGTCTGCTGGAGTGTTCGTCCTTGCTTTCAGAGCTTAAAATTATACCTGGCCTCTGAAAATGGGGAAACAAGGGAGAGAGGGCATCTTCACTCTCTTGCTTCTGATGTGATATCTGTGACATAAGAGAAGTGCCATTTGTAGACATTTAGGTGTGTAGTAAGAGGTCATCTCACCAGGCAGGTATTTCAGTAAGGGTCATTTGCAGTCAAAGACTGGGCTAATTAGAAGGTATCAAATAGCTGAGGGAGGTCTGTTCACACTCCTCTGTGGCAGGGCAAGTGTAGTGTTTGTTATTCTAAAATAAAACTGGTTTTTGACTGAAATAACCCTTGATGACTACTTCCTTCACTGTAGGCAGTTGTCTGCAGGTGGAATAACACTGCGGGGGGGGGGAGGGGGGGGATGCAATCTACATTGTCCTCATTAACATGGAGTACAAACCTAGGTCTAATCCCTCTCTTCCTGTGCTAGTGTCTAGAAGGATAGCATGCCTCATTTGTTTTGTGGCTTATGCTGCTTTCTGTCATGGCAAGGAAGTTCTCAGTTGATAAAACAGTAAATAGCCCAGTGAACCCTGACATGTCTGAATAGTGAGAAGTTTGGAGTAGGATAGGGACTGCCCTTGTCTTGTTCTGGGCTGTGGTTGGTATCACTAAGGAGAACAGCAGTCAAAACTTGCGTGGAAATCTTGAGTTGCTTTATCTTCTGAGGCAAGGGACATAAGGCCTAAAAGGAGAAGGGATGCAGAGCTCTGGGGCAAGTTCCTTGTCCAAGGTTTTTCCCTTCACCCATACTTAGTTTTACCTTATACTTAGTAAAAGATACTACATTTGAGCTGAATGTGAAGTCAAAGACCTAATACTTGGCTCCAAAATGACATGGGTGGGCTGCATTCTCTCTAGTGTAGGCAGAGAATTTCTTGCTTAGTGCTTTATAGCATCTTCTTCCATCTGTGAACTACTACGTCTTCCTTGCCTGAGTTCAGTTCCAGTTACTGCTGCAGATGTCTTGACATATCAGTAGTGTCAGTGGCTGAATCTCTTAAGACTGCTACTGTTACACTGCAATTTTGTTGTTGCCTCCAACTGTAGTTGGACAGAAGTAAGAACAACAAAGAGTTTTGCCGTACCTGTGTAGTATGTGAGAGAGATTTTGTCATTTTTGTACTTTTTAATGTAAATATACTAACGCTTTTGACATCTCTCAGGGTTGAGCCTCAGATACTTGTTATACTTTTTAAAGACTAAGATTCCTGAAGACTCAGCGGGATACTAGGACGTGCACTAGTATTGGATTCCTCAGGGACTGATTTCTCACATAAAGATGTGATGAGAGCTTACCTAGAGTTAGGGAGTTTGTCTCAAAGTATTAACCTAGTGGGGTTTTTTTCCCCCCTTAAGGCTTGATTTGCTCACAAAAAATTCCTAAACCTTTGTACTTTACTTTTAGATCTTACTTGTTGCTATTGTTTGCCCTCCTCTTCTGTTCCAGGGTTCCTTGGAAATAACACAGAGTTTGGAAGATGATCCTCTACTGGATGCACCACTCATTTCGTCTCATACATTGCATTCCCAGCTGAGGCCAAGATTTCATGCTATCCCAGCCGTTCTGCTTGCCAATTTTCTCTTGCTAATTCATGTGAGTTTAAGAAGCATGATTTCCTTAAGAAAACTTGCTATGTCTCTTCTGAATCCTTACTGTTCAGGTGACAGAATTCTGATGATATGACAGTGAATTGCATGCACTGTTCCTTCAAACCAGTGAGGTCCCCTTAGCCAATAAATTCTGATGGTGTATATGCTATCAGATACTTGCTGCCTTCTCATTCTGGGTGTTGCCCCTGTGGCACATCTTTTTAGGAGGAAAAGCATTTTAAATAGTAGTTTTTCTATGCTGTTGGAAATGTACTTTAAAAATAATATTACTGCTGTAGAAGTGCTAAACTAGTTGTAGTGGGCTCAGATGATTTTGATACCATGCCTTTTGAGAGCAAATTTAATTTCAGAGAGAAGAAGATAACTAAACAAGTAAAGTTGGACTTGCTTAGGGGGTGTTGCAAGGTAGTGTATGGAGAGATTAATTAATCCAGATGTTAATTAATCCAGATGTTACTTCCCACTCTCACTTCTGGAGGTTCAGAGCAAGAAGCACAAATACTGAACAGTATCTAGGCATTTATGGGGCTGGTAGACAGAAGTAGAGAGAGTCCTGGGTTGTAATCAGCTTCTCCTTGATAAACTGAAGAGGCTTGTAAGTGTGTGGCAACCAGATATGAAGAAGGAAGGCTGAAGAGCTCTGAGCCTAAGATCTAACTGAAATGGTACTTTCATGGCTCTTAGGGGCATGGTTTAGCAGTGGACTTGGTAGTGTTAAGTAAATGGTAGATTTGGTGATCTTAAGTGTCCAACTTTCCAACTTAGACTCTATGCTCCTATCATACCAGTGACACAAGCTATTTGAGAACTTTAGTTAATCTCAAACAAAAAAATACTGTGTCCAGTGCTCTTGGAAACATGCTCTTTGCCAGGACTTTGAAGGCACATATTAACCTCTAAGGTCTCTCTTTGGGCAGCTGCATAAAGTTGTCCAATATGCTTTAGCCTTCTAACTTTAGGAGTAGATATTTGTGTGGGCCATGTAGTACTATCAAGAAATGGTCCTCTGGCTGTCAGGTAGACTTAAGAAAGACCTCTGCTGTTCTGCTGAATAGACTGCCAAAATTCCCGATGGGAACCATGTATCCAGGCTTATTCCCCTACCAGAAGAACTCTGTGCTGTTCCATTATAAAAAGCAATTGAGCAGTGAATGTTTTTCTGCCAAGCCTTGGGGCTTTACTATCTACTACTATAACTGATGCGGCCAAATATCAGTCACTCTGATCCTAGGAAACTGCTGCCTATTCTCCTCCCACCTTTTCCTCTATCCTGCAAAGGGAGAAAAGTGTGGGTAGGTGAAGAGGGAAAACTTCTGTGGCATCTCTCAACATACATTTTTACAGGTTAAATCTTGCTGCTGTTACTGAACCTGCTTCAGTGACCAGTTGGTCCTTGGAGCAAAATGCAGAAGTATATTTTTCTGTTGGCAAAATAGCATTATAATTGCTACCTTGAGTGGCAGTGTCTCTCTCACTGAAAAGATGGATGGAGAGAACCAGATTATTGGATTTCCTTCCCCTTTGCTTCTGCAAATGTGCACTTATCTTGTGGAATGTGGAGGGAGGCCAGGTTAGCTTCTGATGCACAGTCTGCCAAAGGAGTAAATGTCCTGCAGAAGTTAAGCCATTATAGCAGTATTATTATGCAGTTGAGCTGTAATGCGTCTCTAAAGCAATTTGAGTGTAACTTGGAGTATTTCTTCTCCTTCCTTTGCCAAGAAATAAGGTTAGGTTGCAAAATAGCTGCTGTGGTGCAGCAGCCTAGTTACATAGAATTCTGGAAAGAGTGGGTAGAGTATGCTGGAGTGTGGTGGGACTGGGTTTTTGAGTGCCTTTTGTTTTGCCAAGCCTTGCTTTTCCCATCAGGTGGTTGGAGAGCAATGTGAAGTGTACAGGCTAGGAATAATTTCTTTGTATTAATCCAGTTTTTCCTTGATCCTCTGTGTGTGCACATACACAAAATTGAACTTAAATACTACTCCTTCTAAGAATAACTTCTTGTATGTAAAAATATGTGGGGGATAAACACCTGTTATTGAACTACCCAACAATACAAGCAAAACATGATTTAATAAATACCACTCTAAATGCCAGCTTCCTGTTTCCTCTTGTAGTAGTTTAGTAGAGATGCAATGCTAGATCATTCCTGCTTGCATCAGTTTAATATAGCTATTTTCTGTACTGAAATGCATCCCTAACACCTGGAAGGAGTAGAACTAAATGTGTCAGTACTGTAAAATGGCAAACCAAACAGTAAACAGATCAAACAAAACAGCTGAATTATTCTTAGCTTTGTAGGAAAAGGAGATGGCAAAATAATAGATCAAACAAACTATAAACCTTCCTCTTTTTGACTACTTAATCTATCTACTTAACATGTCTCAAGACAATATGGTATTTGATTTGCATTTCAAGTAATGGTCTTACAGATAATGTGGGATACATTCCTGTTTTGGTTTGGGTTTCTTTTCCTTCCGCCTTCTATCCTATCTGTCCTCTGTAATGTCTCTTTGAGGTATTGATGATTGTGTGGTAATTATTCCCCCTTCTTCCCCCCCCCCCCAACTACCTAACTCTTGTCACAGCCAGAGGAAGCTAAGGGCAGTTTTTCTCAAGAGTAATTAAGGGGTTCTGAAAAGTTAATTTCTGTGAAGAATGTTGAGAAAGTACAAAAATAGGAAAAATAAGTTCAAGAGGGTAGAAAGGGAGTGGTGGGATCTTAGATATTCATAGAACTAAGTATGGAAATGAAGGCAGCAAATGAATTGTTTTGTCTACAGAAGCTCTCAATTTACTTCTGTATTGGTGGGAGTTGTTTTTCTCTACACTTCTGTTTTAAAAATATTCCTGTTCTGTAGCATGAATGAGGATGAGAAAGTATAATATTATTCCTGTTCTGTAGCATGAATGAGGATGAGAAAGTATAATATTATTCTTGTTCACTGAATGAACACAGAGAAAATATTTACTGTGACAAAACCCTATAAACATTAAGAAAGTCCTGTGTGTATACATGTATCACAGGTAATACGTATCCACAACTTTGTTTTCTAATTGGCCAAAAGATTGCTGATGCGCACAGCTAGTGCTGAAAATTAGGAGAGGAGTCTAGAAGACAGGAAAGGTTATAGCATATTGGCAGTAGTCTGAAAGGATAAGAATATATGCCGTCTGACTGTATATGCAATCTGACTGACAATCAGTCTGGTCATTCTGACACAAGTAAAAGGCAACATGGAAAAATCTGATGGTAAATATACTAAAGAATGATTATCAATTGGCAAAGATGCCTACCCAGTGTTAATAATTCACTTTAAGTCACTATGATGATTCAGTTTTCTAATGTCAACCTGGAGCTGATCTTCAATGGCTGTAGTAAAGGGTTGATTTTCACTTACAAAATGTTAATTAAGGAAACATAGACTGTGCCAATAAGATAAGCCTCTCCCACTGAGCAGCATTAAGCATAATTGAATGAGTCTAAAAAGATGTGATTTCTCTTTTATAGAAGCATGAATCAAAAGTTCCTTAAAGTAAAAAGGCATAGTAAGGAGGGTTCATAATTCTTCATAATTCACTATGAAGATTCAAGGAATGGTGAAATAGATTTGATAGAAATTCTGGGAATGGTGATAATTACCAGCTCTGTTCTGCTGGAGACTGATTGCCCTTCTGGATGTCAGTCTTACTACTTAGCAATTTCAGTCATCTGTATGTTCCCAGAGTGACATATAGTGGTTTTGGTAAGTGTCTAATGTTTTGTATGTTACCTCAACTCTAAGAAAATCAGTTCAGAGAGTAATGCATTATGAATAAACTACATAATACTGATTTTGTGTTCTGAGGTTTTTCACATATATAGGTAAATGTTGACTTTAAAGATTTTTCTCTGTTCCTTTCTCTTCCAGGTTGCTTTTGTTGTTCTAGCATTTTTAGCAGCTATGTTTTGTTCTTACCCCAATCCAAACCAAGATAAGTGCCCTGGAAACTACACTCACCCACTTAAAGTGCAGACTGTCATAATAATTGCAAAAGTATTTCTGTGGGTTCTGCATGTCTTTTTTGAACAATATGTCCAGCACCACCACAGCAGAGTCAGAAGAAGAGGTTACTTCTCTGTATACCGATCAACAAGGCATCTAAAAAGGCTTCCACTGCTGATACACTCCACAGGTTAAGTGAACTTGTTTTTTTTTCCTTTGATAGCTTTAAACTGTGACAGAAAAAAAAAAACCTGAGCAGTTTATATATAATTCTGTATTATATATTATGAACTTTTAAAAACCTGCTTATCAACACCTACAAATTATATTTTAGTCAGATGAATCTCTGGGCTGATCTTTCTGGCTTGCCAGATGCAGGTTGCAAGGAGCTGTTTGTAGTGCAGAAATGCTCATGAGTGTGAGGTTGCGTAAAACATTTAGTCATTAGCATTTAGTCTTCAGCCATAAAATATTCAGTCATCAAGGTCTGTGTTTGACTGCTAGTGATCTTGATTTGCATATTCATTTGTCTGGTTGGATATGTGATAAGACTGCTAGTCCTTCCAGGAAGTGTGCTGCTTTTCTCTTTTCAAGCTCAGCAATTCACATGGAAACAGGTGAATTGCCTGTTGCTCAACAGCTGTCTGAATTCAGTGAAATAACCAATTTCTTGATCTTCACTTGGGCTCTGTGTAACATTCTGCTCTATTTCTGACTGCGTTTTTCTACTTTCTATGGACAAAAAATAGCGTATAGGAGTGATTTATCTATATATATTTTAAGATACATCATTGGCAAGTTTAGCTGTAAAATGTTGATGCAATTAGCTGGTGAAACTCTTCTGCAAACCACTTCAACAAATCTAAAATCCATCTAACTCGAGGGGATTTCCACACAAATGACGGTAGAAAAGGGCACGGTGGTGGCTTTTACAGTATTTTTGCCTCTTATAATCCCACCTCCCTTCTGGAGTAGATTATTTTTTATTACCAGAGGTAATAAATGAGATGGTTCTGTGTCCATATAAAAATCTAACTTCTTTCCACACAGTCCCCGAAAGAGCTACTCAGCTTGATAAATGTGCAACACTTCAGACTCTGGCCACTAGATAGAGCTCTGAAGATGTGGAAGTGTTTGGGGTGCAGTGACAAAAGCAGACTACAGCAGACTTAATGATGTGAAAGGACTATTTCTGTCTGTTGCAGGGTAATCTGCAGTACTTAGCCCTGCTTTGAATCTTAGATGGAGTCCACTTCTCCCCTACTAGACAGACTGTGGGCATTTGTGAATATTCAAGTGCAATCAGGTGTGTAGTGTAGAATTTTGGTCATCTGTTGTTCAGAAGATAGTTCTTCCATTACTGCAAGCTTCCTGCCATGGTAATGACTGCTGATTCCACTTCCTTCACTTGACTGACACAGCATGAAAGAGAACTGCACAGTTCCCTAGCTACATTAATGGTCTTTATAAATTTAGTTCTTTATCCAGACACTGGTTATAACATTTTTACCGGAAGGAAGAGAACACTTCACACTCAGTATCAGAAAAGAGAGTGTATAAAGAATTAAAAAAGCTTTTCAGGTCTGTAACTCATTATTTGTTCACCTTGACTAATTGTACTCATTTCAATTAAACTTTTCAGTAACTTGCAAATATTAAGATAATAGCTGGGCAAGTGGAAGCCTATGCAAGTAGGCTCTGAAAGGAAGGTGTTTGGGTTTTTTTGCTCTGTTATACTCAAATATATTTTAAATCCACTACTTGAAGGAAAATTCCCACCTCATTTTTGTGTGACTGATGTGATCTCTTAGGAATTGAAAGAATGGGTAAGATGAATAGGATTAACAAAGCTACAAACTGTTTAAGCCCATGTACATATGTTAGGTACTTCTAGTGTGTTTCCTCTGCTCTTGTTTTTTAAGTCAGAAGGTTCTATAAGAGAACTCATAATTGTCTACCATCACAGTCAAATGCTGAAATGAAACCTCATTTTGCTATCAGCAGGTAAAAGCTTGCATGTGAAGGAAATTAGCTGAAAGGGCAAGTGTGGTATGAAATGAAAAAACATTACTGAAATGTTTCAGCCTAGTGCAGATACTGGGAATGAAAGTATTAATTTATTTTCGGTTGCTAATGGAAGTACTAAATCTGTAAAATACAACATTTGTTTTCTAGGTAATACAGCCCTGCTCTTGATTTTGTCGGTGCAGCATTCCTTTCCTGATCACAGTAAAGTGTACCTGTATCTTATCCTGGGAGTCCTGAGCCTGGAGATGATTAGTTCCCTGACGTGCTTAGTGATTTACACAGGTGAGAGTGGAAAGTTTTGCCTTCTTGTGTGTGATTCATTATAGCTGGTACTCAACTGTTTTGTTTGCCCTCACAGTAGTTCACTTGGGGTACCCCGAGGCATTTAACTGCCATTATAAATACAGAACGATTCTGTACTTGGAGAACTAAGGCAAAGCCAAAACAAATTGAGAGAGATTGTCAGGGTTGATTTGGTTCCAAGTGCTGCTAAATGAAAGCTCCATGTTATCTCAAAGCTGTTAATCCAGTGAAGTGGCAATAAATGCCTAATTGTTTCAAAAAGTGTCCTGTGAACAGTTGTTGTGTGTTTATCAGTGTTTCTCAAATGCGTGCACCACAAGTTGTGAAGCAGTAAGAGTTGCCTGGCTTAGTCAGAACTGCCTCTGGGATTTACATGTGGGGTTTGTATACCTGATCGTGATTGTGCCTTATCCAGCCTCTTCCTCTTTCCCTGGTGCCATGCCAAAGACTTCAGTTTCTCTTTGACACTAAAGCAGAAGATTCCTTCTAATGAATGTTTGAAAGAAGCATAGGTTTTGGAAGCTGTGATTATATTAAAGTGAGATACTGCTTCATGAAACTGTGAGGCTTTGCCTTGTGCTATCGCTGTTGGTTTGTGAGGTTATCTGCTTTAAGTTTGGTGTGACTTATGAGGACTTGATGAAACACTTGCCTTTAAACTTTGCAAAACTATCTAAAAATTTTTTAAAAGGAAATGTTGGTCTGTTCATAGTAAGGCAATGGGACACAGAGAAATACTGTCAAGTAGCTTGTTCATCTAGGAAATAAAATGTTATTCTTGATGCTTCTGCAACAGCATCAGAAATGCACCAAGAAATAAGGTCCCAGCCCTAAATTATGTCCTTGTCTTACCAGTGTGCATAACCCTGAATGCTGCAGGCTTGTCAAGCTTTCCCCTGAATGGCCCAGCATGGCTCAAGTAGACTGACTGTCTTCTGGAAGAATAAAGGCAGTGATGAGGGAATGCAATCATGGCAGTCCTAGAAAACTATTCAAAGAATGCTGGAGATCATCCCTTCTTCGCATACGCATATTTAGTTTCCTGGGAAACTCGGGAAATCAGAGATAAATTGTAAAACTTTAATAGAATGTCAGGAATTCCAGAGAAATGCTATTTCTAGCCCTGAGGCCTGCTGGAGCTCCAAGAGTCACATTGTGTCTCTCTTACCTTGACCAAAAAGATAAGTGCAAAAAA
Source organism: Grantiella picta (assembly GCA_013397955.1). Lineage (NCBI taxonomy): Eukaryota > Metazoa > Chordata > Aves > Passeriformes > Meliphagidae > Grantiella > Grantiella picta. The sequence goes on from VZRM01001697.1 coordinate 431,581, forward strand.
GTTGATCTTCATAGTAGTAAGGTATGAGCCTGTACTTCTGTAAGAACTCTCCAGGTATTTTTCTGCTTGTTTTGTCATCAAAAGGGTATTGTTTCTTAACTTGTACTGTGCTAATTCCTGTGACCTTCAAATTAATTACACAATGCATACAAGGAAGTTGTGGGGTGCAATGTTGTGCTCTCCAGCTAAAAGAGGCTTGAAGAAGGGTCCAGTGAATGCTGGAACTAAGGGGAATAGCTGCATTGCTAGGAAGGAGTAAGGCAATGTCTTTTAGCAACAGCTGTCTTATCTCCTGAGCAGCCTCAAATCAATGTAAAATTCATTCTCTAAAGCTTGGTGTCCAAAACTATGGTTAATTTTTATGTGACTTTATACCTGCTGCAAGATGAGGAGGACCTCCAGTCACCCTAGCTTGCCTTTTCCAATGGGTAGTGTAACTTGTTTTCTTGTTTTCCATCCCAATGCTTGTTGAGGTAAGCTGAGAGACTGCATGCATGTCTGTCTTGTGTGTAGTGGTGGGTTTGAAGGTTTTTCGATGTCTTAATGTCAAATGAAGGCTGTACTGAGGCAAAACAAATGTGTTGGAAAATACCCTGAGAATCTGTAGTAATAATGACATTTAGATGGATTTTTTTTTCTCCCAGGCAGAGCAGAGTATGTGACTGGATGGAAGCATGAAGCTTCTTTAATGGGATAATTTTAAGGGCAGCCCTCTGCTGAGGTTTAGGGTTCCCCTCTTCATGGCAAGCACTTAGCAGATACTGCTAAGATAGTATCAGCTAATGTAGCTGAGCAACAATGGGGAGACTAAGGTAAATTTACACTAAAATCTAATGATCCACCCCTTTTTGTATTAGCATGTTACTCCTAAATTTTCGAGAGAAGGCAGCACCAGTTCACACATTGTTTCTTTCCAATGAAATGATTATTTCTTAACTATTAGAATGAGACATAAATGCTTATCTGTAGAAGGTTCATGTACCTGACTTACTTTCTGTTAAATAATTCTGTCTTACAAATCAGGAATACCTGATTGTAATTCTAGATATTTCCCCTTGCTTGCTGGAGCTGTTTATGAATTGTGTGATAGCCAATGTCCTGTGAAGGACTACTGCCTTCCTTAAAATTATCTCAGTGCAGCAGTGAATATGTGTATGTGTGTGTGTGTATAGCTGTAGGATGCAGAGGCAGAGATTCAGAAATCTACAAGGAATTGCTGTGATTGACCTATAATAGACTTGACATATATAAATCGTTCAAGTGAGGTAAAAGTGCTTGGAATGAAATATGACACAGAGAGCTCTAAATGTCAGATTACTATTCTAAGTTTTTTACTGCAAGGATAGGGAATAAAGCTTTATAAGACTTACTAAATATATGTATTTAATTACTTTCTCACATACTTCTAATATCACTTGAATAAAAGACCAACATTCCCACAAACAACGCATGTTGAGAATTCCACATCCATTCCTTTGTGGTTTTATTTGTAGAGAAATACCATAATAGAAATAACTAACCTTTGCGCCTAACTCGTAGTTAACCTCTGGAGGGTCTTAGCATTGTTTTAGCAGGGTGGCCTGTAATAAACCCCATCATAGTACTGACTTGTAAGGACGGTCCTTCTCTGCTACAGTAGTGTGGATTTCTCACAGAGCTGGACCGTAATGTTTTTCACGGCATTAGATGTATTGTTTCACAAGCAGCCCTAACTGCAGAGTCCTGAATGCATACTCTGGATTTTTTTATATTTTCTCTGAATCAGGATCTGACATTGAATGGCTTTAAATATTTTCAGCTTCCTTTTTGAAATAATGCTGAGGGTGCCTACAGCTTTTCCCACCCATCCCCATTCTACATGTTAAATTTAGCCTTAAACTTTATTTACAGGTGCCCAGGAATGACTTTTGGGTTTGAAAGCCAGCGCTGCAAGGTTCACAATGGCTTTCTGTAGCAAGTCTGCCCTAGTCTGAGCAGGCAAACAAGCTGCTGCTTCATTATAGCTAGTCTAGTTAAACTAGTATTTATTGAAGAGCTTAAGCTAGAAGTTCTGAAACTAGCTACTAGTAACAAAACTTCTTGCAGATCTTTTTATGGCATGTTGCTTAATTTATAGCCTGAATTTGGAGACTGAATCTTGCTACCTTCTAAAAGGCAACTAAGGTTTCACCCTCACCTAGGTGGCAGATTAAATTTTGCAGATGTTAAGCAGTACATTCAGGCTTCCCCATTCAGGTCTTTCAAGCAGCAGGACTGAGGGGAATAAAAAAAGCAAACCAATGAATAAAATGACTTTCCAAACTATCACTGACTTGTTCCAGAAATGAGTAGAAACAGATTCTGCTTTTGCTTTTCCTCTTCCTATTCCTCAGATTCCTTTATTGTCTTTCCATCTCCTATCCTAAGGTAATCTTTTACAGATTTTTATAACTTAGAATCTGGTGTTAAAGCTCTTTTTTTTCCACTTTCCAACTAACATATAAAGCTTTATTGCAGTGAAAATAAGCAACTTCAATCGTGCCAAGCCAAGACCTGACATAATCGAAGAAGAAAAGATGTATGCTTACCCTAATCACATCACCTCAGAAGTTGGATTCAGGTAAGAATTCTGTATTCATTTTGTGCTGTGCTCAGCCATGGTATATAGGTAACACTAAAGTAATTGCATTATTTCCTGTAGACTTCCATGTAATCTTAAGCCTGTCAGCTAAACCAGAGGTGGGAATAACAGTTTTAAAGGAAACTCTTATGCATAAGCCTCCCATTTTAGATGCACAGATGAGATGCAACAGTCTTGTACTTTCTACATAGCAAATGACAATTTACTATGGTACAGAAATCCTCAAGCATAAGGATGGAGGTGATTGGACCATTTATGGCTGGTTGCATGAATCATTAATAAAAATAACTGTGCTTAATCTGGTTTAGTTAATTTTACATGGGAGTTTGAGGAAAGATACTTGAGTTTTACACTGTTATTTAAAGTAGGCTTACAGAAGCCTAGCTGCTTCAGTCAGTATTTTCAGGGAAGGAAATGTACTGTGGGCAGTTGATAGACAAAGAAGGAAACTTTGTAGCTCTGTTCTATGCCAGCAGCTGGACATGAGATTCTAGCAATGAATTTGAAATGTGTTTTAAGTTTAGGAAGGAACTTTCAAGGTGTGGAGGGACCTTAAGGGGTAAGGAAGGTCTCAGTGAGACCTAGAAGCTGTCCAACAGTAACTGAATCTATCCCAAGCACTGGGACTTGTTTTTCATTTGTCCTTTGTGTACCTTTCAACTGCTCAAACATGTTCCAGTTGCTGAAATCAGTCTGATATGATTTAATAAAAACTAGTAATTGAAAGTAACATGGATTTCTGTATAAGAATTTAATTGGAGAATTTCTAATATACTATGACTTGCTTCTATGTGTGGTGCCTTCATGAAAAGTTGACTAATGAGAGATGACTAATACTTTGGGACTTCCCCTGGTGTCACAAATGCAGCATGCACATGCTTTTGTGAAACTTGGAAGTAGATATCCAGGATACAGGAAGGATTTAGAGTTGTCTTGAATTTTGATACCATGTCTGACTTCCATTTTGATATAAAAACCATGGTGATTGCATGGTGGACCTAATTTCTTTCTCATTCATCTTCTCCCCTGAGAAATTGCCAAATGCCCAGGGAATGTGTCTGCAACAATGACCAGCTGAGGAAAAGACTCTGCTTATTTTTGATTAAAGAGTGCAAACTTCCTGTGAGAACTGATTGCAAAACCATTATTTTAATTTAGCTCTATACAACTCTGACTCTCTTTCCCTTGAGAGTTAACGTCTATTGAAAAGTGAATCCTGTCAGCCCTTCAGCTGACCTTGTTATAAGAATGTTTTTTGAATATCATGACCTCTGCAACCTAAGCTACTGATCAACTGAAGTTGGTAGTGCATATTACTGGTTAAGGTTGCAAGTTTTCAGTTGAAAAAACTAGTGTTCTTTACCTTTTCCACTTTAGGTACATTAGGTTTTTAATTGAACCTAAGCTTTATTCCACTTGATATCCTTCTCAGGACTTTCTAAGGGCTATGACACAGGCAGTGTTCCTCCACAAAATGCTGTAAGGCTGAGGAATGACTTCTCATCTCTAAGATGCTCACAAGTATACTAAGAGGGCAGATTCCCAAGTCAGCTGAGAAGAAATAATATGTAAGGAAAGGGTAGACTACACTCAGGCATTGGTACTTCATCTTGCTGTATGTTAAAAATTCCCAATTAGCTATGACAAAATTCTGTGCTTTTACAGACTTTTTTCTCAATTAACTAGGCTTTATTTAAATGTTGCAGTGTTACTATCAGAGTTAAAATCAGGGATATCTGAAAGCTGGATATATTTTCAGGGGCAGGGTAGTTGTACATGAGGTTGTAGATCTGAAATAGCACAGCTTTTTGCTACTGTGCTTTTGGTACTATTATCAGTCACATGTCATGGCACGTGACTGATACTGCTGTATATAGGAGCATGTAATGTATGCTACTCCAAGTTAATCAAGAGATTTCTGTCTTAAATAGCTTATGATCTCCCACAGCTGAAAAACAATACTATGCCTGCTCAAAACAAGCTTCCTAATGTATGTGGCAAAGGTTCCATGGCTCTCACTTCAGTTCTAGCATGTTGTCTGTCTTGGTTTCTTAAACAGTAAGATCCTTACTCTGTAACTGTCGAGGAAGAAATATGTAACTCAGTTGTGTATACAGGCATGAAGTTCAGCCAGACTTTCTCTTCCTGCCTTCTTACACAAGACAGTGTTAAACATATAGGTGTTGTAGATTGCCTCTTCCCTCAAAAATTAGTTGATCCCAGCAAAAGTAAAACTAAGGTAAACAGCTGTTTGTGTTAATTAGCTCTAACATTTCACATATTAGAGTGCTGCTGGACACTTACTGAAACCCATATTTACTTTTGTTACTTCAAGGGAAAATTCCAGTTTAGAAGAGATAGTTGAGAAGCAAGGAGATGTAATAGAATATCTTCAGCGACACAATGCACTGCTCAGCAAGAGACTGTTGGCGTTAACATCTCAGCAAATCAAAACTTAACAGCATTTGGAAAACTGCTGCTTGAGATCTGGAGGGGAACATGACGTATGTAGTATCCAGACTGATTTGTACAGATGTGACTCTTCTTCAGTTGTCTTTCATGTTTTGAAATAGAAGTTAAGCTGGAAGGATAAGCTTTGAACCATGAACCTATTACAACTGGACACTCTGGCTCTCTTCAAATCATCAGTTCTGGAAAAAAGTTATGCAGCTTCAAGGATTTTTAGTTCCTCATAAGTTAAAGTTGGACCTGAGTTAATGGTTTGACTTTGCCTAGTTGTTGCTATTATTTTGTACTGCTGTGTAACCTTTAAGCTTCAGGCAGCCAAAATATTTTATATTTCTGGAATACAGATTTGTTCACTAGAAAAATCTGACTTTCCAAAGGATGTATTTGCAGTTTCTATTGCTGAAGCTGAGACTAAATGTGTTGTGTCACTGGTTCCTTTTACTTGCCGGGATAGAGGTGGTGCACTTCAGTAATCTGGTACAGATACTTGTTTTCAAGTCTTGTCTCCTTTTCTCCTTTGTCAAGAAAGTAGGGAAACTTGGCATTTTATAATTTAGGATTATAAAAAAGTGGTGGATGCCCTAAAACTGCAAATCCTACGTATAAGTTTGTGGTGCAAAACAATGCCATGATAAGCAATTGTTCAGAATTCTGGCTTTACAACTCTCAGAGGGATCCTCAGGGCTGATGACTATCCCATTACTAGGAGTTTGTGTTAGCTGGTAACAAGATTCCTACTCTGCCAACTGAACTAACACCACAAACATACTTGAGTGTAAGCTTTTCCATTGATCTAGTAACTAACTTGTGTTGAAGGCTTTTAAAGATGCTGTCAAAAATGCCTGTTACATTCTTGCTCTTTACTTTGGCCCTTCAAAAAACATCAGCATCTTGATTCAACAGCTGAAATGGTGTATGTAGGGAAGTGGAAAACAGCAGAAGACAGGTCTTTTAGAAGTTGAAGAAACAAAAAATTTTGGTTTTTAATTTATGGTGAATTAAGGCTGGTGAAAGAAAGATTTTGTTCTGGTACTGTTTTGTCTACCAATGTAGACAAAGAATTATTTTAGAAGCCAATACCTCTGTGGGGATAGGGTAATCACTAATCAAAACAGGGAAGAAGACTGTCATGAGGAGTGGTCTTGTAGTTGAATATAAGAAAGGAAAATTAATGGGGCACATCTTTAGAAGTAACTAAATTGGTTAGTGTGCAACAAATATGGGGGTTGTCTCATTCAAAGAAAAAACAATAAATTTTGGAGGTTTTACTGCTATCCAACACTAGACTGTTCTCCTTAACTGTTGTTTCTTGAAAATGCAGCCAGAATTTTATAGTACACATGTAAGGAATAAAGTTATTTCTTTTTAGACCTCAGGTTTTGATGTGATTGTGTATGTCAATTTATATAATTTCTATGAAAAGCAGTAAAATGTGGCTGTGAAGTTCATGCACAATAAATGCAACCAAGAAAGAGTGTGAGTTCTGTTATTTCTAAGCTCACGTACATCTGGTTTCAACAGGCAATCTGTGCAGATTTTTTTGTTATGCTGAAGTTCTCACAGCAGTGTTGGCACTTAAAACTAGCTGAACAAGGATAGCTGTGCACTTGTTTTGAAGCTTTGGGTTTCGTTTTATTCTCTGAGTATTTTTTTTCCGTCGTGCTTCAGACTTTCCCTGCTACTTGTGTTTCTTTCCAACAAAGAGAAATAGGCTGCATAGTGTAGCATAACAGCTTTTCTGTGTTTTAAGGACATAACTCAAACGTTCCTCTTCTCCTCTTTGACTGCTCAAGATAAACCTGGGATTAACCAGTAGTGTTGCTTTCTGTGCAACATGGTAGCTGGAAAGAAAAGCAGGTGTGGCTTGCTGTGTGCGAACATGTACATCTTCTGCCCTTTAATTGTTACCTTTCCTAAGTACACATGTGATAACAAATGATTACTTTTAACAACCACCCACCCTTTGCCCCAGCTTTGTATCTTTATCATATTCCCAACTCTATCTTGTTCTTAGTATCTTTAAGCTTTTTCTTTGGGCAGGGTGGAGGCTTTTCACATTTGTGTGAGCTCCAACCAGAAGCTGGTAATCTTTAGCTTACCCTAAATGCTTGAACCTCTGGCCAGGATAGAGCTACAGTGAATTGTCAAGTAGGAGCTGCTGCTGGTCTGTGGCAGCCCAGAGCCCCTTGTCTGTGCCAGATGGTTCAAGACCACCCTGGCTGGAGGCAGAAATACTCCCCAGCCCCCCGGATTCTCCTGGTGCTGCCTGCCTAGGTGCATTGCTGGTGCCGTTGGCATTGCTGGGTACTGTGGGCCTGGGCACACAGCCTCCTCCTGGTCATCACCCTGCCTCTGGCTGAGCTCACTGCCCTACAGAAGGTGACTGCAAAGCTGCTCAGAGAGGCTGTGTGAAATCAGCTGCTTGAAATGCCACATGGAAGGGGTGAATGTCTGCTGCTGTGCAAGGGAGATGGAGCTCAGCTGTGACCTTGCTGTGTCTGACATGCCACAGTGCTAAACTGAGCAGTGAGTCCTACTTGTTCTGGTTATGCTGTATCCTGCTTATCAGACAGCTCTCTGCTGGCACCGGGTTGGGTGCAGGGGTGGCCAGTACTGTCCATCCCCAGTGTTGCAGCCTGGCTTCCTGTCCCTGCAGTGTCAGCACCTGGTCAGGGGCTGGATTGCACTGCCTGAAGTAAAATCCCTAGCGTGCTGTGCACGCAGTGAGCACTGAAGCATTGGGTCCAAGTTTCAGGGGGTAAAAACGTACTGCTTTGTGAGCACAGGGGTTTGCAGTGCTTTGCTAACCACCAACACAGCCCTGCTCAGGTGGGGTGTGCCAGACCTGCAAACCTGTCACTGTGAACTGCTGAAGTGATGCTCTTTGTGTAACTGCAGCTGCTGAAATGAATCTGTATTTGCAGGCCTTGGTAAGATATACTGGATTGCAGCTGGGGCAGCAAGAAGGTAACAAAAATGAAGGAATGTTTCCTAACATGTTACAACTGTACCTTAAATAAAAAATTAAAATAATGTATTCTTTTATTTTATCCTGTTTTTTATGATTCATTGTTACCCCAATAGCTTTTTATTTCTGTAGAAAACCAATACATATGTTTTTCACGTTTGAGAAAAGAAGTATTTCATACCAGTTAAGGAATATATTTGGGGTTCCTGAAAAATGCTCATATTGTGGGCTTTTAATAATTTCAGTTTCAGCAGAAATGCTGAACTGTGATAAATATGTTTTACACATAAAAGAAAAGATGTGATGATCTCTTGTAAGTGTACTTCTTACATGAGGGAAAAACTCTCAGTATTTCTGTTTTGTCTTTCTGAATAGCTCATAGTGGATATTCTATATAAACACTTTAATATTTCATTTTACAAGGGAAATCACTGATTGTAAAAGACTTTAACAGGATTTTCCTGCTTTAAGGTTCTACACTAACATGCAGTTAAGCAGCCTTGCTCTGCTGGAAGTCATTCTTAATCTAAAAAAACAAAGTTGCAGGAAGGACTGAAGAGACTTGGGCAGACAACAGTCTTAACAGGCAATTCAAGAGACGTGAATTCAAGTACCTTCAGCCTTGGAATGAGTTAGGCTTTTAGGCATTCTTTCTAACAAAAAGCCATGTTGCCCTGTTTGTGCTGTTGGAGTGTTTCCTGCTTTGCACAAATATTTTGCAGCTGATCACTAGCAAGAACGAGAAAGGCCATTGGAGTAGTAAGAGATCAGTAGGCTAATTGTACTTGTCTGATGATAGTCAAACATTTGAAACTTATTTGCCATACTAATGTTTCTCCCGATTGATGTCAATATAAATCTTATATGACCCTTAGCAAAATTTGGCTTTCTGTAGACACTGAGATATTTATAGCATATGTATGTGGCGTAAGGGAAATATTTCCAGTCTTTAGTCTCCTATAATTTCCTTTTTTCCATACTGGAAAGGGAAGAGGTGAATTGTTTATTATCCTTCGGGAACACGATAAACTGTTGTTTCTCACCAAAGCCTTGCATTTACCTCCATTTCCTGCTGACCTGCTGTTACAGGACTTAATGAAATGTACTCTCAAATTGAATTTTCATTTTTCCTGTAAAAAAACTATCTGCAAGACAAGGAGTTAATTCAAAGTTTAAGAAATTTAATGTTTTCCCTTTCAGAATTTGGGGTCTTAATCTATGTTGGGATCAAGTGTTGTTAGATTGCATCCATGCAAACATCGGTTCTGACTTTGAGTAGACAGCAATTTGTATTTGTGCAGGCTTCCTTTAAGCATGCACTCGTAGATGCACAGAGAGCTCAGGCAGTTCCATGTCCAAATGCTTCATGTTTATAGATGGAGTCACACTGTTACCATGCAGAGTTGTTTTTACCATGAGCCTCATGTTATGCACATCAAATGAAAATGGGTAGTTTCAACAAAGTTGAATGTAAATCTGACTTTAATCAGAATTTTGCATTTTTAGAAAGACAGAAAATGTCAGAAAAATTTTTTAATTATTAACTAACCTTTGTGTCAGAAAATGAGTAAAAAAAATTTACACACTGCATCTATATGAATCCATAGCAAAAGTAAGAAAGTTCTCCATTTTCTTTAGATGCATTGACTTTGATAGCTGAAGAATACAGACTTTGAGGAGTGTACAAAGTTTATTTCAAATGACAAATTATGTGAAATGCATACTATCTTTTTACAAAATGTACAACCAACCAGCTAGTTGGTAAACATATTTATCAAAGATCACAATCAATGCCTTTTTCAAAGCAGATTTTATGGTATCAGCATGTCTTTAGAATAATTCTGTAAACTGACAACAGGCTTCCTAGGGCACTTTTATTTTTACTTCTATGAAGGAACATGCATATATAGCTTTCTGACAGATACATTATGTTTTTTTAAAGATTTTATCAAAGTCAATTGAATAATTATGGTTATATAAAATATTCATTGTCACAATAGATCCATATACTCATTTATAAGACATAACTGTTAAATAGCTACTCTTCACTTTTCTTGCTTTCCCACACTCTTTACCTGTACTTCTAAACAGAGATAGCCAAGGATACATATCAAAGCCAAGTTAAATAAATAATTTGAAAAAATATATATAAGTGGTAGAAAGCCTCNGGTTTAGATAAGTTTGACCATCTTTTTATGATGGTTTTACACAACTCCAGAACAGGGTCTGATATTATTTTTCATAGACAGAGGAATCTGAAAACTCTTGTTAAGCTCTGACAGTATTAATGCAATTAAGATTTCAAGTTCTTAAAGGATAACATATAGACACTGATTAGAAATAGAAGGTTTCAACTATCCAGTTTTTTTTATTGCTGTTCTTTCATTTTTTAGAAACTATATATTATAAGAAAAAAAATTTAATACTGGATTTAAACCATGACACTTCTGATCTTTGATCATATTTACACATTTTACAAAAAATGCTGACATTTCAAGTCTAATGCAGTGACTTAAAAATCCGGGTATGTTTTACTTTCAGGGTTCTTTTTGTTGTGCTAATGAAAGGGCTACCATGTTTTCCTTTACCTTTAGGTATGTAATTTCTGCTGATAAAAAAGACAGATGTGAAGCATGTATCTTTAAGAACAAAACTCTAACCAAGCTCAATGTATTCTTGACCTCCAGTGCTGAAAAGAACAGCCTGTTTTCTGTTTGAAGTCCTCATTCATTGTAGTGCCACGTTCAAATATCCCATTCATTTAAATTACAGGAATAGAGTGCTACGCAACACTCAGGCTGACCAAACAAAGGTTTCTTTTCAATGGTCTATTTTTATGCTCTATTTATAATACTGTAGCAGGTTTTTTAGGAAAACTACTATTAAGCAAATAGCTCTGTAGTACTGAATTTAAGTATGTTTTAACTGTCTGGTTTGGCAGCCCAGTTTAAGAAAACAAATGATAGGCTTTGCAGTAACAGCTCATTAGACAGGAGGATGGGCTTGACCTTAAGGCCTGGCTTGAGAGATCTGAGTTATCAGCTTTGCATGACCCTTGGCTAATCTCTTGTCTCTGTGTGCTTAAATTCTCTATCTATAGAATGAGGGACAACACTCTCTTTGCTTTCTTGTATTGTAAACTCTTACTATGCTTATTATACATGAAGCTAGTAGGACCACTAGTGTGGTCCTGACTTTTGTACTATTGCAATGCATTCTATGTTATTATTAAGGTAATTCCATAAAGATGTAATGTTAAATGTTAAAACACATATGTATATATTATTAATATATAAAAGTATAAAAAAAAATGGACTTTTTCACAGTTGTGTGTTGAAGTGGAGTCTGATACGATATTGCCCTATACACAGCCTGAATTGAGTAGTCAACTGCACATCCAATTTCACTTAGTCTGAACATTATATGCCCTTGGACAGATCCTCCCTTCTTACTGCCACTGGAAATCCAGCTCAGGTACCTGATGTTTGATTTGATCTATAATTTTCACTAGTCATTATGAAAGCCAAATAATTTGCAGGGAATTATTCAACCAGGTAAGTTCATGTACATCCTCCATCACCACCCTTCCCCCACCACCACTTCCTAGGGTGTGAGACAGGGGTCTTTCTCCCAGGTCCAGCAGAATGTGACAGATAAGACTTCTGAAGAAGGGACTGTGGTGGCTGTCAGGTCAGCTGCTGTTGATCTGGACATTTGACTAACTTCTCTCTTGGTTTAACTGTTGCTCGTTTGAAACACTGAAAAGTCCAATACGAAGTTGCTGGGGGAAAAAAGGAAAAAGGAGAGAAATAGCCATTAGTGAGAGGTTTAGTAGAATAAATTAGTAGAATAAACACAAAACAGAATACATTGTTTATGAAACACATGGATGAAATTTGAAGTAATGTTTTTTTAATTTGGAAATTTCAGCTACAAAGTTTGAGAAAAAAGACAAAAGCAAGAAAGCTGCCAATATAAAATTTTCTTCAATTTTTTTTGTCCTGTGTTTTGCCTATACAAATGACGAAAACTCAAATTCAATCCTCTCCTCATTTCAAATGTTGTGAGAGGCTGCTGTGCTCATTTTAGTTTCCAACCACCAGTTGAATTTCAGGCTTAAGGGTGCATCCTGTTTGCATCTGCAAATGGCTTTATCCATATGTACAACTCCACCGAGATCAATAAGATTACTCATGTGAGTCAAGTTACCCAGGCATGTAAATATTTGCTGAATTCGGACTAAAACTGGAAGGGAATGTAAATGTTGGTGGTAAATCCTACTTAAGATAAAGGGTAGCACCCACAATGACTGAAGTTAAGAGAGTTAGTTCAGGTGCCTGTCTCCCCTTACTCCCTAGTTGAGGTATACTGAATTCTAAACAGCTTTAAAAAGCAGAAGCATCTTCAGCCAAATCCCTACAACATGTGTTATGAATTAGTAAGTTTTTTTTGGTCCTTGAGTTTTGTTACAAAAAATCAGGTCCCAAAAGAAAAGGAGATAACATTGAAAATACCTTTTATCTTGATATTTTGTGGGGAAAGGAATTCCAGTGTAAGTGCACATGTATAATGCAGCTACTGCAGTCTCAAGAAAAATGCATTTATTATATGAGGCTTCAGAGCACATTAGAGAAAATGTAGATGCTTTCTGCACAAACAATCTGCAGGTATGGATGGGGAATGGGAGGAAAGTGGGTTAAATTTACTCTTCTTAGGAACTGAAGCAAATAATTCAGAATTGATTCAAGAAGTCACTGGGCCTAAATTCCTCAGTCCCTCTGTCCATTCAGTCTCTGCCTGCTGAGTGAATTGATCCAATTGCTTATCTTTTTAGGTTTATGCTTAAACCGATGGTGGAATCTCATTTAATCTGCCTCTAGTTTAAATGTAGCAGTGAAACATGGCATTCAGTAGTAAAGCATCCTTCTGGCATGTCCTTCTTTTTACTGGCAGCTCAATTCTGCCACTCAGTATGAGATTAAATTTAAGATATGGTAATCGTTTTCTTTAACCACACAAACTTGCTAGTTTACCATCCCATATGCACATTCCACGTGTTTATAGGCCAGCACTATAGAGTGGAATGGTACCCTTTTGCATGGCTTTTTATGGAGTGGTTTAGGCTCTTTTCACCAAGGCAGTTTATGTATTGACAAGATTCTTGGTATAGGGTTGTTAAAAGTTTGACTTTAGTCTTCTTTTCACTGTTAACCACTTAGTAAATTGAAACATCTTGGCTCCGCAGAGTGCAGATTCTGCCACCATTTATTTAGGATGCTGTCATGCCTGGGGCTACATTATTTTAATATATAATGACTTTAAAAGATGCAAAACTACTGACTGCATGTTTTATTCATTCCTAAATTGCAAGAGCGCTTGGCTTCCTTTTGATGCCTACCTTATTAGCATATGCTACCTGTGTGCTTCTGCAGTCACTTAGTATTTGAATGTATATGCCCTCATCAGCTATAAAGCATTAATGTTTTGCACTTGTATAGGCTTTCATCCAAGGAGCTAAAAGTCTTTTGCTAACAATGTTTAAGAATTACAGTCCCCTTTGAAGTGGGTGCATGCCACTACCTTCATGTTACGGATGGGCAGAGTGAGGCGACTTCGCCCTGCATCCACCACGCGGGAAGTGTCAGTGCCCGCAGCCCCGGAGCATCCTCTGCGGGTGCCGCTTTGTCCAGCCTTTACACTAATGACCCTCTCTGCCCCGCAGCTTTGCCAACAGCCTCGGAGGGCAGCGTTCGGCCCCTTTAGCGGGCTGGATTGTTTATCACCCTGCCTCACGAACGCATTTGGCGGGGGATTGGCCTGGAAGGGGGAGAAGGCGGCAGCGGCCGGGCGCTCCGGCTTTGGGGCAGCCTTGGACCGGCCCGCCGTGCGCAGCTCCAAAGCCCCGTTCCCAAACTTAACGAGGGCAGCCCGGATGCAGTCATGCCTGCGGCTTGGCTCGCTCCCTCCCATGTCCCGCACAGCGTTCGGCAAGGCGGGTGTGAATTGCGAGAGGCGCGGATTTACCTGGATTGCTCAGCCGGGGCTCAGGGGAAAGGCACGCGGGTGTGGAGCGGCATGCAGCGCCGGTGCGAGCAGCCGTGCCGGTGCAGCTTCCTGCGCAGGGCCAGGTTGGCTGCGGAGAGAGGGAGGGAAGGAGGGAGGGAAGCGGGCCGTGAGGGATCCCCCGGCAGTGCCCGGCAGTGGCGGCCCGGGGCTGCCGGTGCTGCTCTCCCCGCGACGGGGCCGCCGGTGCCCGTGGCCGTGCCCTCCCGTGCCGCCGGTGCTTCCCGGGAGCAAGTCTGCAGCAGCTGCCCACCTTGGGTCCCTATTTGACCCTGTTCCCATCTCCGCCTCCCAGAAGTTCTCTTGGGCTAGGCGAAGCATCCTCTCCCGCTGCCGCTGTTAGCAGGGATGGAGCGCACAGCTGGATGCGCCAGGTCCAAACTCGTCCTGGAGCTCCCAAACCGCGTGTTGTACGCGATCGGGCAAACACGCCGGAGGTGCCCACGGCAAGCACGAACCCCAGGCTCCCCCCCGGCACAAGCATCACGCTGAGGCATCGCCTACCTGGCCGCTGTCCGTGGGCTGGGAGGAGGCTCGCCAGGAGCACAAACGCGATCCAGAGGAGCAGCTGGAGTCTCATGTCTGCGGTGAAAGCGGAGGCGCGCTCCGGGGTGTGTGTCGGTGTGTGCGGGCGAGGAAATGCACGCACAGCCGGGGGGCAGCGAGGGCCGGCAGCGCCCGCAGCCCCTGGCCGCTCACATGCCAGGGCTAGAGGGGAGCCTGAGCCAGCCGCCTCCACCGGCGGGGTTAATGATCAGGCAGGGCCAAGGTTCCTGGGCTGCTCTACGGGCTGGGCCTCCCTCTCTCCCCTTCTCCCTTTCTGTCTCTCTATTTCTGTCACTCCCCCTTATTTTCCATAAGCAAACAGCGCAGGAATGAAAAGCCCGTGTAAACAGCAGCTCCTGTCAATGCGTAGGGGCAAGGAGCCTCTGGAACAATGCGGCCACTTCACTTTAAATTCAACCCAGCCGGGAAAAAAACATATGTAAAACAAGCCCCGATGTTCCCTCCCCCATTTGCAACTGTTTAAACTTTGCATTGCCCATATTGGTCCCACATGCAGACACCAATGGCAGGGGCAGGAAGTGCCCCCCCGACCTTTGTTCCCTCCCGAAAGCGGGGGCAGGGAAGCCCCCCAAGCATGGCCCTTGTCCCAGCTCAAATGCTTTCTCTCTTCTCTGAACTAGCTGCGAAGATGTGGCTATTCAAAGTGAAACTGGCAATAGTTAAGGCTAATGGGTGTCTTTTGTACCGTCCACTGTTTTTAAAGGATCAGAATATTCAGGAATTAATTTGTGAGCTTTTTTACCGCGCTGAGTGAAATAGATATATCTGTTCCAGCAGTGCCAGTTTGAGGGCAGCCGTTTTGGATGGGACATCCATTTGCATAACCCACCTGTACATTGCATTATATTTATCCTTGATTATGATGAGAGGCCACTTTAACAAACTACGCTGAAAACAGCTGGTGCAGTTACCCAAGCCTGAAGAGAAGGAAGGCGAAACCTGCGGAATGTGGGAGCAGCACTGATGGCTTTGAAATCCAGTGAATTACTGGCATCAGTTGAGATTCTACTGGTCCTTGTCTTTTTTCCAACCTGCTGGTTTCTTGTGATGCAATAGTACCTAGTTATTTGGAAAAAAAAATAATTTTTTTCCTTTTTGGGAGAAGTTTCTGTTTTAAAACATGTGGGAAAGAGTACCTTTCTATATAGGTTAAATACTACTATTATTACTAGGCAACTATTATTGAAAATTGGATGAAGTTTTTATTCCCCTATTTGCTAAAAGACTGGAGTATATAGTTGTTGGTTTGCTGGGTTTTTTTGGTTGGTTTGTTGTTGCTGCTGTTGTTTTGGGTTTTTTTTTTTTTGTTTTGTTTTAATTCAGTTGCCCATGTATTGTGTTCCCTTATTAAGGGCTTTCCCATTTTCATTAAAAACCTATTTAACTCAATAGTGCATGCTAGTCCCTCCTCATAGAGTTATGCATCGTTACTGGGTTACTTAATTTGTGTTGGTAGAGTATGCCCATATAAATTAAATGACAATTGCAGCTTGATTATATGGAGGGAATGGTTACTAAATGTTGTTTTTAAATGATACAAAGACTGCTAAGGAAGGTGTTTCAGACAAAACAGCAACAAAGGAAATCCTCTGCTTGTTGATCAGATTAGTCTGTCATAACCAGGAGATGCTTCCAAGTGTTCTTCTTCACAGCTTGGTAGTCATTAAGTTTTCTCTTTGTGATTCCTGGCCATGAAACTGAACTTTTGTTTGGTATTACTGCTGCTAGCTCAGCTGAAATCAGGGTTCCATGGTGACAGTGACAGAATTTTCTTAAGGAGAGTGTAATTTCAAATATAAATGTGGTGAAGCAGGAGAGGAGTGCTGTGGCCAGATCACTCACAGAGCGTGTAACAGAACCAAGGTCACATCCTCAATATCCTAAATGCCGTTCTGGCTCCACTAGGACACATTTAGGGATGTGTTCTCTTGCTCACCATGAATAAGAACACACTGGACACCTCATTCATACAGCCCTACAAATGATGATCACTTTCATTCACCAGCTAAGGTTCAGGCTCATAACCTTAAGGTGGAAAGTAGTATAGACTTCAAAGTGATAAGGACTCTGCAAAAAGCTAAAAGGCAGAAAGAATGCATAGACTATTGCTAGTCCCTCGGGCTATCTAGGCCTCTTCTGCACCTGAATGTGAAGTTTACAGACATTCTGAGGAGACATTAAATTTTAAGGGAATTGAGTAAGATGCAATAATTAAGTGCAATTTTTTTTTTAGTTTTTTTAAAGTTTTGTTTACTATGAGCTGTTAATTCCACTGTTAACTCATGTGCAAAAGTTTACAAAGGTTTATTTGGCTAATAAAATCCAAGTCACTATAACATGAGCTTGACAGAGTTATTGTAATTTTCCTGTAAGATACAGTAGTAATTCTATGCTTCTCCACTGAAGAAATTTCTAAAATGTAATGCAGCCCCACTCTAGAATTTGTAGTTCTTTGGAAAGCAGCTTTCCTTCAGGTACTTACTTTCATGTGGCACAGTGCTGCTTGAAATTAAACAAATAACAGCTAGGTAGAATGTGGTGATGTAATAGTTCTACATTTTTTGCAGTGTTTGCTGCTGAGTTTTGTGTTGGCTTAAGAGGAAAGGGAATGTAAAGTGCATAGGAAAGCTGGAGGTCTGTAGATAATGCTTAATGAGCTAGAATAATTGGTTCTTTGAATCAAAAGCTTTTCTTCTCTTCTAATCTGAAAGGAACATAATACAGGAGTGATGATTTCAGCATTTATTATCGATATCATTGCTACTTCTCCAACAGACACTCTCTTCCCTACTTCATCCTTGGTAGGATCAAATAGTCAAATTATCAGTTTATGCCCAGAAAGTGAAAAAAGTAGTTAACATATTGGAGAGGTAATTTTGAGAGTTTTGAAAAGGAATATTGAGGACTGCCTTTCCTGAATATCGAATGTTAACTGTAAGTAACACATGACATTATCTTTTGCTTAACACATTTCAGTAAGTACTGCATCACTTCACTGGTTATAAACTGTTCTGTGTGACATTTTCAGTAGGGTGACTGCTACAGTCTTCTTATTTGGGGAAAAATAATTTGAAATCATTGTGCCATTTCTAATAATAAAATTGGAAGAAATAAGGGAAAAGTGACTGAGGGAATATCAAATTATTTTGTCACATACAGAAAAATAAAAATTACCTTGATAAATGGAAGAGCAAGTCACTGGAAGAACAAAAGAGGAAATAATGTGAGGAAGCAGTAAAATTCATAGTATTAAGAAATAGAATAAGCAGAGTTGGATGATAACAACAGGAGAGAAAGATAATAGGGCACTTCCTAGCATGGAGTAAGAGATAAGTTAGCATCCCCTATTGGGCTGCTAGTCAGAAATTGAATCCTACCTTTGGTTTGAAGGCTAGCGCATAACTGTAAACTCTAGTATTTATTGATAATATTTGAAAACAGCTTTCAAATGCGATCAGTATAAAATGTTAAGTGAAGCTTCTAAAGTAAAGGAATTGTTATATATGGCAATGCTGGTTTCAATCCCAGTATCTCAGATACCCCTTGGAATAATAGCTCTTCCCCTCTTAGAAGCCTTTAAAAACACATGGATCATAGTGGATCTCTACTGCTCTATAAGAAGACATGCTGAATCCTCAGCAGTGATAGTAGCTGATAATAAGTGATAATTCTTGTTTATTTTGGCTTGAAATTGTCAGATAAGATATAAAATCAGAGTTTCTAATCAGATTTTCTAACTTTGTTTTCCCCAGATTAATCAATCCTGCTGACCCAGAGGAATTATTTCACTAACCAGACAAGATCTGGGATAAAAACGTTTAGGTCAAAAGAATTTGGTGAAGCACATCTTTGAGTCCAATTGCAAATGTCATTAGGGAAAGTTCTCAGCTTTTCCTTGTTAATTTCTATTACGTTGCAAGATGGTAGGTGGGCTGTGCAACAAATGAAATTTTAAAAAATGCAAAAAAGGTCATGTGAGTTGCTGCTTGAAAGGAAGAATTTGGCCAAGAAATGCTTAAAGGGATAAATTTTGAAATGTTTTTTAGGTGTCTGTGATTTCCTTTTTTCAGCACAAATTTCACTGGGATTATTATCTCATAGTTTTATAGGGACTATGTTCCTGCCACGAGTATAAAAGAAGTTTTTCCTTCAGCCCACGGTACAGCACCAGATGCCAAATATAATGTTTGCCTTCTTCATTGACTAAAATCATGAAGACTACTTTTTCTAGACAAAACTCATTAGCTCGAAAATTATGATTTCAGGAGAAAATAATGCACTCTTCGTCCTGATTTTTATCTGTGCTTGGAAATGGAAACCTACTCAGAAACTAAACTCTATCCCTCCTGTTTGCCATTTTATGCATTTTCTGGAGGAAAAAATTGTCCACTTCCCTTCCTATTAGTGCTCAGCTGCCTTTCCTGCCTGGGGGAGACAGTGCTCCGGAAGCAAATGGCAGTCAGCAAGCAGAAGGAATGTGCACTGGTAACCTGACACTGGAGACAGATGTGCTCAAGGAAAGGAAATGGGGAAGGCTCATACTAGCCTAAACCTTGAACAATTTTTTTTTTTTAATGTCTTATATGTGTATTGTGGAGATGCACAACCTAGAAAATACATTTTCTTTTATTTTAAGCTGGGAGGAAAGTATTCTGTGGTCATGCCATCATTTCCAGCCTCTCACTGCAGTGCAAATCATAATTATAATTATTAAAATGATAATGGAAAGGTTAAACATCCTCTGGTAGATTTAGTCTGTCTTACTTCTGTGACCCTACAATCTGTAGAGTTGATTTTTTTATATAATACAATGAAATACCAACCCTGCACTTGAATAATCATAAATTATGAAGTCTCTCCTAGACAAGACAATTTCATCAGTTACCTATGCAACTGTATGATGAATTTTCCTTTTTACTTAAGGCAAATACGTTTATATGGGCTTGAAGATGCACTTATTTTTCTGTTCCCTTCCATCCCTTAGAAGTAAATTAGATTCCAAGATTAATCTAGGAAATACATACACGTATTTCTTTTTAGTAGGAAAACAAGGAGGTCAACTCTGGAGCAGCCGTGCCTGTGATCCCCACCAGTGCGACTGCATGTTCCATTTCAGGGAACCCATTTGGGGTCAGATTCCTCTCTGGCACTGGTCATAATTTCAGAGCTTTTTTAATTTAAAGAGTCATTTAGCTTGTCTTGAATAAATGATGCTCAAGAAAAACCCCACAATTCTTGCAAAGCACAAGTTTCTGTAATTAATTTTTATTTGCTGGTTAACTTTCAGATATGTAACCCCCTTACATATCCAGACCCTTTATGCCCTAGGTTTCTGCAGGGAAAGTATTTTTAGAAGTATGTTTTTTGTGTTATAAAGAAAACTATCATATGTTATAACGTAAATAAGGCAAACATATTTGTACCTTTCTGCTGCAGCTTTAATATACATATTTAGGAAAGAGAGGTGCTTACTGCAGTATTTAATATTGAAGCTACTGTTTATATTTACTGGGGAAATTTCAGGAAAGAAATACAGATGTATTTTTGTCCTAATCTCCAAGTTTTAGAGCTTCACATGCAGTTGGAAAATTATTGGTCTTATCTAAATCTATCCATTTTGTTGTACAAATTTCTGTAAGCTTTTCAGACAGAAAGAGTTAACTTCCTGGAGATAGTTTTCTACATAACCAATCTTCTGTTTTGGATTTGGGCAGCCACTAGCCACAGTAAAATTTTAATGCAGGAGGCGTTAGGACAGGCTTGGCAGATTTCTGTAGAGACTGGCTGAGTGATTACTTGAAAGAGAATTTCAAATTAACCTCCAGCTCTTTGCATATTTATACTTTTGACTTCAGGTAGTAAATTTGGTTTGCAGCTTCAGTAGATCCTTTTTTCTATGTTGCTTGCATGTTATCATTAGGGATATGGTGTCGCATGAAGCAGCTCTGTAGCAAGAGTACAAGTTCCCATCAGGGAGTCTAGTGTGATGTAATGTTTTAGTGTTCCAAATAGTTATCACCATTAATATTAACCCTCTGCAAACCTGGTCACCATCTTGCAACAAGGTGAAATGTGTGCTTTATGTAAGGGTTTTCTGTAGAGGTTTTGGACCTGTTTAGTACAGTCCTTTGAACTTTGCCTCCTGGCAGGAAGATTACAGTGCTGCCTTGCTCTTCATTAACATCTGGGTTGTGATACTGCCTTTTCAGTGTTTCCTATCTGAATTATTTCTTTATCTGCTGTGATCAGGAAGGTCAGCCTTTCTGTGACCAACACAGATGGTGAGAAGTACAAAGCAGAGAAGGTATCTATGATTTCTCCGCTGTTCTGATGTCAGACAAGCTGAAAAGAAGGAATTGCAAGCTTACATTCAAATAAAATGTATCAACACAAGAAAAGGAATGAAGGCAAGAAAGTCAAGCTTATATTTAGGGAAATGGTGGATTTCTCATTTCATTCCTATGTTTTTTCTCCACTGACTGCTGTGTGGGAAAGTTTAGTGTTTTCTGGTTGCATTATATATAGTTTCGTTTATTTGGAAAGTTTTGTGGTGTTTACTCTTAGTTGGGATAACAGCATCTACGTGATAATTAGCCTTTTTGCTAGCTGTTCTAGCTGTTGTATGCTTCTAAGTAATAACAGATTTTTCAAGGTATAAGCTTTACATTGTAGACTTGTGAGAACTTTCTATGCCAGCACCTTTTT
Organism: Grantiella picta; assembly: GCA_013397955.1. Classification (NCBI taxonomy): domain Eukaryota; kingdom Metazoa; phylum Chordata; class Aves; order Passeriformes; family Meliphagidae; genus Grantiella; species Grantiella picta. The sequence continues at coordinate 452,973 of VZRM01001697.1, forward strand.
TTAATTACATACACTGGATGATTGAGGAGCATGTTGAAGTTACAAAGTCTGCCCCACTGAAGAGATTGCCTTGGAGAAGCTCTCAGTGTTTTAACTGCTGCACTTGCTGGGTGACTCCTGTGATCAGGGCTTGCTGTGGACCTCATACACTAATGATCTTACCATTTCTCCCTCTGTAGAAGCTGCACTGATAGGAAAGGTGGGAAATTTTGAGGAAAAAAGGCTACTACAAGACAGAACACTGTAATCTGTCACCCCCTTCTAATCCAATAAGGTGATTACTGGCTGTACAACACTTAAAGCTGTAGCAAAAAAGTTCCTGTCTTTTTTTTTTTCTTTCTCTATCTATGGAAAGACCAATGATTAAATTATCAGGGATGATGCAGTGGAAACATTTGCAAAGCCTGATAATACGTACAGGATACAGCGAAAGAATACACTGTAGAAGCTGAAGGAGCTAAGCATTGGTCTTGCCTCTGCAATATACTTATATATTAAATAATAATCATGTCTATGATGAATAAAAGGTACAAAGCAAAGCTCAAAGTGAATTTTGTTGATCTCAGTATTTACCACAATAATTATTGTGTTAAACCCTCGAAGAAGATCTTGAGACTCCAAACTCCTCAAAGTTTTGTAATGGATATCATACTCCCTCAAAAATAGTTGAATCCAGGAAACAAAACAGCAGTCCAGACCATCAACCCTCAGACAAAATACATGCTTCAGGGAAGAGAGAGAGGTTACCTTAGGTTATGTGCATAACTTAGCTGTTGTCAGAAGTGCAGTTCATGAGATGTGTTGCGTCACTGCTTTAGAAACCCTCAGTTGAAATTGGCAGTGTTTTTATTTGCTTTTGAGGCTAGTAAATATTTTCATCTTGCAAATTTCTACAAAATAGTAATAAATGTCTGTTACCAGAGATGCTGATGAACTTTGCTTTTGAAATGTGCTATTTTACAAAATATGTTTTCCTGTCTTCATTCAACTTATATCTCATTGCAGCATTTGACTTTGTTAAAAACACAAAGATAATGTTATTCTAGATGTAGAAGTGAAAATCCTAATATATCAGGTCTGCAAAATTTGATACATTTTGAAGAGTTCTTCTGGTAGGTAAGAATTGCTTCTGTGTGGTTGAATATCCCAGTCATAAAGTGCCATATTTCTTTACCCTGGAAGCATGTTTACTTACAGGGTAATAAATCCTATTTGCTGTTCAGTTCAAACTTGCTTTTTATTAATGTGAAAGCTTGGTGTGCAGTTATGCTCAATAATAGTGTAACGGAATTTATTCCAAAATTATAACCTCATATTGCAAAAATTTACACACTCAATGAACTTTCATGCATCAAATCAAATCAAATCAACTCAACTCAAGAGAAAACCTTTTCAAAATGGAGACAAGTGAGTTTTAGTAATTTTTGGACCAGTGCTGCTAACATGCCCATTCCATATTTGTGTCATAGAAAGCTAGGACCATTTGCATTAGATTTCAGATTAGATATAATGAGATGTAAGAGTATAGTGGGATGAATGTATCCTAGAAAATTTGTTGATCAACAAACTTATGCTTTTGTTCTTCAAGCTGATGCCATAAATAGGTGTAGAACATCAAGGAGTAACTAGCAATTTCCTCAAATTTCTTAGCTATGTAACTTTAATTAATGATCAATTAATTTTAGCTTTGTGGACTGGTATTGCATAGCTTAAGTTCAAGTTTTGTTGCTAAATTGTGATAGATTGTTAAACAGATAGTCTCATTTGTTTTCCACTTTTATACACATAATGTTTTCTCCCAAAAAATAAACTTGCCTCAAATGCTGTTTCTAGTGCTCATGAAAACAGCTGTGCATTGTATAAATATTTTCAAGGAGAGCTCTGTGTTGAAAATAAGTTGAAATTGAAAGTAATCACAGAAGCATGTCCCACTGGAGGCTGACTTTTGGTGTGCCTTTGAAAACTGGCCTTCATATTTGGATGTTTTTGTGTATATGTATGCATACCACAGCTACTTTTTTGCCTCTCTTGGGTTTTTTCTGTTTGTTTGTTTTGATGGGATGTTTGTTTGTTTGTTTTGTGTTTTTTTGAGTTTCTGGTGTGTTTTGTTGGTTTGGTTGGTTGGTTTTGGTTTTACTTTTTTTTTGTTTTGTTTTTAATGAGCCAGTAAGGTGAGTAGTAGATTACTAGCACTGGGCTTGCAGGACACAGTTGGAGCCAAAGTGATTTGTACCATTGTAGCTGAATAAATTGCCTTAATGGTTTTCCAGTGTGATACAGGCAAGATGAAAAAATCACGGCATGGATGTCTTGGTTCAAACATATATTGTGTTGCTGATAGGTAGGAAACCACAGTTTTTCATTCTTACAAAATATGGAGATCAGAAAGCTTCCTTTGGCCAGACCATAGTCCTTCCCAGCACAGTAGCATGAGGTAGCTGTGCAGTGTCCTGGCTGTCAGAGCTGTGTGGGGCTGCTTTAGCTCCTATGATACCTAATTTTAGGTTTAGCAGTGTTTAAAAGCCTCCAGGGAGCTGTCATGATGACAGGTATTGATGGGTAGATCAGAGCCTAGGCTTGTTTCTGTCAAGGAGTTTGAGTGAGCAGTGCAGTGGCAGAGGAAGCTGTTGGTAGCTTTGTGATTCCAGTGAATCTGGTGTGTCTCCAGATACCTCACAGGGGCTTAGTAAATTTTCCTTCTCCCCCTTGCCAGCCTTGTGTTGTCCCACAGCTACATGGGCACTGCAGCAAAGAGCCGCTGAATATGGAATTGCACAATGTCATCTTTGCAAAGCTGCTTTACAGAACTTTGGGTTTGGCTTCAAGGTGGCTGCAATTGCTTCCAGTATTTTTGTTTCCCTTTTACAGCTTTTGCAGTGAAAGAAAAAAACCTGAAGAGTTTGCACATTTATCTCCTGTTCTGTGTACAGAGGCACTCGTAGACTTACTCCTTATCTACAGTAGGTGTTGGTGAGGACCAATGGTGAAACCGTGGGGAGATCTCAGCACTCCACTATCCTGTGTTTGGGCCTCCTGCAGGGATTCAGGTCTGCCCATCTGCATCTTCATGGATGGAGTATAGGGGGCACTGGGCTTTCTCTGTGAGTGCTGCGCTGCCCATGACACAGGCAATGTCTCTTGTCTCCCTACTGGCTTTGAGCTAAAGTGGCCACAGATGCATGCTACCACTGTCCAGGCATCTCATGCAGCCTTTTCCTAGTTGTCTTCACTCTTGGGAAGGGTCAGGATGGAGAATACCAGTTGAATGAATTGGTTTTGTGCCAGCAGTGTTTTGCTTCTTCTGTCTTTCCTGAGAGGCCCTTTGTTTTTCCATCTGAGCAGCTGAGAACAGGCTACAAGTTCCACAGCATGTTCTGGCAGACAGAAAATGTCCTGTGGGCTGTAGCCTGGATAACTTGCAGATGGCATTTCAACTGGTAATCCCAAGGAAGAATGGATTTATAGAATGAGCCTCTTCACAAGACTCTTGTCACTGCAGGGGTTTACCCATAGCAGGTTTAGATGTGGTAGTTCAGGTAACCATAGCAGCATAACAGTGAAACAACCATGCTCCTGAGTGTTTGCTCATGTCCTCTGATGAGTTTACAACTGTTCATAGGGCCATGCTGCCATGGTGACAGGGGTAGCCTTCCTGAGCTAACTGATTTAAGGCCATCGTTCAACTGGTATTCATTTCAGCCTGAAAACTCAAAATTAAATTCCATGTACTTACAGAAATAAATAAATAATGTGAGGGGTATCTATATTAAGGTATTTGTTTAAGTGCATTCACTTGAAGGTCAGCAGACACATCTGTCCATCACTGGCATGTAGCAAAATAAATAGATCATGATCTACTCTTGTATGATGTTTCATGTTCCTTGATACCAGCAGCAGGGTTTCGTGGTTCTAAATACTTACAATACAGTGCTAGACATACAAAAACTGTTTCAGGATTCAAACAGAAACTGACTGCAGTCACCTTTGGAATGCACCAACAAACTTGCTATGCCTTATCCTGTTTTTCAAAGGATTAATGTATATTACCTTTATCATGGTATAATCCCAGGTGGCCACTAAGCCCCACATCAGAGCTCACTCACACTCCCCTGGTGGGATGGAGGAAAGGATCAGAAGAGTGAAAGTGAGAGAATTCGTAGTTTGAGATAAAGATGGTTTAATAGGTAAAGCAAAAGCTGGGCAAGGAAGAAAAGCAAAACAAGGAATTCATTCACCATGGACAGGCAGGTGTTCAGTCCCAGGAAAGCTGAGTTCCATCACACATAATGGTTATGTGAGGATACAAACACCATCACTCCAAATGTCCCTTCTGCCCTTCTTCTTCCCTTAGCTGTATGTGCTGAGCATGATGCCATATGGTCTGGAATATCCCTTTGTTTAGTGGGGGACAGCTGTCCCTACTCTGTCCCCTCTCAACTCCTTGAGCACCCCAGCCTCCTCGCTGGTGGGGAAGGGTGAAGGGCAGAAAGGGCCCTGGATCTGTGCAAGCCCTGGTCAGGATTAACAAAAACATCCCTGAATCATCNTCTGCCCTTCTTCTTCCCTTAGCTGTATGTGCTGAGCATGATGCCATATGGTCTGGAATATCCCTTTGTTTAGTGGGGGACAGCTGTCCCTACTCTGTCCCCTCTCAACTCCTTGAGCACCCCAGCCTCCTCGCTGGTGGGGAAGGGTGAAGGGCAGAAAGGGCCCTGGATCTGTGCAAGCCCTGGTCAGGATTAACAAAAACATCCCTGAATCATCAACACTGCTTTCAGCACAAATCTAAAACACAGCCCTATACCAGCTGCTGTGAAGAAAATTATCTCTACGGCAGCCCAACCTTTTATTTGAATCTCAACAGCAACATTTGTTTTACAGTTTTATAGATAAAGAAAATACTGTATCATTTTCTCAGTGTGTATCTGTAATAATCTCAGGTAATGGTAAGCTAAGGTAACCTTTATACTGCAAATATATATTTTCCTGTTTGGCTTGTATAAGAAGACCTGGGAAGAATCCAAATAAAAATTCAAGGTTTATTAAACTCTAAATCAAACTTAAATTATTTATAATGTCATATTTATAAAACTGTGACTATATTTTTTATATACAATTTTTGTAAAAATTTTAAATAGATCTCAGGGATTTACAGCTGTCTTCTTGAAATACATTATTTTCAGGGTTTGTTGCAGTTGTTACACATTAACTTACAGTGTGCTAACAGCTAAGTAAATGTTTGGCAACTGATCAGAAGCCCTAAATGAGGTCATAACATATGGAGAGGTGCTGAGAGGTTACGATTCCTGTGTGTCTCAATTAATACTGTAGCTGGTAAGCATTCTTTGGAGCTCATATCCTCTGATCCAACAGTGTGCTGGAATGGAGGTGTGTCTTTAAGCAAATAAGATCCATCAGCTTTGCTAAGGATGCTCATATGCTTACAAATATATTCAGGAATGAATACTTTGCTGGGTCAAGGTATCTTGGAATAAATAAGTATTTCTTTCGAAAATTTCAGTATAACAAGCTGAGAGGCTTGAAAAACATCTTTCTCCTGAACGCTAAGTTGCAGCTCATTGATGTATGCGAGCAGCGATAGATTTCCTTTATGACAAGGGTTGTTTTCTATCTGACTGCAGCCCATGTAAGCATAAATCCATTTAATATACTCTTGCTTTATCCTTGCCTAGAAATCATCATTGTAGCTGACATGATGAAAGCAGATCTGTAAAAATAATGATTTTAGGCTAATAGGCATATTTCTTATGACGTCAGGAATTGAAAGCCAGCTATTCAGCCCAGTATTTCAGAGGGATTAGTTAATGTTCCTGTCACGTAATTTCTCATTGTTTCAGTATCATTTGGATCAATGGATTGACGGTACTGAAGTGGCCACTAACTGGCATGATAAGTACAAATGCATAAAAAAAGAAGCACCTTCTTTTATTTTTCCAATAAAATACTTAGGTATTCTATAAGTAAAGATTGTCTGAAGTATTTAATTGTAAGTAGAGAATATCTCAGTCTTTGCAGTTTGCACTGGAGAGCTGGTGACCAATTCTTAAGACTGAGCAAACCCAAGAGAAATGAAAATGTGAGTTATTTGGACACTTGGATGAGGTGCTTCTCCAAGTGTGTTGTAGAGACGTCTAAGAAATACTGTTAAGAAACACAGAAGAGTGTTCTCCTGAATTTTTTCCTGATATACCATCAGTTTATTCAGAGTTTCATTATCTCTTCTGTTATCAAACAGGAAATCCTTTCTTTGCTTTTACTGCCCCTGAAAGGTAGTCTTATCAACCAACCATTCTTCGCATGTGGCTCCCCAAAGTTTCTTCCACTTCTAGTATCTCACAGAGCTATTAGCTCTGACAAAGCATTTAGAGCCAGCCTGTGTTTAGCACTTGTACACACCACTGGATATTTCATTTGTGTGAAGTCAGAAAAGGTTAGTCTTGACTCACTGAAGCTGATAAAACAGTGGCCTGGTTTTCAGTTTGTTCAGGATTCCACCTATGGAAAACATAATTGCTACTCAGAAGGGACCTTGCCTTCAGAGAGGTCAGAACAGTGTCCAATATTATCAGTTTTATTGTGGTGATACGCTAATGGTATTATTAAGTATGCAAAACCTACTTAGCTGAAGTTACACATCCTGGACTGTAAGGATTTTGGGTTTTGTGGTGTTTTGGTTTTTGTTGGGTTTTGAGTTTGGTTTGGGGGTTTTTTCTATTGGTGGTGGTGGGGATGGTTTTTTTGAGGTGCTTTCTTTTTGGTTAAGGAAAAAAAATGTCTTCAATGTATAGTACTTTTTGGGTCCTTTTTAAAATATATCTTAATGCAACTGAGATTTTTTTCTTTTCATGAAGATCCAGAATATATTTACATGGTTTTTTTGTTTCTGTTTTTTTTTTTAACCAAACTTAAGAAAATTTCCATTGATTTAAAAGTGTTTTTTTCCAACAAATCCTACATGAAAATCCTACTGATCTTTATTTATAACTAATCCAGTGACCTTTATTTATAACTAATTTCTCCCAGGATCAATATGTATAGATAGAGATATAATCCCTTACTGAATAGCAACCATGATGCAGTGCAGACTTGAAGGATGAAGATGAAGCTAAATCTTCATAAAAATTTCATCAGGGGTTTTAATAGGTAATGATCATATTTTTAGCTGTTTGTAGCTCCCTCATTCATGTAGAAGGGTCAGCAGAAATAGAAAACTAATCAAATGTGGGATAAATACTATACTCATTGACTGCATTAAGGCTGTCCCTTTACTTGAAGGAATGTGTGGAATTGTGATTTTTACCAATAAATACATATTTTGCTTTACACTTGTGAAGTGCGAAGTATTTTAATTCTGTAAGATGGCATAGATGTGCCCCATTAACTTGGCATTTAAGAACTAGCTTGTTACAGATTTCAAACAAACAGCAAAGCTCTAATTCTTTTCTTGATTTCCCCCTGCTCTCCTCAGTCTTCTCCTTGTCTACCCATAAGCCCAGCGGGTATATTCAGATAACATAACAACTCTGCTTCTCTTTTCAGTTTATCCTGTAGATGTTTCCAGGTGATGAAAGGAGACCTTTTGAAAATTGCATGTTCCTTTCTTTTTTGTTAAAGTGATGAAAAGCACACCACAATGCTGACAGAGACTGCTTTTGTCTTGCTGACATGTACGCATAATTTATACAGCCTTATAAATCTTGGCTTTACGGGACCATGTGTCTTATAAATGAGATGAAGAGTGTCTCTTTCAGAATGGATTTGTAAATGCCGAGAGAGAGTGACATTCTCTCCCTCTAACCTCTTGACCACCCCTTGGTAAAATAGCATGGTTTAGATTTAACGGACTAATTGCGTTTACAGCAAACATCTTCATTTTCAAAGTCAGTGCAAGCTGACACCTGTATTGTCATGTATTAAAAATAAGGTGGAGTTTCAGAGAAAATAAATTGGGAGGAAAAGGTTGGTAGGGTAACTTATACAGGAAAGCATAATATGTTTAACAGAGTAAACATTGAAAGGTCTTCTCTGTGTTTATACCTGTTATCATAGTTATAGATGATTATGGGTGTAGTAGATATGAGACAATTATATCCCTTCTAAAATATTTAATAATTTTTATAAACATTTCCATTTCTTGATAATTTTTTAGGTTTTTATAAAGGGTAGCTTTGATCCCTAGTACTTTGGAACTATTCCTCCCAAAACTAGCTATAATATTTGAGTTTTCATTTTACTCACATCAGTTTAGATCAGTTTAACGAACATTCTGTATGGAGACAAAGTCTATCCAAATGGGGTATCCATTTGTTTTAGCATTTCACAGTCTTTTTTTTTTTTTGTCCAGAATTATCTTTTACAAAAGTGGGGGATCCCAGCATCGCATATTGAGGAGAGTGCCCCAGTTAAACAAAGACAACTGTTTCCCATTCAAAACAGATATATTTATTGTTTGTTAAAGCAGATTTAACATTAATATGTTGAATTTTCCCCTGAACACCTATGCATTAACATAGCAAGAAACCTTTCCAATATTATTTACTAAATCATCAAAATACTGTAACAGGTGAGCTACCTCCAAAAACGTAAACATAAGTGAATATTTTATACCCTGTGTAAATAGAAAGTTAGAAAGAAACAAAAACATTAAGCACAAGTCTTTTATTGAGAAAAAGTGCCCCAAACCTAATTAAGTAGTCAAATTCTAATTATATATTAAAGGTTAAAATTTATTGGAAAAAAGTCCTTTGATTCCTTTTTCTCCATCACTTTTTAAAAATCAGTTTGCTACAGTACTGCTTCAATTGGTTTTAATTGCTCCCACACAGCAAGAGAATATGTTCATTTATTGTGATCCTTGCTTATATGCAGCAATTGTGCTGATATAATTCATTTAGATTCTGCTGTAAATTGTCCCTGCTCGTTTTTATAACAATAACAGATGTTTTCATGTTTTCTCATATCATCTTAATGCCAATTGTCTGCTAATTTATCCATTTCAAGTTATTTTGCATTAGATTAGGCTTTGATTTTCTTTTTTTCATTGTTGTTGGTCCTTGGCTATACAAACTCAAGAGATTTAATTTTTAGAAGGTGTAACAAATTCTGTAGGAACTCTACCTCTTGTCAGCATTGGTCCATCTAGTCCTATGTTCATCAGAAGTTTATCTGGATCTGGAAGACCAGTAAGTAGGAAAGAAGTGATCCTTCAAAAAGATGTAAAGTTTTGTGTGTATAAAAAGTACAGTGCCTGAATATATTCAGTGAGCATCAGGGGCATACTTGCTCTGGTGTAGCAGTTGTGCAAGCTTGAGCAAGGACAGCCGAGGAAGTTTTATATTGTGATAAAACCTCATTCAGAACAAGAGCTCCCAGCAAGGTCAAAATTTCTGACAGTATTAGCAGCCTAATACCTCTTCAGCTTAAATATTTCATTAGTGGCTGTTGAAATGTGGCTCCTAACTCCTCTAACCAGATGCAGTGCTGCTCTATGAGTAAATGAGATTTCGATGAGGCAGCTGTAAGGACTAGGGTGGCTGGATGCAGCCAAGGCTCACCAGGGGCTGCCTGGTCGCTCCTTCTTGCAGTTCATCTGGGGCTATTTACACCTTGAGCTACCGAGCTAGAAGTGCCCTCAGGGGAAGAGGTAAGGGAGTTCAAACTTCTCTGGCTTCCAGACGAGTGCATTCTCTCTCGAATAGATAAGGTCTCTTCCTAATCTGTCCTCGCTATCTCTAATTCATGTCTATCATGTTACAGAGTTTTCACAAGGTACTCTTTGCTGCCTACTTCATTTTCCTTTTTTGCTTGCTCTGTCTAAACTGCTCCTGATAGCAGTAAGATAACAGTAAAATGTAGACATTAAGTTTTAGCAGGATCTGCTGAACAGCTTTCTAAACAGCTCCTGCAAGGTGGTTTCTAAGTACCTGAGATAGTAAAAATTAGGGGGAAATCTACTATGTAAAGCAGCCCTGCCAATATTGCTATCATCCATACCAATACGTGAAATGCTTTCTCCAAAACTGTTTTTCAAGTACAGTAGGAATTTGTGGCTGTGTCATGAACTTTTCTATATATGTCTGATTGGATATTTTAATTTTGGATTTTCAGTCTAGGCACTTTGTTTCATGGTAGCTGGCAGATAAGAAAAAAAAACATGAGGATGAACTGTGTTTACAGTTTTCTAGACTTTTAGTTATCCAGACCAGAATAAATTTAATTCTGCATTCTGCATTTTCTATATATTTTATCTCACTGGAGATAGGCCTTAAATGTTCTGGATGCTTTCATTCCTACTCCACACAACTGATACGTATTGGAGAATACAGATTTATATAGAGATACATGAGTCTGTTGGTAAACATAAAATTAGGATGGAAGGTTGTCGTCATATGAATGCATATAAGAATTTCCCCTACCAAGTAATTTCAAATATATTTCATATAATCTTGAGAAGTCAAAGATAGACTTGTCAGTGCCCTGAAGGGCAGAGCAGAAGTAGAACTGCCATTTCAGAATGACCAGTGCTCATGTGTTCAGGAGTAACTGGACATAACAGGAGTTACAGTCTAGCAGTTGTCTTTAACACAGAAAACAGGGCGGTTTTTTCATCTTGTGGTATGCAAACAAAGGAAAGATTGTGGAAATACTGTAAAACAAAGGACAAAACCAGTCAATAAGCTGTATTAGGATCCTTTGGGAAGGACTTTGGTATGACTTAGCTGTAAGGCCAACGTGTCCTAGCACCCAGTCAGGCTGGAGACAACTGTTAACCACTGAGCATCTTGGTGGAGGTGAGATGAGCAGAATTACCAGTGGTCAGTGAGCTACAGAAAGTAGTGTAGAGGGTGGCTTACCCCAGACTGTCACTTAGAGGTCCCCAGTCATGTATAAATTAAAAAAACAAACCAAAAAACTGAGCTGTGAAAGGGTATTACTAATGAGAAAATAAAGTCACCCTAATGTGTGTAAGTCTACAATTTCAAGCCTATGGACACCAGCATGCCAGAATAAGCTAGAGGATCAAGGGCAGAATTCTAATTTATCCCATTTTTTGGTTACTGCTTCATCATGAGTTACTACATTCTCATCATTGAAGTGACTGAAGGCATTGAAGAAAAGCACTACACACCCTAATTTTTTTGCCATTTCTGGAGTACTGTGATTCTGTCTTAGATTCCTCTTTAAAATATTGTTAATAATTGCCATAAGCAATGCATGTATATACTTTGTGAATATGCATGGAGACAATGTCTTTATCGTGAAATTCTTGATCTGCTACAACTAGAGGTTGCAGTTCAACATATTAAAAAATTTGATGTCTTTAAAGCCACCCTTAAAAACTCATTAGGTTCACAAATCAATGACTGTTTGAACTGAATGTTTGGAAATGGAAGTGGTTTAAAACAAACTTCTGTTCCTAGCAAAGAGAAGTAGAACTTGGCTAAAAGTAAAATGCATACATTTTCAAATGTACGCCAGCAAGGGCTGAATCATGCAGACACTGAACTTTATTTTGTCACTGCAGGCAATCTATATAACAACAGTTTTTGGTAACTGCCGTTGTATGAATTTTTTTAAAATATAATTGCATTTTCTCTATATTGCAACCTACTGAGCTTTTTTTGGTTGATTGTGTTTGTCGGTTTGGTTTTTTGGCTTTTTTTAATGTTCAGCATAGACAACCAGATCAGACAAAAGGACAATAGCCGGTGAAAGTCAATGACACTTCAAAAAGAGTCTAAAGGTAGGAAAACAATTTCAACCAAGAAAGTTAACCACTGAAAACTTAAGACTTCTGGAAACCACCGCAATTTCAGTTATAGAGGTGCAATATTGTCATTGTCATAAGGAAGCATCCAGCTTGAGTGGAGCTGTGGTTGCTCTGAGGTCTCCTTTCAGTGACCTGTCCTTGCTCAGTAAGGCATTTATGGCATCTCTTCAAGAGCTGGCTGCTGTAGAGAGATCAGTTTAAGCACTTGTTTAACAGCTTTCCTGTAAGAGGACTTTCAGTCTGAACCTGCATTTACTGATCTGACTTCCTTTGCAAGGTTTTGGCCAGACCTATTTCCCTTCAGTGGCAAAGGAGCTATTGTACAAACTTGTCAAAATCAAATTTGTGACACAGATTCTTGGGGAAGACCTGTTAAGGTCCATGCACCTATCAGGTGGTCACTTTCTTAGTTAGTAATGCTTTCAAGTAAGGGCATAGGGTTCTGAGAAAAGGAACTGTGAGAGAGGAGTCTAACTTGGAAAAGCTGTATCACAGATTGCATGAGCCTTAACCCCTTTCTGAGGAGAGAGGGGGACTGTTCAGTGTATTTGTTATCTACAGCCAATGCAGCTAAGCAAATAAATACTAATGCTTCAGTGGTACCACCTGTCACCAAAACACCAAAAGCTACCTCCTTCCAGACCCCATTCATCTGGTCATGCCCTTGTTTTCTTACCATTTTCTGTAACCAGCTCAAATGTGCCAAGGCCACAGCAACTACAGTGATAACAACTTATTCATCTCCAGTAACTCAGCTTCAGGTCTTAAAAGGAGAAGTAAACCCAAATCCCCTACTTGGTGTCAGTTTTGGCCATGTGGCTATGCAGAGATTTGTTCTTCATGTGGTATTCATTTTTTAAGTGTTATCATTCAAAGATAAGCAATGTTATATCTGTCAAGAAGGAGGGGAGTTTAAAGAATGTTCAGGAAGAGCCAACTTTTGGAGTTTTTGTTTTGAACTTAAGTCGTCTTTGACTTTTTGCTTTCAAATTTACAACCAAAAATGTTCAAACACAGAAATGAGTTAAAATCAAATAAATGCTGACTGAAAGCTAGTTACTTAAATTTCAACAAATTTTCTTCTAAACCATAAATGAATCAGATGTAATTTATTACAATTTGAAACATCCTAATAAACACAGTAGTTGTAAGAACTCTAAAACTTCAGATTTTTTTCATATACAAAAATACACAAATTAATTTGCTTTCACTATCAGTTTGGATCTTAAAAGGATAAGAGACTGTTACCCTTTATTATCATTCAAGCTACACAATTAGTGTAAACTCAGGGATCTGAACGCTTTTCTGAGGAGGGGTAAAAAAATAAATAAAAGGTGCTGTTAAAATATGGAAGTATTTTACTGAAAATTCATTCCTGCAGAGAGTTAGAGATTCATAGGTGCTCACAGATGCCGTGAGTGGGCTTGAGATGGTTAGCTGCAACATCTACGAATAACAAATGTATCTGAACGAAGACTTCAGGGCTGAAAAGAATTTCTGCATGTGCATGCATAAGTGGTTCAGCACATTACAATGTCAATAGAGGTGCTCTGAAACAGCTGGTAATGGGCAATTTTAAGAGGAGCTAGGTGTTCTAGCATGGTAAATGTGTAGCATACAAAAATCCCATGAGTATTTGCTGTAGAGAAAGCTGTGTTTCAAATACTGTGTTTAAGCAGAAACACCAAGTTTCAAAATGATAAATCTTGCATACGATAATTCAAAGAATGGCAAGAAAATCCATGTTTTTCACTTAAGAGTTCTAAAAAAATGCATTTGCAAGAATGGTGTAGTAATTAAAAGATTATAAAATTACTTAAAGTTTTGGGAAAATAAATATTTAATATTAAACGTGTAACAAATCAAAAAACCACTGCAGTCTTTCAAATCAGCTCTGGAAATAGTGGAGATTTTAGTAAATGTGAAATAAGATGCATCCTTGTTGATTGGAAGAGGAGGAGGAACAAAGAGTGGAAAGGAAGAGGAAGAGGAGTGGGAAGGAAGAGGAGTATAATTACTCAGTGCCCAAAAGCACCCATACATATCATGACCCTTTAATACTTTTGTAAATATGTTTTTGTTACCTTCATGTTCCTTCCAAGCAGACTCCCAACACACTGTGCTGTGCCACTAGCTCTGTACTTTCATCTCTGTGGGCCTGGAGCAATAACATCCCAGAATTTATACGTGTATCTTTGTCCCTCAGTTCTGCTAATCTTCCTCAACAGGGCTGTAAATAACACCACTCAGATTCCCTTTCAAATAAAATACTCAATGAAAAAAGAGAGAAGGAAGATCTGCAAACAACTCCTCCCGAGGCCATGACCTCCTCCATTTATCACAACCAGAGCAGGTAGATAAGGAGGTTTGATATGAAAGCAGCCATTCTGAGTGACTATATGTTAAATCACCCTGTGGATGAAGTTTTGACAGGTGCTGATACGAAGGGCTGGCAGAGGCCACGTGAGAACTGTGTGCCATTATTTTCCTGCTTCCCGAGGGTATCTGGAGAAAGCAGAAATGATGAAAATCTTCCATCTCTGTAAAAAGTTCTTCACTTCTCGCTCACTAATGTCTGTGCAGCTCTTCTGAAGGATTATAGTGTTCTAAAGCCATATTTCACTCCAAATAATCTTTTGCTTGAGAAAAAAAGGTACAGAGACATACAGCTAGCATCTAAAGAGCTATGTTTTTGTCAATTATCATTCCAGTCATTACTTTGGGCTTGCATCCAAGTGTAAATTGCTAACATTATATGCAGTTTCCACATTACCGGATAGTTAAATGTTACATCTAATAAATCAAAGATAAAATTATTAAATTCATGAGAGCATTTCTTTGATGTACAGTTCAAAATTCTCTATGCTTTTTTTTAATGCTATATTGAACCAATGTGACCTTTACTACAGTCATCATCCCATTATAGAAATGAGCAAACATGGGTAGTAATAAAGAAAATTTCTTATCAACAAACCCTGCCACCCAGAAAAAAAATCAGGTTTTACATCTGTTTCACTCAGTTGAAGAGATCATTCCTTTGAATCTGATAAATTATGTCTTTGTAGAAAACTTTTATGAAGAAGTTTATGGGTAGATTAAAAAAAAATAGAAAATATACATCAAAGAGTAATTTAAAAGCCTAAATCCACAGTAGCGGCCCAAAAGGAATATGCAAATAGAGTTTTAAGCTTCCAGCACGACTGCTTCCAGGCCTAATTTGAATTCAGCTCTTCAGAGTCAGAATATGTGAAGCAGAGTGAAATGTCAAATTTTAGGGCTGAGTGCTTTGCCCGAATTCTAACAAAGCAAATAAGAATATTAAACTTCAGGTTCTTGTGCTACTACAGTACTATGTGCATTCATAAAATCATACCCTGTCCAGGTACTTTCTCAATTTGGGATTTATATCAGGAGTGCACTTTTAAAGTGGATATCCCATTTATGTAATTTATATAATTTATATAATTCCCAATTACTGTGCTTTACTTCATGCCCTGAAGCAGTATCAGCAATTGCTAACTGGATTCATTTTGGCATAATTATGGATTGAAGATGAGTACAATAGATGAAGTCCAGCTGTTAGTGGGCGTTCAGACCACAGAATCTGGTTATCAGCTAGTCTGAGTAAACACACCTGAAACACACGTAGTGTGGATGTTGAATGCTTGATACCAACAGGTTTGCTCTACAAGTCTTTCCCCATGAGACTGCACTAGTTGCTTGTAAAGATATACTTCAGTCTTCTGAGTCTTTTTGCAGTCAGCCTTGTTGTTGGATTTAAGGACAAAAGTGGGCATACTCCCTTATAGTCCATGGCAGCTGAAGAGTCAGATTCCAAAAAACTTAGAAAATAACAAGGACCCTAAGTACATAATAGAATGAGATAAGAAAATCCCAGCAAGGATGTATTTTTTTTTACACAATACTCATTTGTGACTGGTCTGTCTTGAACAATCTCAAAAAATTGTACAGGTTGTAAAGTTTGAGATAATGGCCCATATGTGCGCTGCATGGCTTCAATATCACTGTACTTTGAATGCTATTAGGAATGGAATGAGAATACATCTTGAATTCTATAATTTAAAAAATAGGTCAATGCTATTTTTAGCCCTTTTATATGACCTTTTTTTAGAATATGTAAACATGTAGTCCCATAAATTTACATCTGTCATTTACCTTTTAATGATTACAGGATTTACATATATTGTATAAACAAAGAAAAAGGTTACAGTGTGTAGCTAAATCTTCTGAATTACTCACTCAGGTTAACATACAAAGTTTAGCTGCAATAGAGAGCTATACTATTTATGTCTGTCTTCCTTCTTTTGTGGCTTTTTGTTCTGTGTTCTATTACAGTGTCATCTTTCAGGACATTATTGCTGGAATTAATTACTTTACCATACACCACAGCAGTGGCATCCTGAATTTGTTACATCAAAGGATATTGGCTGAGAAGGCAAATAAATAAATGACCCATAGCACAGGTAAATTGTACTCTTTGGATCAAAGGGATCCCCTAGGAATACTGTGTGCTGCTCTGTTCTGCTAGTCATGGAACATGTCGTTTGGTTGCAAGGGCTGTAGTGAGGTAGCTTTTGTCATTCCTTCAAAGTGAGGAGTTTCCAAACAGGATCTTCCTGTTTGTTTTCCTTGTTTGCTAATTGTTCAGAAAATGCTAAGATGAATGTTAAGACTTGGTCAAATATTAATTCATATGGCATGGGTATTTTAGTGCTTGTGGGCTAGGCTTCTGAGCCACTTGCAGTGAAAGAGAAGACAATCAACAGTAATCTGTCATGGAAGAGTGGATATGGCTGACTAAGAATTTTCTGGTGCAAAAGGTATTACCTTTAAAACCTAAATTAAACCAAGACCATTATGTTTAATCCTATAAATTCTATACTAGTGCAATGATAATCGGGTATGATTAATTCTTTACTCAATTTAATGCAAAATAGTTGTTCACACAGCCTCTTTTTTTTTCTTTCTTAGGGTTTTTTTATTACCTCAATAAAGCTCAAGGCTTAGATCCACATTTTTGGTGAGGTACTTTCCATTGCTTTCTAAAATTAACTTTCTAAACTAAAGGTACTCTCTCTTTTCTTCTGTTAATGACCTACTAAAACTTAATAAGGAGGACAAAAATCAGAAGAAATTACACCTATCAGTCAGTGCAGAAATAGTAGACTTTGAATACAACTAAGGAGCAGTAGCCACTAAATCTCAGAACAAGAAAATAATTACTTTGCCTCTATGGTGTCTCTTGGAAAGGATTGCTTCCCTAATGGGGAAGTCACTCCTATGGGAATTTATAATAAAATATTAATTTACTTCAGCCCTGAGGATGTGGCCATAAAGCTGAACGAATCACTTCCAAAATTACGGGTCATCTTCCCTCACTTGTACTATGAGCAGGAATGGGCTAGTTAGTCTAAGTTGTTCCCTAACTGGATTCAACTGTAAAAGTTTTCTGACTTCAACAAAATCAGATTTACATTATATGAAAGACTTGCCTAATGCCAGGATCTTTACTTGGGTCCGCTACAGCTGGAAAACTTTGCCATGTGTCACAGAAGTAATGGTTTTAATATGGCAGGAGAAGGAGGAATCTCAGGAAGGTCAGAAATCACCTGCAGGGAGGTTTACAACTTCAGTGTGGTAGATGACGTATTATGTCCTCTTACAGAACAAAATGAAGCATAATTAGAACAATATCTTCGAATTGTGCATAAAAACAGAAGACGACACAGAATTTTAATCTGGTAAAGTATAACTACATGTTCCTAGTGAAACATCTGCCGCTGCACTTTGCATGCACAGCTGCTTCCTATTTCTTAATGCGAGACAATAATTAAGTGAGGATTCTCTGATACCTTCAGTGTTCCAATGTTCATACCTACAAATCATTAAAATTAGGTTTGTTGTGACTGGGTGATAATATAAGAAGTGATTTTATCTCCATGTTTGGGATTTGCCAACGTGTCTGTGAAAGATTCAATCGTTGCCTGTATAAGAAGCCTAAGTTGATTTACTACGAAAAGCTTTAAAAGTAATATAACTCCTGGGTGGACATTCTTATTTCCAAGTAGTTTCTGCACTGTTCAGCTTAAATGAGTTTGTAATCAGATTCTTAACTCAGAAAGTCTATGATGATCTGTTCAGAGGATCTCTTCATGTCGAGAGAAATATCTTTGAAGTATTTAAATTTAGTTTTTGACTTAGGAGAGTCAAGATGAAGTTGAAAATCATCTCCACCTAATGGCAGCTTCTGTTCACAATAGCACTTTAGTAATAAGAAGAACACAGTATTTTTTTCACACTTATAACTCTTTTCATTATATCCACATCCTATTATACTCTCCCCTTTCAAAATGGGATTTTAAATCTTCTTAAAGCCATGTTTCTCTCAGTATGTAAAATAGGCCAATGAAAACAGGGATTGAGAGTGTACACATAGATTTAAAAACTTTTTTTTAATACTATAATTTAATTAGTACACATGACATTTTTTAATATATTTACTGTGCTGGGAGGTTGGCCTTGTAGATCCTCTATTAGTTAAAAGACTGGATAGTTCATTTTAGTTTTGTCTAGAATGTATGCAAAAACTTGTACTGTAATTCCCAAGAAGGACTGAACGCTCGTGCTTCGAAGCCATGATTCTAAGTTAAGCGCCCTCTTGTCTTTGTGTCAACACTTAAGATGTTTTTTCCTGATGTATCTACCTACAAATGTGAGTTGTTTTGAATGAGAACACTGGATGAGAAACAGTGGTTTCTTTTTAATCAAAATAACCAATTTGTAGATCAAATGTCATCAAACCAGTAATTAAAAAAATGAATTAATTAATACCTGGAGAAACTAAGTTTCCAAAGAAATACACTTTGCTGTTGCTTTGAAATAAAAAGTGTTAGAATATGGATGTGTTAGGTTCATTCACCCTAGGATGACTTGTAGAGAGCTCATGACACATGCCTATTGGAGCACTTTTTCTAGAAAGCTTTGTTTACATAGAGATCTCCCATTAAATATGTTTATATGACACTGTTATGAAGATAAAAGCAACTATTTCTCCTGTTATGTTTTATGTCCCCTACTTACTGAAGTAGTATTGGGTTGAAGGAAATTATTAAAAGAGTGGGCCTTTAAAACATCATTCACCTTGTCAGTGGGTGGTTTATTCACTATATTTTTCATGTTCTCCACATAGGTATTTGCAAAAATAATTTGATGTTTACACAAGGCAGACGGTATTTGCAGCAAACACTATTTCAATAATTTAAAAATTTTTCCAGTTTTTAAAATTCATGTTTAATCTTTTCACCAGTTCGACCATGTTTTCTATATCAGTAACATTTAATGAGCTCTTGGAAGGTTAAAATAAAAGACAAACAAAAAAATGAAAAAATGAAGACAAACCTGAACTTGTCTTAACAATAGTGCATACACTAGTAGAGACAGTTTCAGGGGTTTTTGTTACCAAGCCATCTAACAAAGTGTGAAACTCTTTTGTTTTTTAATTGTGAAAACTTGGCTACAATAAAATGAAGTGGTTTATTATTTAATCTGTTATTTAAGCTATGGAAAAAGAATTATAATACAAAGTTCTATGAGGTGTTTCCCTTGAAAGGCAGTAACTCCCAATGAAGTCCTGCACATAGCACAGACATTTCCATGTGCAGGAGCAAACTGGACTCTTACTTCTGAATGGTACTTCTCTTCCAGTTCAGAGTTAAGGAGGTAGGGGCTGCTGAAATGTCTTTACTTACTTATAAAAAGGGAGGAATAATGTATTTTTCTATGGGAGGTTTCAACAAGGGCTGTGCTGGAGAAGTGTTGCTGGAATTTTCTGCCATTACCAAAAAGCAATTGTAATTTAGATGTCAGTTTTCATAGTGAATTGATTAGTTTTGGGGAGACCCTTTTTGTGCTAACACTGTATACACATCAGACCCTGGCCGACCAATAATGTCTGAACAAAATGCTCCAGCAAATGGCTCCAGCATTTATTTGGTCATGGATTAATATGCAGATTGATTATGCTTTAAATTAGTGGTTATTAACAGAAGAAGGCATTCCCTTTACTTTTGTGAAGAACATTGACAATCTGAAAGCAGTGCATCATAATTAAGCTGCTCAGGTACTGCCATCTGAAGTTTTGTGATACAACAGGTTCCATTTTGTTTTACTCATGTCACTGTAGTGAGGAAAGAAATTACTTCTTTCCTGTTCATATTATACCTTGCAGCCCAGCCCAGAGCTCTTCCAGTCATCTCCTAGCATGCAAAAGGGAGTCTTCTAACAATTAGTCTATGAGCTACTTTGTCCTTTCCTTTGCCTCTTTTTGCTTGTGGACAGAAGAAGCAATGTGGGTGTAGCAGTAGTTGAGACCTAAAGAAATGAATGGGATCCAAACACTGGAGAACTGCAGAAGTGCTTTGTCCATAAGCCAAGAAGGATCAGCTCCAACCTCATCCTCAGAAGCTCAGCAGATCTTCTGGACTGCAGGAAGGAAGAGGTGTTGCTTCATTAGTTATATCTGCTCTGTGAACAAAGTGAAGACTTTGGTACCAAGGCTGAGTGAGGCACTTTGCAACAGCAGCAAATCAACCTGATTTTTGCAAGCACATTATTTCTAAATATCTGAAATCAAAGGCAATACTTGGATATAGAGAAATAAAAAAACCCACATCTGTCTGGTACTTTTCAGTCAGCATCAGCAGCTTATTAATGCTAATGCAAGCTAAATAATCATTATAATAATATTGTTTTATTGTAAAAAAAAAAATTATCTTCCAATTCTGATGTTCTGTTGACTGAACAGATAGGAAAGTAAATACATTGCTCTTAAATATTCTTTATACGACTGAAAAGTGGTGAAGAAAAAAACCATAACTTCTGAATGTAAAATTTCTCCTTTGGGAATTTAGAGCAGATGTGCTCTGTAAAATAAGCCCTGGTGCTTTTATTAAGGCCATGAAGTGGGGCTGTAAAAAGGTGCTGAAGCAGCTTCATGGGTCGTGGTTCATTAACTCTAATTGTCACGTCTGGATTCCATCTGATGGATGACCAGGTCCTTCTTTCTCACATCCGTTTTCCCACTGTCCTCAGGTGACCAGCTTCCAGAGACACCTCTTTCAGAAGTATTTCCAAAAGTGGACTTGGGCAATATTTTAAATAACTTCAGTCATATTTGAACGTTTCTTTTTCTTGCTGGATTTTCTCCTTTTCGTGTGTTCTTCCTGTGTGTAGTTTTCCTCTGGAGAGAATAAAGCCATCATTAATGAAAAGCATTTTAGATTTTGAGGGATTATGTGAAAGAAAAGTTTTCCTAAGTGACAAGACTTATTTTTGAAGGTCACAAAATTTTTACATACATTAAAAATAGAAAATGTAAAAAGCCTTATCCAGCACCATGTGCCTTCTGATTCCAGGCTTGCTATAAGGGAGTGAAGAAGCAATGTTTTACATACTGCCCACATAAGGCAACCACATAATTTATAGTATGGGGCCATCTGTGTGTCTCCCAAGCTCTTGGTTTTTTATTAGAATTAGCTCTGAGCCAAAAGCAGAACATTAACTCTAAGGGAGAGGAAAAGATGTGAAATAAGTAAAGAATGTTCCTCCCTTTATTTCAGGCTATTTGTGACTGAAAGTTGTGTCATGATTGTTTGGAAGAGGAAGGAAAATCAATTAATCGAATTAATGGAATTATTTAAAGTATTTAATGCTTTCAGACCAATGTCAAATAGCATTTCTCTTTTTAGTACTGAATATATTTCATACGTATATAAAACTACCAGTTTTTCCCACCAAAAATAGTAAAAAAATTTCAGAACTTTGAATTTTTTGGGCAAGTCTAATTCCAAAGCATAACCAAAACCTCATGTCATGTTAATAGAAGGAATAATCTTTCATTGCTGTGAGAGATTACAATTTGATTGGTTTTCAATGTGGTTAAAGTACTGTTATTTAAAGTAAGTAAATAAATAATGATGTGGTTTTAAACAATTATTTCATTAGCATGATTGGTAATTGGGAATTTTCTGAAATCAAGAAAAGTAAGATCTGCAAATGTGAACACATTTTCTCAGTTTATAAAATCGAAGTCTAACATTCCATTAGGTTGTATTTTCTTGGCTGTTAATATTGTTGTAAGTATCCAAGCCATCTTTAGTTTTACATCCCTGATATACTATGCCAGAATAAAAAAAAAAATCATTAAAATCTAAGCATGTGAAACAGATGCAACACTTCATTTATTACTGGTTTTAAATATATTAAATGGTTTATCCACGTACCTAAAGGTTTGAAAAAAATTCTTATAAATCAATTTCACAATTAATAGCACAAAGATAACTCTCTAGATGTTACCAATATTAAATATAATGTGTATTTATTTTTTCAATTTTTTTTCAAGTGTATTCAATTTTTGTTAATGATTTTTTCCCCTCAGGATGCCACCATCATAGGGTATGTCTATCAGAGCTGTCTGATGCTAATTCTTCAAAATCTTGTCAGCAATTATGTTTCTTTAAAAGTATTTGTTGTATTTTAAAATATGAAGAAATGTCACAGATAAACTGAGTATCTGACTTCTCACTTTTTTAACTTGCTAAAAAGATCACTTATAGATAAATGCACTTGCATATAGCTACGTATTATCTATGTAATCTATCAATGTTACTACAGTGTTATTCACTTTTTTGGGGTTTATTACCTGAGCAGTGTTTTAATGCTTTTAGTTAAATTCCCCAAAGAAATATAATATGCATAACAAAATAAAAACAGCCTCTCTTACCTCTGTTTCAGTGTGTCTTGTGATTTTTATTAAAAGAACCTTCCTATTTTCTAAAACAGTCTGGTTCCACTCAGTATAAAGTCACTGCTTCATTCTGGGCTCTATATACTCATTTAATTATTTTACAGCCTTCACTTTTTCATTATTTATTCCAAGTTGGGATCAAACTAATCCTGGTTTAGCCATGGCATGCTAAGCTCATTAATTTTTAAGTCTGCCATTTTCTCCGTAGTGTCCACGTGCCAGAGAGCATTAAACAGAGGTGAAAGCTGGTGGATGATTCAACAGCATCTCTGTCTTAATTCTCACCATACCTTTAGATTTTTATTGCCTGAAATTTATTTTCTTTTTCTCCTGCATTTTATCTATAGGTATCTATAGGTATCTATAGGTATCTATAGGTATCTATAGGTATCTATAGGTATCTATAGGTAAGGAGCTCACTGACTTTATTTACACACTGCAATATCTTAACTTCAGCCTGTTGAGGGCCTTTTGAATTTTCTTTAATAACAGAAGGAAATGAGAGGTGCTTAAATGTACACATAAACAATTTTTATGCAGAGCTCTCAGTTCTTCAATCTCCAGTGTTAATTTACTTCTTTGATTTCCACTTTTCCTTTGGGAAGCTCTACAACTTTGCTGCACTTCACCGTTTCATGTGCATCTCAGGTCATGTTTTCAGATGTTTGACCTTTATTAGCTGTATAAAATAGAACATAGTTTCTGCTTTGATAGCATTGAAATCTTGAAATTCATCATTAGGGAGTTACTCCATTTCCAGCTCTTTTCTTTTGGACCACCTCTAGTGGTTTTAAAATTGCAGTCTTTGCATAAGCTTGACATCATTTATGTTTTATCATTTGATATATGATCTATACAATCTGCCATCAAAGAAAATGAGGCCAACATTTATATTTGACCTGTTGCATAAATTTGCAGCTAGGAAAAATATTGTACTCCCTGAGAAGACTGCTGATGCCTTTACATGTTGTGAAGTCTAATTTAAATTTCTTTCTTTTCTTTTCTTTTTTTGTTATTCTCTCATCTCCATCTATTCCTCCATACTTTCTCCATAACTGACTGGTCTTGAAGTCCTCAGGCATCTGTGTTCTTAGCTCTAAAATACACACTTTTGTTTATGCAGCCTTCCAAAGTGAAGTTATCCAATACTTAAAGTATTTGTGGGACCTGTTCTTTAATTATCTTCTCCTATATTTGAACGGTTGCTAGCTGGAGGTCTTTGCTCTGCCCTTGATAACATACCTTTATGGAATTGTTCTCTCTGTTTGGGCTCATAAGTCTCATTTGTCTCATTTAGGCTATGGCCTGAACCAAACACAGCCAGTTTATGTGTGCAAAACAAGTTCCAGATGAGCCACCCTACCTGTTCCTGTAGAAGGGGGGCACTTAGGATTAGCTAATCACTACTGATTTCTAATGCCTTTGGTATTGATTGTCTCACAGTGTTTCCATTTCTTAGAAGTATTTTTGATATGGAAAAGTCACCGAAAAAAAGCTATGCTTTTACCTTAAGTTTGCCTCATTTTGCCATTTTACTTTTAATTCTGCCTCACTAAGAGATAGTATTTTAACTTTCTCTTTTGCCTCCTGATCTGTTATATTATATTCCATTGAAATCACAACAATATCTTAAAGTTGTTGTTGTTTCGGGTTTTTTTAGAACAATGTTAGCTTCCCTCTAACAGGTTGAAAACTGTTCTTGAGGTTCTGGAAGTGAGGAGCATCCTTTTACATGGAACAGAGAGTACAGAAATCTTCACCTTAGAGGTCAGTAGATTCCTCCCTGTATTTCAGTGAAAGTTGCATAAAATTCAATCATAATGAGGAAATATATTGCTTTATAAGACCTCATATTTTAAAAACATATTTTATAAGTAATTTTTTCTACTAAACCTTAGGTATCAGTCTTAGCAGTGAAATTATTTAGAGAGAGGGAGATTTTATTTTTTTAAGCAATGCAACAAAAATGACCTCTGTTATAAACCAGTTTGAGGACAGATTTTCGCTTTTTTGCAGCAATCTGCCCCCATCCTTTCTTCCCACTCCATCAGCCACAAACAAAACATATATGGAATTCGGGGCTGTATAGCGAAGAGTAGAGGAAACTAAAGAAAACAAATTTTATTTTGATGCATATTTCCAAGATTCCAGTCAGGTCAGGCAAAAGCCTGCCTAAGGTCACTGATCCATGTTTCTACAGTTGTCTCGACTTCACAGGTGCAGTGAAGCACTGGCCTGGGAGAGCTGCGTGGGGTCTGTGGAGACAGAATGAGAGCTCAGGGGAGCAGAAAGGAACATGGGAGCCAAGCAGAACCATGACCTAATTTCAAGTTTCACTCACATTACAAATGTTTCTAGCTACAGGATGAGTCTGAGTGCATGCTCACACATGTAGCTTGGCCATATTTTAAGAATGTTCTAGGGCACAAAGCCAGGAGAGATACCCAGGATTGGTGAGCCCTTTCTTTCTATATTATTTTAATATGAATTCTCCCCCACACAGACAAATACTTGTAAATTATAGTCCTCAAAAAGTCTTTTCTAGACACCACTCACACAGATGGGGTGCAAGAGTATATTATTAAGGGGAAAATAGAATTAGTAGACAGAGAACAGGAGCTGGTGGCGTAATTTTATTTATTGCTTTCTTTGAACTCAATCTGTTATTTTTTTAATCTGGGAAGGGCTACTTGACCTCTCTGGCACTTACTTTGTTTTATATATATATATCAGCAACATTTACCTCCCAGAGAAAGAAAAACTGTTGTATACTTCTGAGTTTACTAAGAATGTCATCCAATCCACAAGTGTTACCCAACATTTCAAAAGCAGTCCTATGGCAGCAATAAGGACTGAATTTAGTCCTAAAATAATAAATGCCAGTTCCTTAGGGATTCCTGGGAAAGTCTTAATGTTCATTCTTACTCCCACATTATTAGTTTGAAAACTCAGGGCTGTTTTTCTCTTTCTTTTTTATCCTCCCCTGTAGGGCTTTTCAAAGGTGACTTATTTTCCCTGAGTTTTGCCACAGAAGGGAGTTACTGAACTTTAAAGGCTATATGTTGGGAGGCAAAGGAGTGACAGGAAAGCACCCTGGTAATGTGGGAAGACTTGCTGTAGGCCTATTAGGTTTCTCTGAAAGTTTTCTGAAAAAAAAGAAAAAAAGAAGAAGAAAGACAAGAAAACGATCTTGCTCCTTAGGACCTAGACCCCTTGAATTTGGGATTTGATGTGATACTACTGTCTTTGAATACCTCAGTTTCATTCTGATCAACACATGGCATCTCATGGTCTGCTCATTGTGCCTTTTTTGAGTTGAAATCATGAACTCAATCTGCACTTGATGGAGCAGTTGCAGATGATGTTTATGAATGGAAGCATCTCCCGGTCCTCAAACTTAGCAAATGGGAGGCAGGGAAGAAAAGCACATGTTGCTATGGGGTTTTCTTCTTGCCAGACAAATGATAGAATTTTCACTTTCATCCACCTCTTGCTCTTCTGGCCTCTAGACCATTAAGTACTTTCACACTCCTAGCAACTAAAATTGTTTCTAAATTACATTTAGCCAAAGGAGCCACTATAATTATTTCAGATTAAATACATTCTTTTATTTTATTATTCAGCAATTACCTGCAAATTTTCACCTCCGAGACCATGTCTGTCTCATACAGATGGTTGTGTTTCAGCATTTCCTGTCGTTCAGAACAGTCAAAGTGCTGTTACTAAATTTTACACGATGGGTGGCCCCGTACAGAACTCTTTTCACACAGAGTAAAAGGCCCTACATTTTCATGATGCATTGATAGTCCGGTTTGAGTAGTACATCCACGAATTCTGATCGAAGTTATATTCTTTTCCCCAAACCTCCATTTCTATTAAGAGAAATATATATATATGTGTGTGTGTGTGTGCGTGTGTAAATATACATAGTACAGGGAGGGAAGAATATGAAATATAAAAATCCTCTCACAATAGCAGGTTTAATTCTCTACCATTTTAAAATACTTCATTTCAAATGGTGGAATTCAGAACAGAATTATAATACAGTCTCCCACTTTCAGGGTCTTCAAATAGTTGAGTATTTGGGTTACTTAAATTTTGGAACTGTCCTCTTCTTGCATTGATCTTCTATTGAATGTAATACCGGTCTTAAGTACACCTTTGCTATTTTGGCTTTAGGGCTAAAAGTTGTTCTTTTCAGCATGAATCACATACAGTTTTATTACTGATTTGTGAAAGGGACATTCAGACCAACACAAGCTCTCTTGCAACTTGAGAATTTGTAAAATGCATCCCAAGCATTTTTTAAACTGCTTCAGAGGGAAATTCATAAGGAATCTTTAAATTACAGAGCAAGAAATGAGGAAAAGTTCCTTTATCCTCTCATATGTCTAAGGATGTCACAGCCACTTCCTTGGTGCTCTGATAATATTTTTAGGTGAGACATGCTGGGATTGTGGTCAGTCATAAACATGGTTTTGAATGGATTCTGATTCTGAAGCCCAAGTGAGCCTTTCCTACCGTAAACCTCATTTCTAAGTACTGCAAGCAGTAAAAGGGACATATGGCACACACTGAGGGGTCTTGAAGGTTGCAGTGATTTAATTTAATTTAAAAACTATGATAAAAATATCTGCTGTGAAACCCAAGTAATATTTCTGAAGTCCATAATGTAGTGTAAAAAGCAGCATAGTTTGAAGCAGTTATTGAAAAATACCTTTCTTTTTTTGTTATTTTATCACACAAGATTGTAAGGAGTTCACATTTATGGCTGATTTTAAAACAAGGGATATAAATTCCAAATACTCTTCCATCAAATTAACTGAATTTTTACTGTAATCTCACTTAAGTAGGTAGGACACTTCTGAATAATTTATAGTACAAGTAAATTTTTGGCCTCTTATTAGAGAGATACTCAGTCTTTTAAAGAGTTTTCACACAGGGCAAGATCAAACACTAATGACAGAAGGAACATAGGTGCTAAAGAGAAGTGCTGATTGTAGCAAAGCCTAAAAAATACTAATTACATTATTCTAAGCAGTGACACAATCTTTAATAAGATGTGAAAGCAGCCTGAGAACAGTCAGGCAGGAGGAAAAAAAAATCATTAAGTGACTGTGTAACCTCACAGTCTAATATTATTAATTATGCCAACCCATGGGGTGAACAAAAAGCCCCAAACTAAAGAGCCTAAACCTGACTATTTTGCTGGTTTAGAGTTTGAAAATATTGACCTCTAGAGCAGAATGCACCAAGCATGTGAATTGTGCTATTACCCCTTCTCATGGAATGAAACAGATACTAAAATATCAAATGAATGTAGGTCTCTAAAGATTGTCACCAAGATGGTGAAAAATGTCTCTTTGATACTAAGGGAAGTTTAAACATTAAATCTCCAGGTTTCCGCCTGCAGATCTAACACTGTTGATATGTGCTTTAATTTTCCATAATAAGAACAGGCTCCTTCCAAGTCTCTTTATTCCTGAAATTGTAATTTGTAGGCAACATACAGGTGAAGAGTGATTCAGCTGGGACGAAAATCTGTAGAAGACTTTATCATGTCAAGCAAAGTTTTTTATTCAAAATTATTCAGGAACTCCTAGTAACCCATTACTGAAAATTGTGTTACATTATTACGTATTTCCTTTTTTATGGTATTTTTTTCTCCAGTGTAATCAGATTTATTGACTAGTATGAAACAATATTACTGTCTTTCTTGCAGTGCTCAGGACTTGGCCCATACCCATGTCAGTCTGTGAAATAGTAGCTGATGTACAGTATTTATTGTTCCCTTAGGTTGGATTTTGGAAATTTTAGCTGATGTCATTTTTCTAGACATAATCTCTTCTTTGTAAATGAAGTTTGCTTCAGCCTTTATTTTTATAAGAAAGAGAAATAGAAGGGGTTTGGTCTGCAGACTTTTGTGCTTGCGGTATTCCACATGACTCCATGGCCTCACAAGGCTTACCAGCACTTTGTGATCAAAAGAAATTATCTTTAGAGAAATCATGGAAGTATTAAACTTTACCAATATACAACATATTAAAAATATTAGAAGTATCTTAGACACAGAGGATGCGAGGTCTTGAGTGCATTTACTATTTGTACTTATCACTGCCTAGTATGTCAGTACTCAAACCATTACAAGTGGAGACTTCAATGTGATCAGCTCAGACACCTCAGTTTTTAGGGTCTCTATGCTTAAATATCAAAGACTTTAAGTAATTTTATTGTAAGAAAATATTTTAAATAGTGGTTTAGTGGAGGCAATCCATCCCTTATTTCCCCAGTATGTATAGATGGGGGGTTTTCCCTGGAAAAAAGAATATAGATAAGGAGAAATACATTTTCTGGTACAAGGAGTATTTCTTGCTAGTATCCTCCTTGCTGTCTTACCATTTGGATTATGCTGTGTAAGTGGAGCAAAACACTAAATTTCTTCCACTGAAATGCAATTAAGTGCATATGAAATCAAATTTCCCTGAGGCAAAATCTGCTAAGTAAATAGAAGCTCTCCCTCGTGTGCACCTGTGTTTGGCATAGCTTGTCACACTATGGAGATATGAATGGCAAAACAGGCATTTTTATCTTCAGACTTGAGATTTCAATTCTAGCAGACACCGCTGAAAACTAGGTTTCCAGGGAGTCATGTGTTGTTTCTGGTCTTTGCAAGAAAATTCTTCTCCAAGTAGCAGAGCTAGTGGCTCACGGCGACTAGACAACTCCCTCCAGTGGGAGATTTACTGCATAGATTCTGCTCGGAACTGTTCTAATGACTGACTGTTCTTGGCAGCAAATGCATCACAGGTTCTTAAAGTCGTGCTCTCTTTTAGCTTTTTACAATAAATCTGTCATCTTTTTATATTTCTTAGAACAAAACTCTATAAAGCACATTACACTTTGTTTCAAGGAGCTGTTTGGCTCCTGACAGGGATAGCAAAGAGTGAGAAGAATTAAAGTCAAGGCTTACCTGCTACACTTAAGAAAGAATCATAGGAAAAGAGAAGACTGCTTCCTCACAGTTATTCCTCATATAAAAGAGCTACAGTGGCACGAAAATTTTGTTCCACGTGACAGTGGGTTTAGCCTCTTCTAAAAGGGCAGCCAGAAACGTGCTGCAGCCTCCTTCAGAACATCACACCACTACAGATTTCCAAACAGCTTCCATCCTTGTCAGCTTTTACTCTAATCCATGTCCTGCAGTTCGTGACAGATGCTGGCCTGTAGGCATCTAACTGTGAAGAACAACATGTAATGCCAGCAAAAAAGGCTTTGTAGCACAGGCAAGGAATATATTCTTGATTTTACATTTAGGTTTTCTGTATGCTTCTGTACTACTTCCAGTAGCTACTATTATGTATAGGATAACAATACATGCCTTATTTTAGTTCTCTGAATTAAGTTTCCTTATGATAAATCTAGTGAAGAACTTCTGCATTTTTCAGTAGTGTCCTTCTACTTGTTCAGTGTCCTTCCTCAAGTATCTCAGTTATGTTATCAGGAGTTTCTCTTACTTCCACCTCAATTAATGAATAAATGCTCTCAGATTTTTTTTTTTTTTTTTTTACTTCCCTGAACAAGGGAACATTATTCCAAACATTCTGCTTCTCTTCTTCAGGTAGATACACTTTTGAAGGAAGACGTTATTTGCATGAATTATTGCATTTTCTCAAAGGCAGGATAATCTTACAGAACATGCCCTCTTTTTTCTGAGGGAGGAAAACTCTTATCTTTTAATAGAAGGTAAGCATACTTCTCCTGACTTCCTAATTACTCCATTTGATATGTCTAGTTTGCCACACTTGGCCATGCACACTCCTCTCTCCCAGCCCCTTTTCTCCACTGAAGTGGCAAATCTGAGCACTGGCTTTTGAGTGGAACAGGAACAGCTGATTCACCCTGTATCCTCTGCTACACAGTACCATGACAAAATACTGCAATATGAAGTGAGATTGGTTTTTTAGAACAATTTTCCTCAATATTTGCCTCAGAAGCTTGAGAAATGCAGGATAATATTTCAATTTCTCATTTCCTTAATTTAAATAAATAATTGAAAAATACACAGCATGTTGTGGGAAAAGCAAATGATGTGCAAACTTCCTGGCCACAAGAGAAAATAAAACAAACAGTCAACTTCCCACAAAAGTACAACTATCTCCTCTTAAATAACTGAACTAGCTGGAATATAAATTAGAATCCTCCCATAGCCCTCCTTTTCTGTTCAGATAACGTGCAAGCTGGGATTTAAAGGGTATTCCTTTCATCTGTGAGTAAAATGTACTGACCCAGGGCTGTCTGAATGTGCTAAAAGACTGATGAAGGACATCTCCTCACTGAAACATGTTCTATTTAGATTTGTAACGAGACATCCATCAATGTTGGTGCAAAGAGGATGTATGGTTTTCATTCTCCTGTTGCCACTTCTCTTAGGCAGCAGGCTTTTTATAGATTCCCTGCCTGCCCATCTTTCCTCTAAATGCAGATTTAAAAAAACAGTGTAGGAGAAAGACATAAACATGGTTACAAAGCTCTTTTATTGCAGAAGGATGTTGCCTGAATTCATTTAACTAGAATAGTAAGCATGATTTGTTCTCACACTGGTTCTGTCCAAAATCATTGCAGACAAAGTCCTTCAAATATAGTCCTAACTGGGCATGTGAGAACTAGGCCTGCTGAGGGCACACCAAGGTTTTTGAGATATTTGGCACCCATGAGCTCTTAAATCACGATTCTGCTCTCATGTAGTGCTCAGCAGAAGATTCAGCTTTCTCTTTGCAAACTGAAAGTGTGGTTGTGGTGATATAAACAGGACAAGTGAGAAGTTCTCATGCAGTTTTGACACCAAGGAGATGCTGTCAGAGGTACTCACTCTACAACTCTGTTGTAAGATATTGTGGAAGCTGAGGGCATGGAAGGAGACCTAACTTTGTCTCTGCACAATGGCAGTCATAAGTTCAAAACCAATATGATTCTATTAACTTTTCCTTTTGATCTCACAAGACATATCTTAGCTATAGACCAGTGAAAGAAAGTCTCCTTTTCAAGTTCCTGCCTATGCTAAATTTGTTGGTTGCCACAAGGGCTGCACACCTTGTATCTCATGCTTCCCCAGTCCTCCTCAGAGCAGAGGAGCTGCTGTTCTTGCCATGTCAGTACAACAGACTTCTCCCAAGAAAAGCTGCTTGTGTCCATGCTGTCTGAGCGAGGTCAGTTCTCATGGCAACCACACTTTATCCACAAAAATGTGCATTGTTTTCAGACATTTTCCCCTTCTGTGTAGAAATGATGTAAAGTCCAAGGGAGCAGAAGAGCAAGAAAGAAACCTAATTGACATGCAAGCAGCGAGGGCTTCCTTACCTCTGATACTCTCAGCTATTGTTTCACAAATTATTAGGCAGCCCAGAGTTTTACTGTATGAGACATATGTTAAGAGCACGCCATTGAGGTTGCTCATAAAGTGCCCATCAAATAAATATATTTTTTTAGACAGAAATCAAGTTAACGCAGAATTAGTTTCTGTCAGATATGGCAGAAACCACCCGCTATATTGCGGTGCACCTCAGGAATTTATTTTCCTCTCTTTCTCCCTAGCTCCTTTCCTTTCCCCTTTTTGAGTCTGAGGAAGATTAGCAGGGGTAGGGTGATCCCATGGGAGGCTGGAAAGAAGAGGAATTCCTTGGCTGGTAGGCATGGCCAGGGCTCCCTGCTCCCTCTCCACTCCAGCAGTCCCAGTGATGCTCGTGCCAGCAAGGAATTAGATGGCAGGAAGGTGGCTGTGACAGCAGTACTCCTGTAAGACGGGATTCTCTGCTGCTGGCGGAAAGTTATATTAAATCTCCTTTGTAGAACTAGCAGGGGATCTGGTTGGGGTATTTTTCCAGATTTTAAAACCTTTTGAATGGGAGAAAGGCACCCCCCTGTGCTTTTAATGGCATAATCACTGTTTTAAAAGGGAGTGAATACTTGGCTTCAGCCTGATGAAAACAAACATTTATCTTGATTACAAGAACATCCTCAGTTTTGCCAGCCTAAGCATCTTATAACTCCTCAGACCATGAAGCAGAACTGCTGCCAGGAGAAAATCCTCCCCTACAGAGAACAGAGATTGCTTACAGCACTGATCTCGGCTGTGTGGCACAGCTCCATCCCAGTGGGCAGATCCACCTCTAAAAGGTCTTGTTCTCTCACCTTATGCAATTGCTATGCTTGTGACTTTTATTGATGCCTTACCCAATTATTCTCTGCCCTACGTACGGTATTCCTAAAGTTGGTGTCAGGTACTGTAAGTCTACCAGCAAGATAAATCAGAAAACCTGTAATTAGATTATTAGTTAGTAAAACCTGTAAAGTACTACATTTATTGTAGATCATTACCTTCTTTGTTGCCATGGGAATCACTGTAGATAGAAGCCAGGATAAACAAGGTGAAAATGACAAAAGCCAGCAAGATGAAAGCTACTTCAAGGTTTGTGAAGGGCAGCTCCATGAACTGCTACTGCTTCGCCTAGGAAAAAGTGTAAAAGTTTACTCATCTGACTGGCTGTGGAAAGGGACTGCTCTCAATAGCGTGGTTAAGTCTTTACTCAGGAGGATACTAGATCCTGGTCAAACTGGTTGAGTAACTTTGGCGGTTAAGAGGGAAACAATGCTGCTGGCTCATACAAGAATGTAAGCTCAAACCCTTTTTACTGAGGCTGCAGAATGTGCTGCTGCTCTAGGGGACACTTAGAACAGTTAT
Organism: Grantiella picta; assembly: GCA_013397955.1. Taxonomy (NCBI): domain Eukaryota; kingdom Metazoa; phylum Chordata; class Aves; order Passeriformes; family Meliphagidae; genus Grantiella; species Grantiella picta. The sequence goes on from VZRM01001697.1 coordinate 486,327, forward strand.
TAAAGTGAAGCTGCACTTAGCTGTGTGTTCATATATATCTCTATATGCTATATTTATTTTATATGTATTTGTGTGCAAAGCATTTAATAACAGAAACATATTTGGACTCTGAAAGAGTAACAAAACCCCATTTATTAACCCAAAACTTATCTACAATGATTGGTTGGAAAGCATAGATTTTCTTAGTAGAAAAACACCTAGAATATAAAAACCCCTGCCTTCTGTGTAGTGGAAAGTTTAAAATGTATGAGAGAAAGCCTAAACATTACCACCAAATTATTAATCAAATCCCAATCAATAGTCCAGGAATTCTGAAGTCAATGGAAGTTTAAAGTGTTCAGTTGCCCACAGGATTTAGGTCTAAAAAGCAGTGTCCCTGAAATCTTAAAGCCAAGGAGTCCAATATATTTTTATAGAGTTTTGTGATAAATCAGAAGCATTTAAAAAAAAAACAAAAACCAGCTCATAATAAGTAAAGAGGAGCTGGCACTTACTGATTGCCAGCGATTTGTGTATATATTCCATTGGGTTTTCTTCAGCAGAGTCCCAGTCTTACAAAATGGACTGAGTTAATCACCTGAAGCTGGAAGGATCTGACGTAACATGAATCCCTGATGCTTTTCATTTGCTGCCTTGCTCTCTCAGCAGGTACAATCCACATCAGACCAGGGGGTGGTGACAGTGGCAGGAGAAGGCGCAGCTCAACACGTGTTTCTCTTGCACTGTCTGCAGGATGCTGGGCTGTGCATGAAAACTGAAGCCACACAAGTTGTAGCAATGCCATTGGGGCAGCCAAGACTGAAGTTTGCACCTTGTAAATCATGTTGAATTTTAAGCCCTAGTGAAATATTAACATGATTGTAAACAAGACTAACAAGTATAAGAAGGAAACCCAGCTCAGAAAATGTTCTAGCAAGAGCTTTGAAAATCAGATCTATACTGATATAGGCAATAATTATTAGAATGATATTGCTGTGTCAGCAAAACCCAAACCTGTACAGGTACAACTTATATGAAAAAAGATCTTTTTGAAGAACCTTTCTGATCAATTTTTTGATCAGAGTGAGTATTTTTTTTCTGTTGAATCTAAAACTAAAGCATCAGTCACCTTGTATTGCATTAGCTACATGTTAATTAAAATGGATTTCTAAACTATATTTTTTAATATTTTGATTATTCTATTATTTAAAAATACAAGATATTTTGAAGCATGTCTACTTCTGATCTTTTGTGTAGTAATCTAAGCAGGAATATTTCCACAGCAGGAAAAGGAATGATGTTTATGAAACCCCATGTCAATACATAAACATAGAATACATAAAATACAATCACTCCTAAATTAGGAGAATGTGGAGATGATTTGAACACAGTCACATCCAATATCACATTGTCACTTTTGCAACAAATATTTCATTAGAAACTATGATAAATCTCTCTTTATGATTTCTAGGAGTGAACGCATAGTTACACATACCACAACTTTGTCTATATGATGAATTAGTTACCCCATTTTATAAAACAAACTAAGAATCACCATTAGATGCATTTTCTTCTGCATTTGTTACAGTTATTTGTTACAGTGTAAAAGTGATATGAAATTTTCAATCTGCCTTGGAGGCTGAGAAGTCTACCATAATTTTTCACCTGAGGAAGACCCTGGTTTTGGGAAAACACTTTTTAAAAAAGTATGTAAAAAATACCTGGAAACAAAATCTGCCTTTTGAATATCCATCACTTCTCAAAACACGGGTTACTCACCAAGTTTCTAATATTTTGCATCAGTGACAGGCTGATTGTAGCAAGGTGGCTGGAAACATGGAAAAGAATGTGCAGTTGTGGGAAGAGATGCTGGTGGTGAGAAAATAAGAACAAAGGTTGATATTCTTATAGAGAAACCGGACTTGCCTTCTCCATCACTATCTATTTACAGGCACACTGTTTATATGCTGTAAAATTGCCCCAACTGAGATGCAGCTGCTGCCATTTTACTGGGGAGTGATGAAACTCCAGACCTTTGTAATGAATTCTGATAGCTTTGGAATAAGAATTATTTGGAAAAAGATAGAGAAGGTCAAGATTATTCTTGAAAGGGTATTAAAAGACTTTATATAAGCACACACAAAAAAACATTCTAAAATCAGATGAGATTTACAGAATATTCAGCTGTGGCCAAACCCAAATGATGTCTTCTGATTTATTAGTTTACTTGGTGAGGGAAATAGAGTCAGGCCCCGAGCTGGTTGTCAATGGTTTTGTAATGTTTCTTCATCCTACTCTTTCAAAGAAATGTGTATGAAAACTAGATCAGTGACCAGATTCTATGGATTTTCCTTTTCTAGATGAACTTCTGGCCCCACTGGGATCTATAGAAAGCTGACCCATTGCACTGGTGTGGCTTGGCTTTCACTAACTCTCTAACCAAAAATATGTTTGTTCACTTGTGTGGGATGACTGAGAAACTGTCAGATCAAAATGTATATGTCACAGCCGTAGGAGAGGCGAGAGAAAAATGTGAGACTGGGAAGAAAAGAAAAATCCAGCATCTCTCCAAGCAGAATTTTTAACTTAAGAAGTTGGACCAAGATAGAATGGAAATTAAAATAAGAACTCAGCAGACCTGGACAGAATTAAATCCATAATTCAAAGTTTTAATTTTCTCTCTGTCATTTTTTTAAATCTATACACATTTTTTTCTCGTCTAGGTTTAGTTCACACACTGGAGGGAATAGATGTGAGGAAGATTCTACTGAAATTGTTTTTGAAGCACCTTAAAGCACCTTAAAGGCATTAAATTATTCGTTTGTTGTTACTGTTATTCTGTCCCTTAGTGCTTTAAACTGTTATTCAAATTTTGGCAGAACTTGCAGTTGTCTAAATATGGAAAAGCTGACTTCCATGCTATGACATCACCTGTTGTAATTTAGCATCATTTGCTTATTTAAAGCTGCTGGAGGATCTGATCAGCAGCTTCTTCAGTAAATTATAACCTGATCCGTCACATGCTGTGGAAATAAAAGAAACAATTTATTTGAATTTTCCTGGCTATTTATGCAGCACGGGTGTGCTCCTGCTCACTAGCTCAAAAGTGAACTGAAGCAGAAAAAAATAAACGAGATACAGTGAAAAAGTTAAGAGGAGGGTTGTGGAAGAAACAGCCAGAAAAGTACCATTAAAAAAAAGTTGCCAAAGGAATAAATGGCAACATGTATAGAGTGTCTATATCAGAGAGAACACAGCCTTTAGACTTCCATATCTGTAGTTTCCTAGTTATCTCAGTATATCCTAAGTTCTTTATGGGTATATGCTAGATTCTTGTTTGTTGATTCTGCTCATTTTGTTTCCTTGTGTTTTAATCTTATCTAAGATTAATTCAAGCCAGGTATGTTGTGAAAAATGCAGTAAGGTACAACTTAAATGTGGTATAGTAAAAAATAGCTAGTCCCATGTAAAGTAAGACATTTACTCACTTCATACGGTCTACCTTTATTAACAGTTATGTAAAAATGTGATATTATAGAGATTAACTTTAGATTTTTCCCTGGGCCTTGCTGCTCCCATGGTTAATGATTGAGGAAAGCTCAGCTGAGAGCATAAATCCTTCTTTGTTATCTCAGTAAAGAAATGAGCCAACAATATTAGTGAGTCAGCAAGGAATATAAAAAAGCTCTTGCTAAATAATAATAATAAAATAGCTGTTGTGTTGCTACAATGCTGTTACAAAAAATGCTGAAGTTTCTCTGAGTCTGCCTTTTTCTTATCTATGTTTGCAGCCAAACTGTGTTCACTTCAGGGGCATTTTCTGTTTGTAGAAATTGCCAGTGGCAGTTAGTTTTTCTAGCTACACTTTTGCGGGGTTTTTTGTTGGGTCGGTTTGTTGGTTTTCTTTTAATTTGGTGAGGTTTTGTTGTTGTTGTTGTTTTGGTTGCTTTGTTTGGTTGTCTTTTTTTTCTTTTTCCCTCTGGATGTTATGTCCAATGTCTTTAATATGAAATTAACAAATAAACCTGTGTGACTTTAACTTTGCTGTGGACGTGTTCCATGCTTTTACCTGCCTAAGGAACTAGCACAGATTAAAAGGCAAAAAATCCTGCTATATTTTGTATTTATTTCTGTGATATTGATGACTTCATAACAACAGTGGAATGAAATTTTTTTTGTAAAACTGAACCTAACACTGCTGATTTACAGGAACAATTCCAAATATGAGTGATTATGTTTATTATTTTTGTTAATGACAACTTGAAATCGTCATAGGTCAGAATGCAGATGAGTTCAATGTAAAACTTGATTACTTTTGCTCTGGCTCATATGACATTCAGCTGTACATGAATGCTTTCCCTTTCCCTCTTAGCAACAATTAGAAAAGCTCTCTGCCCTTGTGTCTAAGCATCTGGATGGCTCTGCTTCAGCAGAGGTTCTCAGTGACTCAGTCAGCCTTTCTGAGAAAAGCTTGATGGTTTTTAATAAGCTATATGTAAATTATGGGATGCAGGATATACCAACTGAAACCCAGCAATTTTCCAATTATGATATTTACAACTGTGATATTGTTGAAGTATCCTCTCTCCAGTGTCCATTTCTTTAGTCCAGCTTTTTTTAGGGTGTATGTATTATCCTTATCACACAAATTAGTCAAGTACTTTCCACTGAAAAGCAGGACTGTAGTTCATCCTCTGCCCCTCCCTTGATTAGAGGTGAATTGTATGTGCAGCAGAGCCTGGGTAGGGCTTTGGTTTGTTCCTTTTCTCTGTAGACACACTGTTGTACATTTCTCTTTAGAAAATATGTATTAAATGGGTGATTGTAGGTTGTTCCTTGAGCAAAAATTGATGAGCTTTATGGTAGTACACATGATTTCTTGGACTTCAGTAGAGAGACTAAAACTAAAACTTTGCAGTTGCATGAGGACAGCTTTTTGAATTCCCTTCAAGATCCTATGTGCTGGGTTTTTAGGTTTTTCTTTTTTATTTGTGTAATACAGAGAGAGAACTGAGGCCATATCAGAAAGTATGCAGATCCTGTCTTGTGAGATCTTAGAAGCCATGAAGGGAACTACATAATTTTCCATTCCAAGTCACTGCTAATTACATAATCCTTTCAATATGAAAGTTAAAGAATATAGAATTATGACCTCATTTTGCAGTGTAAGACATTTCTAGCTTAAGTTGTATGAAAGGAGGTTGTGCTGAGGTGAGGTGGGGAGTTGGCCTTGTCTCCCAGGCAACTCACAATAGGTCAATGGGAAATGGCCTCAAGTTGCACCAGGGGAAGTTCAAGTTGGTTATCGGGAAAAATTTCTTTACTGGAAGAGTGATTAAACATTAAAACAGGCTCTCCAGGGAAGTGGTGGAGTCACCATCTCTGGAATTGTTCAAAACTACGAGCAGAATCAGCACTTTTTTACATGGTTTAGTGGGCGTGGTGGTGTTTGGTCAAAGGCTGAACTCGATGACCTTGGAGGTCTTTTCAGGTCTTAGTGATTCCATGAATCTATAATAAGAGCTGGTGTTCATCACTTTATGGGAAACATGACTCACTTTCCAGTAAACAATTCTTTTTCAACATAACTCATCTGAACATGAAGTTTTATGGTCTATACTATCAACAGATCATCTTTGCCCTGACAAATCAGGTGACTGCTTATCTACTGACATGAGTAGGAATATTATGTTTAATTTTCCATGGCCAGACTGTTTATTTGTGCAGCACATCTTGTCTGTACAGTGGTTTCCTGTTTAAAGCCACAGTTAAAATGAAGTTAGAACTTGGTAATAGCAAGTTGCACTTGGGTTCCTTTTTCCCTTTCTCTGTTTTCTCACAGTTGTCTAGACTTTGAATTTTCTTGCTGAGATTTGGAACTGAGAACACTTCACAGCAGGGAGAACTCTGCAAGTATTTAACCACTTGGAATACACATTTACAGATACATTTTCATTTTCACAAGCATATCCATATGCAATGCAAGTGATGTGTGTGTAGTACATAAAAACAATATTTGACTTAGTAAGTAAATGTGTCAGCTTTCAAGCTCATTGTATCACTAAAATGATGAGGTAGATAAAAAAGCCTGAAAGGTGAATTTTCCTTAGAATTAGTGGCAAATATATGAGGTTTGACTCATCTGCTTATCTCAGGGGTGTGGAGAAGACAAAGTAGCTGGAAATGGCCAACAGTGAATGCTCCCATGCTGCCAAAAGACAGTGGAAATAACATATCTGCTTCCATTATTTGGATAACCAATAATGGGATATGCTTGCTGATATGATCTTACAGTCCCACACATATTTCTTCAGTTGAATCCCTCCTTTTATAAAACATTGTTATACCTGTCAACACTTTGATATAACTAGCTCCAGTTCTGTAAAAACTTAAAGGAGAAATTTTGGAAACTTGTTTTATGTCTTGTACCATCTGGACTCTGTAGATGTCACCCTTTTGGCTATTTAATGGTGGCAATTTTTTGGTCAATGAATAAGAAGGGAGAATTATGATTTATCTGCTTCTCTGGATGCTTAAAACATACAAAGATATGAATTCACATGCCAGATTATCTACTCTCCTTCATTTACTGCCATTATTCCAGAACAGTAGGTAAAGAAATAGTTGACCTAAACATACACTTTATAATTTTCTCAGAATGCTAAAAAATACTGTAATTATTGGTATAACTGAGTCTTATATTTTTATATATATTTTGGTATCTCAAAAGGAAGTCAGTCTGCCATTTCCCCCAAATGAATGTTTTAAAAGTTCCCTCCTACATTAGTCTATGGAGTTTTAATACAAAATACATGGTATTTGATTTTAAGGAGTTTGGGACAGCCTATAAATTTGGGCTCTTTGCTCTCCACTAAGCATCCCAAGATTAATGTGCACATTGAAATCAGTGAAGTAAAAACAGAAGCAGCACCCAATTATTTTCATATTCCAGTTTCCCTTTCTTACCTCTTTACATTGCAAATAACCTGCTGTGACCAAATGCTTGTCCAAGGTCTTCCTGGACTGAAATTTTGCGCCCATAAGAAACTTGATTAAGATAGCTGGGGCTTCAGATTGGCTCCAGTTTTATCTCTGTTGCTGAATCTCATATAGCAAATTTGTTTGGAGGTGGTTGCCTGCTTTTGCATCCGGCTGAGCAGATCCTACATACCTTGTACAAAAATACATAGCTGATGATGTTTTTATAGAAAAATTACTACAGCCAAGCATGCTTCCAAGGTATTTTTTAGAAAAATCTGTTTCCATTTGACCCAATTTACAGATAATTCTGTGTGCAGTCAGGATTTTTGAGTTATTACTATAGAAAATGATACCAAATACGCTACAGGAAGAAGTAGTAGTAGGATACATATGTTGGAGGAATAAATACCTTCATATTTCTATTGTGAGAAGTACTGTGGATCTGATAAAAGCTGTTCCTTTCTTTGAACACAGCATTGTCCCAGTGTTAACTAATTAGAGGGAGGCAAATCATTATTGACAGAAGTAAGAATACCTACATTTCATGAGCCAGCTATTGGATTTAGATGTAATTTTAGGAACATACTATGGTATGCAAACTTCTTGACCCTACCTACTTCAAGTTACTCTGAGCTATCTGTATGCATCTTTTCAGTTTAGCTTTTATGCTAATACTTTGGAGTTTATATCATATGCAGTACCTATAATTACAAAGGACCAAACCAAAATTGAAAGTGGTAATAAACTTTGTATTCCTGCAGTACTGATGTGCTCTAATCAGCTGAAAGGGCAGTGTGTGTTCAAGTAACCTTCTGCCTGCAGGATGTAATTTCCATTTTCAATTAGTTTACATTTCAGGCAGTGGGTGAAACTTGGTTTTCTAGATGTCTACTAGAGATCTAGTTTTATTCATTGGTTCTGACCTCCAAGAGGAGAAAGTATGCAATACTAGAAGAAATGTTTGTTCAGGAGTCTCAAGTTTCCTAATGCACACAGACCTTACTGATTTTGCTTTCCATAATCTTTACTTAGGGAATTAAATTAACTTAAACCAATATGGTGATATTTTTCTATTTGACTGAAATCAGAGAGTGGGATTTTAGTTATTTTTAAAAGGGAGAGAGACAACTTGGTATTAATTAAAGGATGTATTTATTGAAAAATTAGTAGAAATAATTTTGGTAAGTGCATGAAAAGAGAATTGAATTGAAATAGAAGCAGTTGTTTAAGAGCTCTGTCCATACATAAGCATTTTAGAAAAAAATCCAAACAAAGATGTCGTCATTAATAAACCTTCATAAGTACAATTATATATATTTATTAAAACATTTGTGTTATTCATAGCAGGATATTTTACTTTATAACCTCCTGACTTAAATTATTAGCTCTTTATCTATATTGGATCATTATTTAATAAAGGTACAGGACTTTTCTCAAAATTCTTGTAAAACTCCATATTTATGTGAACGATCATGTCATTGCATGTGTTTTTCTTCCTAACTTCCAGGTTCTCTGCATTTTTTGAATAGTTAGGACAAAAAAAGTGTACACATCTCCAACTTCCAGGGCACAATCCACTTGACATTCCCTAACTGCTTCATGAAGCGTTTGCACTCATAAACTAATGGTCCAGTGGAATGCCTCAGAATAAATCAAAATTCAGTACAATATCACAAGAGGGAGCCCTTGTCAACACCAAAATTTAGTACATGGTTTTGCAGAGCTGCATGAATCACTTTCCAGGTGAAATGTAGGTTGTTTGCACTAGCAGTGACTGTAGTTTCACACTAGAAGAGAACCTTCTAAGATAAGTTTTATACAAACTGATTTTTTTACATAGGAAAAAAACCAGGAAAGTATGGTTGAGCATTTTAATAAGTTTGAACAGTGATTTTTAAAAATTACTGCTTTTTCTATTTTTGGATAGAAAGAGATATGAGGCTCGAGCATTATCACTGATTTATTTTTAGAGATTGTGACTTTTATACTTGTGAAAATTCAATAATACTCGCTGTCAATTGCAAACTATGAATGAGAATCTAATCTTTTTAAATTTAAGAGGTTAATGCAGTCTTAGTTATGTTTCTGTAAAAGATTCTGTCTTTAAGTTCTTTTTCCCCCCATTTTAGGTACTGCTTTGCAGGGGAAAATTCAGTCTGGTTTAAGTTTAGTTGTTTAGCGCTATAATAAAAGAGGTCTTATAGTAATGATTTCAGGTCGATCCCAAGTATTTTACCAAAAGTCAGAGCATTTCCAGGCTAAATTAGCAATAATTCTGTGTCTCCTCTCTGTCAGTCAGTAATGTTTCTTCACCACTGAATGCTATTTTTCTTCAGAAAATTAAGGTTCCTCTTCATCTAGACCAGAAAATAAAATGATGCTTTTTAAAAAATATTTTAATGTACTGTCAGTGTAAAAATGAACACAACAAAAGAAAAAAACCAAGAAATGTTCTTCAGAAGTCCAGAGGTTTGGTGGTTGTTGTTTGGTTGTCTGGGTTCTTTTTTAAAATTATGTTTCATTTAAGGTATCTGAGGGAATAATTTACTCACCTAGACATGCTTCAAAATCACTGCGATTGTGAGTGGCTCAAAATGTTGGTGCAAAAATCAGTGATAATGGAGCACACCAGCACAGTCTGAAACTGATGCATTGCAGCAACTCCTGAGACATTACATTTCTTTCTTCTCTGTTTGAGGAAATGATAATGTTAATACGGCTCTAACACACAATATAAATTTAAATAAGTTGAACTTATTATATATACAGCAAAAATTTAGTTTTAAAATATTGATTACATAGCAACTTCATTTTTCTTTTCACACTTTCACAAAATACAAGCAAATTTAGAGTGTTGACTTTAGTATTAAATATTCATTCTGAGGCAAGGAGATTTAGTGATACAATTTATTTTACTATTTATGGGAGATTATGTGGTTAACCCCTGTTCAGGTGTCATGATTAATTTACTTTTGTATTTCTGAAAGGATAATTTTCAGTCTAGGAGAATTAAAGACTCTCAATTTGTTGAATTGAAAAGAGAAAGAATTGCAAGTGACTTCACTTAGAGATAAAAAACATTTGGAGAAAAAAATTGTTTTGAAATCTCAAGGAAATGCTGAAGCCAAGTAAATATTAAATAATAAACCATTTTAGCTAAGCTTCTAGTGTGTAATTTCATATTTTCTCTTTCTTTTCCAGCAAATATGTACATTTCCCCACCAGTTTCTTAAGGTAGGACTGTTAGGATGTAGAATCTGATTCTTTTAGGTGATAGTTTGGGTCTGAATTGCAAAATTAAAATTCTCTCACCTAATCTGCGTGAATTATCCTCAATGGCAAATTTATTACAAAGATCTGGAGCAGAGACAGGTATGGAATAGGCAGCTATGCTGCCGGTAAATCTTTTGTTTCTTCCCTCCCTTTCCCAGGTGTGGACTTTATAATGTGTATGGCTTTTACACTGAAGATTTGTGTGTTTTGGAACCCAAGAATTACCTAAGTGTCTGGTTTCCTGGTTTCAGATGGGATATAGTTAATTTTCTTTCTAGTAGCTGGCACAGTGCTGTGTTTTGGATATAGGATGAGAATAATGTTGATAACACACTGCTGTTCTAGTTGGCACAGAGCAGCGATTACTCAAAGTCAAGGAGTTTTCAGCTTTTCACACTGCCCTGCCAGCAAAGAAGGTGGGGACACGAAAAGATGGGATGGGGCACAGCCAAGAGTGTTGACCCCCACTCACCAAAGGGATATTCTGTACCATATATCATGGTTCTGAATGATAAAACTGGGGGGAATAGGCCAGAAGTTGGGGGCTGCCTGGGCATTGGTCAGCAGGTGGTGAGAAACTGTGTTGTGCATCACTTGTTTTGTATATTCTTTCATCATTAGTATTATTTTCATGTCCTTTTCTGTCCTGTTACATTGCCTTTCTCTCAATGCACATTTTACCTTTTTTTCCCCATTCTCTCCTGCCTCGCACTCTTGGGGAGTGAGTGAGCATTTGTGTGGTCGACTCCCTTAAATATTTAAAGGAACAGAGGTCTACACTGTGTTCTTAAAGGTTACAAATATTTTCCATGAAGGGTGCAAATTTTTCATTTGCTGGAATTGCTGGAGAAATGAAACCATATTATTCTATCATATGTGCACAAGAAAAAAGAGAAGGAAAAATGGTGAGGTTCCTAACAGAAATATTTTATATTTCTTCTTTAAGTCTGTGCCTCTGTGGAGGAATTTTGCATGTGTGGGAGATGACAGAAATATAATATAAATGTTCAGCTGAAGGGCCATGACCAAACAGAAGGAACATCACAGAAATAAAATACAAAGATTAATAGTAGCAGAAGGATTGAAAGGTCTAACTGTTGTTATAGTTAAGCATGAAACATTTTTCTCTCAGGTTTCTCTTTTCTAAAGACAGAGATAGTAATTCATTCCCTAGCCACTGTCACACTGGATAAAATGTTCTTTTTATCATCTTCAGATCCAGCCAGTATATCTCTTGCAAACTTGCTTCTTGTTTGTGCTCTGCACAAAATTATTTTCCAAAAGAATGACTTCTGGGAAGATCAAGTGGGAGTTGCTTATTGCAAGCCAGGATCAATTCTGCTACCTTTTTATAAGCTAGTTCAAAGTCATACTGTGAAAAACATCCCTTTAGAAAATTTAATTTTCCTTTGGATAATGACTTAGTTAAAATTTTAAATCTGATGGCTTGATCAGGCTAAAAAAGTACTTGTCAGAAAAAGTCAGAAATTAGCTACATTGGGGGCCATATCTTCCATTTGATTTCATTTGTGAATTCCGTGTTGTGTATTTACCCTAAATGAAGGAGTAAATTGGATTTTCCCCAAAAGCTGAGATTAAAACTCTTCAAAAATATATACATGTAAGCCACACTTTTCAGTTTATTTTTGGAAAATTATTTCCAGTTTTATGAACACATCAACTCCAATAAAAGAGCCTGAATACTGTCTCAGTATTTCTATGTAAATCAGAAGGTTTTGCCTTGAAATTCTATCATTTGGTTGCCTATGGTACCTAGTAAAATAACTCAGATTGAATTAGTTTTTTACTTTTCTTAAATTTTTTCTTGGTTTTACTAATACAGATATTTCAAGTTACCTAATTTTTACACAAGCACCTAAAACTTCTCTAACGATGATGAATTTAATTGAAGGATTTTAACTGCATTAGGTGCCAGAGATAGAAGATTTCAAGCTCTCAAACTCTTTGGATGCTTCATTCTACTTGGTTTTATGGTCTGTACCACTGCGTTGCCATTCACATCCCGTGTTAGTGTAGCTCCAATGATCTAAATACAACAGACAAAAGGCGGAGTTAGTAGTTGTGGATGGATATCTGAGTTTTATGAATAGAAAACTAAATCTAACATTCTTAATGCCACCATGTTCAGCTGTACTTTCACTGCAGATTCCAAGTACAGCAAAGGGGACAATTTTCACTGCAGTAAAATAATGGCTGCAATTTCAGGCCAACATGAGGCAAGCCTATAGAAAAGTCCTTTAAAGTCTCTTGAAAAATGGAAGTAAAAATGGTGATTAGTGTTGTCTTTCCCATGTCACAATTAAGCCTATTTCCTGTCAGGAATATCCTAGGCCCAACTCTTGTTGCAGTTACCCATTCTTCTTTGCTCCACATGCCAGAAGTGTCTCCAAGCTGCGTGTACTTTTTGTTTGGTTGTCTTGTTGAGTAACCCTGCTAATACATTGGGCACAACACAGAAATCAATTGGATTATTGCACAACAAGTTGTATTCTGCACATACTGATACCGATGTGAGACTTGGAAAAGACATTTAGAAAACTGTAACTTCAATTATTCCATATGCTGTGCTTACCTAGAAAGGAAGGTACAAACATTAGGTAGGTTAAAGAAAAATGAATGATGAAAGTATTAAATCCCTTAACTGAGATAATCTCTCAGTCACTGTCTCGATTGTGCAAGGAAGGACTGACAAATACAGCACTTTAGGCCATTAAAAGAGAGTTGATCTCTTCCTTAAGAGCCAAACTATAGAAGAAAATAATGCTTTTCAATAAGATGACAAAGGGCTTCTGAGAGGCAAATACAGAACATAGTCCAGATTCCTTCCAACCATTTAAAAAGGGAAAATAAAAGAATCTCTGTAAGAGAAAACCTTTAAGTATTATATTCTCTTTCTACGTAACATAAGGGAGAGGGGATATGTATGACCTTCCCCTTTCAGCATTTTCTTTGCTATTTATGTCAAACCATACAAAGAAACAGAAAAAAAAAAAAGAAAACCATGAAAAATCTTTCAGAAGGAAAGTTACTTTACCTCTTGTATTGTGCTGATTGTTTTCCTTGATTTACTTTTCCCGTCTGCCTCTCAAGGGTTGAGATAATGATCCTAGCATGTAAGAGGTCAGCTTCGGAAACCTTTCTAACTCTACTACACATGGATACTCATTGTTACCATGGAAGCAGATAAAACCATTGATTGAAAATATCAGCAGTTACCAGTGTAACAACCAGCCCAACAAGGTGGATAAATCAGACAATAAATCCAAACAGCAATGCTGGAAGCTGCTGCAGTAACTGGTGTCTGATTTGCCCCCTTTGTCTTGGCTGCTGTAACAGCTTTCAGACAGTGTTTTTCCAAAATTAAAATTATCTTTTGGAAAGTCAGTTGTTGTAAGTAGTGTTCCTTTGCTTGTGAGAACATAAGCTTCTGTCCTCCACAGGAACTCCTAATTCCTGATGGCAGCCTTGATTATATAATCTGAGGTCAGATTAAAGGAGTGACTATGTTGCCACTATACCATATATATATAACCATAATGCTTCTTGGGCTCTTGTCAAGATTGAAGTGCTAAACAAAAGAGATGTGTGGGGTATTGGGTGTAAGATATCTGAGGATATCTAAATACATATATTGCAACAGAATAGTTTTAGATTGTATTGTGCACCTGTATAAGCAAAAGTGACCCAAGCCACACAGACATTCTGGTTAATATAAGCACCTAGTCTCGAGAGGTAAAAATATTTTCTTAAGATTAGTGGTGGTTTTCAGGGCAGGAATCCAAGGTAGGCACATCTGGATTTCTGCATTAAGCCCTAAGTGAGGTTAGTCTAGGAGGTCATTATGATGTGCCATAACTTATGTTTCAGTATGACTTTGCTCTCTGAAATGGTTAATTCAAAATTTATCAGTAAAAAAATCTCTGAGGAAAGTAATAATGGAAAGAGGAAATTGAACAAAGTAGAAGAAAAGAAGTTTGAATTTGAAATAAAGACAGAACCTCATACTGCTGTCTCAGCTTCTCATTTCTTGTTTGTAAGATAATGAAGATGTCAAAACTTCTCCTTAAAGACAAAATGTTCTTTCTTTCCCATAGAAGTTATAAAAATGCCAAGAAAAATCAGAAGCTGCTCAGAGCCCATAAAATAGGACAGTTATAAACTCCTTGACACATTTATGAAGATAATTATTTTAAAATATTTATTTTGGCTTTAACAGCCCAGTTTTTACTCCACGTGAGATAACATAGCTATTTTTAATGATTTCTCTTCTAGCCTCAAATAGTAAGGTTCAGAAAAGCAGCTACCTTTTACCAATGGGCAGCTTTTGGAAATGGGAATTCAGTGCCTGGGCAGGTCAGTGTCTCATATCACAACATGCTGCTAACATGCTAATGGTACAGTGTAAAAAGAGATATCCCCCCAGCTGCAGAGTCAACCTTGAAATTATTCTCCAGCTGAGTTGACACACAGCTGGATGCCAGCTGCCCACCAAATCTGCTCTGTCACTGCCCTCCTGAGTTGGAGAAGGGAAAGAAAATACAATGAAAGGCTCATGAGTTGAGATAAGGGCACCCACCAATTGCTGTCATGAGCAAAGCAGACTCAGTTTGAGGAAATAAGGTTAATTTATTACCAATCAAATCAGAGTAGGGTAATGAGAAAGGAAACACAAGTCCTTCCCACAGTCTGCGGTTCCCCACAAACTGCTCCAGCACTGGTCTCTTCCACAGGGTTCAGTCCTTCAGGAACAGGCTGCTGCAGGGCATGACCCCCATGGGATCACAAATCCTGCCAGCAAGCCTTCTCCAGCATGTGCTCCTCTCTCCACAGGTCCTGCAGGAGCCTGCTCCAGTGTAGGTTCTCACAGGGTCACTTTCATTCAGGCACCCATTTGCTCTGGCCTGTGAAGCTCCCTGGGCTGCAGGGGCACAGCTGCCTCACCATGGGCTGCAGAGGAACCTCTGCCCTGGCACCTGCAACACCTCCTGCTTCTCCTTATTCACTGACCTCCAGGTCTGCAGGGCTGTTTCTCTCACATATTCCCACTCTTCACTGGCTCCAGGTGCTGTTTGTGCAGCTTGCTTCCCCCTTCTTAGCTCTGTTATCCCAGAGGCTTTACCACCATCACTGGTGGGCTCAGCCTTGGCCACAGCAGGTCCATCCTGGAACCAGCTGCCACTGGCTCTGCCAGAGAGAGGGGAGCTTTTGGCAGCTTATCTCAGAAGCCACCCCTGTAGTCCCCCTGCTACAAAACTCTTGCCACCTAAACCCCACACAACTCTTTTGATTTGAAACTAGCCAGCTGATACCTATTTAGCTGCTAGGTTTCTCATTAAGCTGGGTTTTATTAATGGTGTCTCAACACACCAGGGAGAGTGCATTCTGTTCGGAGATCACTCTTAATTGTTTATGAGGTGTAAGTTGAACATCAGTGACATCCTGTGGCAGCACACAGACAAACTGTGTTTTGGACACCTTGAGGGATGAGTCTCATGAGTTTGCCTCTGTTTTCTTATGATTTGGCTCAAGGTCTGCTTCTGGAGAGTTCAGCACATCTTGGCAGAATTGTGTTTCCTGGCTTAAATAGTAGGCTTAAAAGCTGTTACGGCAGCATCATTTAACAAATAGTAAAGGATGAGCAAGATTAATCTCAATTGTCAGATACCAACTCAAAGAATAAGTAATCTCATATACTATGTTGTGTCACCCCGTGGGATTTTTTAAAATATTTAAGCAGAATTTATCAGAATTGCCAAACAATAAAGAAATGAGTTTCACAGGAGTGTGTAGGAGAAATGATGAACCATAGTTCATAGAACTAAAGTATTGTTCGGCAATACCATCACAAATTTTTTTGTTTATTTTCTTAAGGTGACAGAACTTAGAGACTTGCATTTAGAGTATAGTAGTGTGCGGTTTGAAAAAGTGATATTATTTCAATAAATAAATTTATATGTCCTTCACCAGACAATGGAGGCCATTGTAAACATTGTAAATCAGTCATTTAAATTATCTTCTAAAACAAGAAAGCCATAAAAACCATGACATTAAGCATTCAGTTACGTACCCTGTTGTGTCTGCCTTTGGAGAATAGCTGATAATCTACCATGCAGCTAAAACGCATTTGTGCTGCCCTGTTCTCACAAGGAGATGTATCAGATGCAGTAATGTCCACAGAGCAGGTTGCAAGTCAGGACTATCAGATTTTCTTTCTCAATATTTTAATCTGAATATTGTCACCAGGATTTGACTTCTCTACTTTCAATGTGAGTCATTTTAAAATGGTTTTAATTCCATGAGAGTAAGTGAAAACAAAGCTGAATATGCCTGACAATCAGTGATAATTTTGCTCCTAAACTTTTCTGTTGTCTGCAAATAGGGAAATTCAGTGTACTATGCCCAAAGAATTTATTTTCAGTTTTTATAACTGCATATTTCTCACAGCAAATTCAGACATATTGCAGATAATTAAAAACGTATTTTTTTGGTTTTTTTCAGTAAAGAATACCTACTGTTCTCTTGAGTCAATGCAAGTCTTTTGATATCAGTGTAAACAAGGAGAAATCCTTTGACATCAGCATTAGATTAATGAAAATGAGACTTTTGGAAGAAAAGAGAGAATACTATTTAACTAACATAAATTTTTCTTTATTTTATGTTCCAGCTCAGCAACAATTTGTCCAGCAGGAAAGATCAGGACATATTCCTGGTACCTAGAGGCAATTTCTTCTCTCAGTGATGGGAAATGGCCTCAACCCATCATGCACTGAAAATTCTGTTTCACGTGGTATCTCAATAATTCAAAGTTTTTGCTGTTGTAGTTGGGAGGGAAAAAAAAAGTTTGCAATGATCAGAAAAATGGGTAAACCAGACTATTTTTATGTTGACATAAACTCTTGCTGATTCTAAAATATTGTATAAGGTACTTCATAGGTTAATAAAATGCTTAGACTAAATTGTGCTGTGTTGGCCAAAAACCTTGTTTGGCTGACATTTTTCTTCCTGTGTTTGCATGTGGCAATGATGCAAAATGGTGATGTATGAGTGAGAAACAGATCAAATTGGTGAATTTAATATTAAGAAAAAAAATCAATTTTTATCTGAGCCAAAATTTTAAAGCCCATGAAAGTTAAGTTAATTTCTGATTCCTCAAGAGAATTCATGATCAGATTTCCTCCATGTGCTATGAAGATAAATTCTATTTTTCTGTGACAAATTACTATTTCTGTTTATAGGAAAGGAAGATGCAGTCAGAAGAAAAATTCAATTTATAGGTGCATTTGACAAGCTCCTAGTTTTACTCAGATTTATTTGAAAGAGTGAGGAAATAATGCCTGATAAATCCATATGAATATGATATCAAGTGAGGATCCAGAAGGGAAACGTAGAAAAAAAAATTCCAAAACAAACCCCCAAGCAACAACCAAGTATGATGCAGAGAGTGGTAGAAGTTTTTTTCAGGGAGTGGGAAGTTCATAAATATATTTACTAAAGTTGTTATCCATCTGTTTTTATTCCACTAAATCAAGGAAATACCTTTTTATTTTCTTGCATGTAAGGGGAAAGTCTTTGAAACACAGCTGTCATGTCTACTCTCCCAACTGATTCATAGCTTTTACGACAAAAGCTTAGCATTTGATATTGTAAATTTAAAACTGTCACTGCTTTTTTCCCCACCCTCTGCTGAATCAATGTGTGTATATGTAAAAGAAAGGTTAATTTTGAAGGGTTCATTATCAGTACAACTTAGTTGCTCAGTAGATAAGAATTCAGCTTCTAGAATTTGCATCTCCTGTTCTGCAAGAGAGGTTGCCCAGAGAGGCTGGGGACTCCCATCCCTTGAGATGTTCAAGGCAGGCTGGATGAGTCTCTGAGTAACCTGGTCTAGTGGAAGATGTCTTTGCCCATGGCAGGGGGGTTGGAACTAGATGGTCTTTAAAGTGCCTTCCACTCCAACCCAAACAATTCTGTGATTCTAATTTTTTGTTTGTTTGGATTTTTTTGGTTTTTGGGTTTTTTTTCTTCATTTCTGCAGTGGTGAGTTCCTTTGGACCTTGTGACACAAGGGAAAAAGGCTGATATTGGTCATTTCTTCATAGAACACATTCAGCATCTTTGCTCATACAGCAGAGCTGAATTCCTGACATTTCCCAGGTGAAGCCAAGCTATTCCTTTACAGATGTTACCAATGAGGACACCTGACTACACTGATCAAGAGCAAGTGGAAACTACATTTTAACTCCTTGCTCTTTATTGGGTGTATTTCTATTTTTCTGATGAGTGCTGTCAACCGGTTTCTCAGATATGTAGATTGTCATAGCCAGAGGTGCTCCCACCCTCTGTTCCAGCATTATGAAAGCTGTGATAGTAGAGCCATTTTTATTCAAAGCTTGATATAATGAGGCTTAATCTGGATTGTGTTTACCACAGCATATAAGAAAATGTGAATGGGAGAGATATTTTCCGCCTGAAACTCTTCCTGTTAATTTTGAGGGGGTATTGTGATTGTTGTACAGTCATGTTCATTTTTCCTGAGAAATTTTGTTGGACTGTGAAATTAGGCCTCAGTAAATGTACCTGTATTTAGCTGGAGGTGTGAAAAACCCACAAAATCCCATTTGAGTGTTCCTATGCCATATCTTAAGTGATCGTAGACAAACCATCACACCTGGAACGTGAGAAGATAATTTTGCTTTCTGTAGGTGCCTTCAGGTAAGAAAAAACAAACTCTGGATGCTTAATAGTACATATGACTTGGGGTTTTGCATTATCCAAGTTTCACCCACATTCTTAGATATGGGCTGTTAAACTTATTTTATAGGCTTGAGCTATAGTACAGGCACTTTGTGGAAATAATGAGAGACACTCTTTGTCTTGAAAATTGGCAAATATTCCTTAAATATATAAGTTCCAGCTTCTGAGATGTTGTGGAATATTACTGTTATTTTTGAGTGCTTATAGAGTCTCCCTGTAGGTGAAAAAGAATACTTTTGTTGGTAAATAGTCAACTGAATACCTGAAAAAGAGAGGTCAGAGTGAACCGGAAATCACTTATAAACTCTTTAGGAAGTCTCTTAATTTATATTTGATTGTGGCTCCTTTCTTTCAAAGATTTAAGTAGAGAATGGATTGGAAAACTTGTTTTCATTTTAATCCACCTAACTTCCATCTGTCTGGGTATATTTTTGGTGAAAGATCATTTCTTTGCATGAATCTGTAAAACTACTGCTCTGTTGTATTTCATAAGCCTGACATTTAAGAGATTATTCTGCAACTTACTTTCTTCCTTCTGATGATAAGCTTTTAAAAATAGACTTTTAGTCTAAACATAATCTTTTAAAAACATATTCATTAAAGATGTGTGTAATGTGAGGTGAATGATTGGCCATAGGGAACAAGCTCTTGTTCAAGAATGTAGGTGCTGAGCAAATTTCTATCAAAGTTGTTTCTTCTGATAGCTGTAACAAACCACTTATTGAATACAAAAACAAGGAGGTGTGCTCTCTACTTTTACTCATCTCCTTAAGTTTCACTAGAGAAAAAGCCTTCGTATCATACTGCCATCATAAGGAAGATGAAAACAGGTGAGAAAGAAACACTTACATTGACAAAAACACCATAGCATGTTAATGGTTTAATGCAAAAGAGTATCTGCAAGTAGCCTGTGCTAGGAAGAGAAGAGCATGAGATGCTTAATTTTGGGAGCAGGAAAAGGAAAGGCTAAGAGTCCTGATTCAGAGATTGAAATGAGAGATGATGAGACTGGAGTAAGAAATCAGCAAAGGAAAAAGTGTTCAGAAAGGCCAGAGTCTGGGTTAAACGCAGCAGAAAGGCTCATAATTGCATTCAATATTCACATCAAAAACCTGTACCTAACCTGAATTTTCAGCTGTCATTTCTCTGCTCCAGAAGAGTATTATTATTGTATGGAAAAGTAGTTTCCCACCTCCTTTTTATGATTAGTTTACAGTAAATAGTCTAGTACTGTAAACCCAATAAAATTTACTACTGGTATAAATTGTTTTATCTGATTGAGTAGGAAAGATCTGTGCAGTGATTTTAAAAGTTGTTTAATATGTTAATGAAACATGTAGGTGTCATGATGGTACATGAAAGAATCTGAACTTTCAATATAGTGTTTTGTAACAAATATAACTGAAGACAAACCTCATTTAAAGAACACATCAGGACTACAAAGTCAAACATTGGAAAGCTATGAAATGCAGGCCTCAGCATGAATATTTATTTTCCTCTCCCACTTTATTATAATCACATATCTGTTCCTCATGTCTCCTTCCCTCCTTTACTGGTAGGAATAATGGGTCTGATTATAATTCATTACTGTCTCTGGGAAAATAAAATGTGCACTGAATCACACATTTATTGCAGAAAAGGTGGGCAAGAGCCCCCTCCCTCAATACTTTTAAACTATACTAATAATGAGGAGACAGAAAATATACATGGGGGATAATCCAGGGTTTTTTTTATTCAGCAAATCATGTTTCTCCTCATTCAGGACAGCCAGTGGTACCAGCGCAGTGTTTAGGTTGCTAATATATTCCAGCACTGTCTTAAGTAGTCCATCCTTTAGCACTTGAATTGGATGGGAGACCTAGACCACAATGTATTGGGAAGGTCATGTCAGTGAGCACAAGTTACATATCTAAAGAGTATGTGTCTGGATATCTTTCCTGATTTCAACCAACATGATTATTCAGAGAGCTAGTTTAGATCCAAAGCCTTCATCTTCTGAAGCTGACACAGAAACCCTACCTTCCTGGCCTCTGTTATCCTGACGAATGGTGTTCCTTATTCACTTTGCCCTCTGCAAGAAAGGATTCCTAAAGGCACACCTGTCAGACTTCAGTGTTTCAGGATGGGAGGTACACAGGCTGCCTTGTACTTAAAATGGTTCTTTGCCATGAAATAGTGTAAATTTGAAATAACCCTCAAACATTTAAAATAACTTTCTCCTGCTTACCATGAGTCCCATCAAAGCATGGCAAAATCTCAATGATTTCAACACCATCAAGAGTAAGAGCTGCATGTGGTTTTAGAAACTGTATTAGTACTATCTTACGCTTATATGGCATAAAGATCCCCCAGATCCCACAGAGCTTTTCTGAAAAAACCCTGTTTTTAAATACAAGTGTGAAGAGGAAAATATGATATGTAACCCACAGAGCTAAATAGAATAGAACTTTACATGATCAGGCCGGTATAATAGAGCTCACAGCTTGTAATTTGCTGTAGATACTGCTACTCCAACAAAGAAATGGTGCTTTTTCTCTTCAGAGAGCTCAACACCAGCACAGAGCAGGAGGCTGCCACACAGTCCTCCTGCAAGGTGTGGGGAGACTGACACTGAATTAAGCAAGGAGCCACAGGTACCTCAGTAATCATGCTGTGAGAATGAGCACCGCCTCTCAGCCAGCATTATGTATCCACAACTTCCATAAGCTCCTTAGGAACCATTGCACATTTGAACAGTCATGATTTTGTGGTGCAATATATTCAGAGAAGATGAAAACTCCTAATGCACAGCAAAACTTCGAGGAATCTAGATGTGGTGACTTTCACCGACAGAGAGAAGTTTAGCATCTCGGCTAAAATAAAACGGTGAAAAGTAATGGAAAAATCTCATAGGGAAGGAATCTCCAAGGTTTAATAGTTTTTCAGTATAAATAGAATTTTGGGGGGATTGCAGAAGGGAAGTGCAGATTTCTTAAACAGTCTAGTTTATTAACACTCCAATTTTTTTTCCTGTATAACCATCACATGAAGAGATGAAATACAGTAATGCTAACCAAGTCACTTCATAAGTGTGTGTGTATATAAGTGTATATCTATATATGTTGTTCCCTTTTATAATTTGCTTACACAAGGTGAATTAATGATTACTTGATGACTAATACTACAGCCAGTCCCATCAACATCTCATCAGAATATTTTACAGGCCAAGCATTAAGTTAAAGTTTGATATAGTGTGGAATCATCAATAAGAGACAAAATAGAAAGTGATTGGTCAAAATATTAATTTAATAACTTCAATTGCTTGCATCACTTGACAACATTCAGGGCTAAAATGTCTATAGTCAGATTAGAATTCCTTCTGCCCTCCTTTTGTTTTCTTCTGTAGCATCCTTTCCAAATCCAATGTATTGGAACAGAAATGGATGATTGTCTATACTGGTCACTTGGACTGACCAAGGTACAGACACAGGGATTCTGTATGGGATTAACTTGACAGACAAAAGCTGTTTCAATTACCGTTACAGGCTCTTTTTCAGGGAGTTGTAATGACTTTGAAATGGCAGGAATTTTGGATAGAGCTTTCAAAACAAAGAATTACTCACTGATCTTTAGGAATATAATACGCCTGAAAGGTGCTCAAGTAACAAAAGCTGGTGTATGCATTATCTTAATTAAATTGTAGCAGAATGGCTAATCTTAAAGATATTTGATCAACCAATAGTGGGACTTACAGACACAGTGGTCACAGCACCACATCATTTGTCTCTGCTGCTGCACATTCTTTTCAAGGCTGACTCCCTGTTTTGAACTTTGTAAAAATCCATCTCTTTCATACATGTTTTATCTATCTCAAGGTCTTTCTCAGGAGGTTTTTAAGATTCTGACGCAAAATTTTAAATCTGGTCAGACTGTTTTACACAATTGAGCCAGACGGGATATAAAAATCTCATGGTAAATCTTGTTTTTGATGACTTGGATAGCACACACTTTAAACAGTCACTGCTAGTTTTCTGCATAATCTGATCTTCAGATTACATTCTGAATTCAACCTTTGGATTCACAGAGCTAGCTGAACAGAGACATTCATAGCACTAATTTGAATTTAAACCATTTTACAGAAAAAATTACAAAAATTATTCACTCAAAGCCCTAATCATGTTCCTTATTGGGCTGGGACAGAGCCCTGAAAATAAGTCTTCATAGAACACATGTGGAGAAGACATGCTTATGTTATTGCTTTGGTGCATCTTTTTGAATCAGTTGTGGTCTGCATGGCACCAGACTGTCTTACTAATGGCGCTGCAGCCTGGCTTTGCATCCTGCTTCCTTTCCTTAGGAAGCTGGGGACAATATTTCACTGTAGCAGCATTTCTGACCCTGAGGTGGAGGCAGATACATCAGCTTTAAAGTAAGAATTATTTTAGACAAATTAAATCTTGTATCGCAATGGGTTTAAGAATCAAAGGCTTATTAATGACTGAATAGTGAGACATGGTTCACAGATTGCCTTGTAATCACCTAGGTAGGACAAATAATTCTTATATGCTTTTTTTTTTTTTGAGAGAGAGGATCCCTACCATGCAAAAGGCACAATTAACAACAGAGTAGTAAAGCATCAGTTAAAATTTTCCGTAGAAAAAGCCTGACAGAAACTTACCTAAAAACCAAATATTGCTGTTGGCTCAAACTTGTCCCAGAGGGTTCTGGCTGAAATAGCAGAGCTTTTTAATTATTCTGAAATTGATTTATACACAGATTTATGCAGCTGGGAATTTTGCAGGTCTCTGCACCACAATAAGCAGTTGAATTCTGAGTAATTACCTCTCTATAGCTAGCATTCTGAAAGAATTGGGTTAATTTCTCCTCAGTCTTAAATGAATGTTTATACAAGTATATCTAATATTTCAAATGAAATTCCCATTTTTAAAATTGAATACTTGAAAAATAAATGTTCCCAAAAATTCACATGGTAAAAAAGAGTGATTTTTTAAAAAATCTGTGAATTACTCGAAGAAACTACTTGCACTTTTTGTCATTTATTAAATTTTAAATATACTGGACACACATTGTAATTTCTGATATAAAATTTGCCTGGTATTATGTTGATGTGTTCCTTGGGAAAGGTCATAACCAAAAAAGTATATCTGAATGGAGACAGTACTTGGTTAAAATTATTATTTTACTTGTATATCTTCATCCCTAAAGTTAAAACACCAATATGTTTTCACCATATTAAGTATAAACCAGGATAGAATATTCTTGTTACATGTAACATAAGCCTGCCCATTATAATTAATGGCCATCAAAGCCCAGAAAAATTAGTTTGCAATGAAGATGCAGCTTTGATTCCACGAGTAGGTGAATTCTGAGTGTATGCATGTACTGATCAATAATCAGTAGAGTTCTTTATCTCCATGCCTACACAGTCAAAACACCCAACACTTAAGTGTGTTAAGATCAAGCAGCAGTCTGCTTGAAAATACATTGGTAGAAGACAGACAAAGGTCAAATAAATCCAAGCACTTCAACCGAGGACCTAAGGAAAAGAAACGTTGCTCTTCAATATGGCTGGTAAAGTAAAGCAATGTAGGGAAGACAAGATTATCCAAAAGGGCACCCTGAGCAGGTTGCTCTTATGTCGGTGTGCAGCTAATTTTCACATTAAACTTCTTAGTTAATGAATAATGAAAGACCACTTCCAAACTATTATAGTGTATTTAATGGATTGCATAATGCTGAAAACACCATAGTTTTGCATCCTAAAATGTTAGATATAATGTCAGAGCAATGAAGAATTATATCTTGGCCAAGCATATCTTAAAATACAAATGAAAAAGGATTACTTATTACAAATCCTATCAACAATACAACACTATTTAAGTTACTTTCAGGGACAAAATTTTACTTAAAAATAAAGAGAACACTTGCCTATCTTGAGAAATGGATAAACTTATGATCTGACCTGTATAATCATAACTAATTGTTTTGACAACCCATAATGCCACCGTACGGAACACAGTATTTTATGCTCATCACATTTCGTAGGAGAGGATGTATGTGGTCATTCATTTGGAGTTGTATTATTCCTTCATTTTTATTATAATTTTCCCAAGTAGCATCCAAATTTGACACATACAGACTTTCAATGTGCAGGTCTGGGGTAGTGAATTCTGTTCATGTAAAATCCACAGAAGGTGAGTTTGCTTTAAATCCTGAACATATTACCTGAACAACCCCAGGAGACATTAACGGAGTATTTAACAGAAGCACAGTTTGGTAAGCAGAGTAGAATCTGCCTTGTCTTTTTTCTCTCCTTTTGAATGTAGAGAACACTCTGTTCTTACAAAACTTGAAATATCTAAATCTTGGCACAGTGTTACAGAAAAAGGAATCATTCACTGTAAATTTGCTAGAAGTAGCCCTCCTGTTATCTCTCATGTGAAATCCCTTATATCCACACAGATATAAACACATTGGTTTAGTCTGCATCTTTGTGTGCTAGATAGGAAAAAGGTGACAATGAAAAGAAAAAAAAAAAGAAGGCAACAGAGAAGGTACAGAAGTCTGAAGCAAAATCTGAAATCAAGCTGAGGACCATCCTGCCTCATCTGTTACCAATAACATATTTTAGTAGTCCCCTACACATTCCTCTCTCTCTCTCTTTTTGGACTGGTCCCTTAGGTATCTATTACCCTTCCATAGTCTCTGCATCTCTATCCTGCCTTCTGCATCCGTCTTGGTTCCTGCTCCTCTCTCATTCATACTCATAGCCCATTTTCCTGCTCACTCCCCTCATTCCTTTCTGTTTCTTTTTTACCCCAATCTTTCCATGTTTTCCAGATACCACCAAACCATGCTGCCCACTCAATTTCCAACTGCTCTTTTCTGTTGCCTCTCAGTTTTCTCATTTCCTAGTTTTCCTGGACTTTTTACTTTCTTCCTCACTATGATTTTTCATTCTCTGGTTTTTGTATTGCGTCCTTATTGCTTGTCTAACTTCTTTGTAAAGGTCCTGCCTGTTATCTTCCTTTTACCTCCTTTATCTACCCTTTATGATTTTATTCCCCATGCCCCACCATTCTCTACCAATCACTACACTGCTTGTTTTCCTCTTTTTCCCTGTTATCTCCGTTCTTTAGTAGAAAACTTGTTGAAATATAGGGCAGATTTTATCAGCACAGTTATGTTGCAGGCCTGGTCTCCTCTGTTAAACAGTAATTTCCATTTCAGTGCATGTAGCCTTTTACTACTAATTCCTTTGAAGTGTGAAATCTATTGTTCTGCTAAAATACTGGAGTAATGCATTGGGGGGGGGAACCTATCTCTAATGACATTTTAACTCTCTAAATCAACATCACAATGTTGGACAGGTAGTTAAATAATGAGTTATTTACTCTACCTGTCACTCTACCTTATCTAGAAAATAATTCAGTAGTTCTTATACACAATTGTGCCTGGTATGTATTTTGATGTGATAACTGTAAAGCATTATCAGTGTCAGGAACTGTGCGTACTCACATAGTTTTTCACATTAATGGAGCTGAAAATGCTGAGAACAAAGCCTCACAACTGATGCAAATCTTGTGATTAACACAAAGTTTGTAGGATGTTGTGCATGAGAAAGACTGCCAGCCCTGTTTCAGAGCCTTGTTTCTGTAGACATCTGAAAATGAGAAGAAAAAAAAATCTTTAGTGTTTTGGAATTGATTAGGCCTGGATCCAGCTGGTTGCAGGTGTTCTTTGTGTGCATTAATACTGAGTATTCAGAGAAAAAGTGTATTGCAGCAGTTTGCGAAATATTTGTTGTAACTACATTTTCTTTCCTTCTATTTGAAAAACCCACTCTAATCTAGACATTCTGACTAATTTTACATGTTTGCATAGGCTAAAAGTTTGCTGCGTTCTTGGAACATATGCTCAAACAGTTTTATCATCTACCCCTAGTTTTCTTCTTTCCCATGTCCATTTGCCTAAAAAAGTTGTCTACCCTAGGAAACCTCTGGAAAACAGGCAATGGAAAATGATAATATCAGCTTTCAAACTGGGACTACATATGCAGGAAGAGATCTTTATATCTGCCTGGGCAAAGAATACAGGCTATCTTGGCTCATTTTGTCTTTACACATGAGATGAGGTAATGAGGAGAGCAGTTTGTGCAGTGCAAGGACATGCCTGGATGAGCTCCACATCCACTTGCTGGCATGAGCTGCAAAGCCTGCTCCGCATTTCCTCTGCTCCACACTAGCTGGATATAGTTACTTTTCTCCTAACACTGATTAGGATGTGAAGAGGCAATGAGACAATGTCAGGCTGCAGATTTCTGCTAAAATTTAACCCCATGAGGTTTTTTATATGCACTCTAACACCAATTCATAGAGGTAAGAACTTTACACAAAGTAATCATACAGAATTTTATGCATCCTGACTGGATTTCTTTAATGTCACCCCATCTACTATGCTAAAAGTATAATCAAGCCAAAGAAGCTAACCTGGAAAAAGAGAATAGAGAGACAAGATGTTGAAATGATAATTCTCCTGAACAGAAACAGAAATTATTGGCTTCAGTAAGACAATTTTGGTCTACCATTCGTATTTTGAAATACACTTCTAGGCTTGTTTGTAGCTTTCATTTACAAAAGCTGAAATATTTACTGTGCAATAATTATGCAACAAAGAATTGCTTTTCTCTTACACTTAAACTTTCTAAAATAATGGGAATGGCACAGGAACTTGTGCCAGCCCTCTACAGAGGTGCATTAAAATGAAATTTTCTAACATATGAAGCATTTTTGAGATTTTGAAAACTTGTTGATTTGCCTTCATACCCTTTCTCAAGAGAGATAAGAATGTCATTTCAGATGAATCAAATTAGTGGCAAGCCAGGTTCCCACTATCTCAGCTACCTGTGGAAGGTCAAGGTAGAGGAGAGATAAAAGATTTACAGGATGTACTAAAACACCTTTGGTGTTTTTAATTTGAGGGTAACGCATGAACAAACAAGAGAAATGCAACTAAATTTCCATGGAACGGTACAGAAAATATTTTATTTTTGGAATTAGTATTTTGTTTCCCAGGGTCTAGTCTTGGTTCTAGCCTGCCTTCTCTTCAGTAGGTGTGTAATCCTTTTTGTGCAGGTATGCAATCCTGCATGGCCCAAGACAGTGAGCAACTTCCAGAAAGCACAGGGCTGTTCTTCTTTCCTTTTAAGTATCTTGTGTCTTTTTGTCTCCAGTCCAACAAAGCTCCATGGGACTACTTCTGCAGATAGCTACTGCAAATTTGTGTCATTCTTTTAATTTTTACAAGATGGGGTTTTTCAAAAAAATACGTGAGTCAGTTCTTTCTCACACCATTTCCACAGTCATGCAGCAAAATTAAACTGTCACAAAATGTTTCTCTGCTTTCTCTGCTGATATTTCAGCTCTGAAATGGAGAACTACATCTATTTCTCCTTTCATCTGTCGCAAAAAAGATGCAAAACGCCCTGAGGTTCAACACAGAGATTTAAAACCATAAGGAGTTTCTTGTGAGCTCAGAAATGGTTCTTATGTGTGTGAATGTACGTATGCATGTGTGTAGGTGCATCCTGTGAGAAATGAACCTGAAGGAAAAAACATAGCAGGGGGTTTTCTGGGTTAGCATCTACTTTGAGCAAAAGGGCAGCCTTATGCACAATTTCTTGTTTTACCCAGATGCCTGTCTGTACAAATTCCCATGCTCCCTCTGGAACAAGGTTGTGATGTCGGTCAGGTCCTTATCAGTAAAAACTCATCACTTCACATTTTTACCTTCTTTTGCAATACTTCCCTGGTGTTTTTCAAGTGCCTTCTGCTATGCACTAGATAACACACAGCATTAAAGGCAATCATTTTGAACTCAATGACTTCTTCTTACCATTCTGTTCTGCTTGAGATAGGAGACAGAACTGTTTTCATATTTTTCTGACTTATTGTCAGCTGAAGTTGAAGTTATTATAGGCACCTCAGCAAATGTACAAATTTCACTGCTATGTTCTCCTTGAACATATGAAGTAGCAAAACCTAGATATCCTGTGACCACAACTTTTGTTTGTTCATATTTAGAGTGATGAAGAATTGGGATGGTTGGCTTAAGTAACACTTATTAGGAAATATGTGTGTGAAAAGTCATCTACTGTTTTCTTCATCTATGCCGAATGAACTCTCCTTTCCATGATGAATCATCATGTTGCTTTACAGTTTTCCCCCCATATCTCATAAGATCCCACGCAAGCTTTAAAAAACTCACCAAGTAGAAAAAAATAAAAGGCCAATTAAAATAACATACCCAAGGCTTATTTTCCTCCTCCATTTGCTATGAAATCCCAGGGAAAAAAAAAAAAGTATGAGTTTTCTTTAAATCTTATGCTAACTAGCTGTTAAACAAGAGGATGAAATTCTTAAGGATGAGAACATGCAAATATCCTAAAGAAACTACTTTTTTCTGAGGTGTCTTATGAAGTTCAAGGAAACTTTTTAAAGATCCAAAATACTTTGAGACAGAATATCTTCTTGAAGTATCCAGGCTGCTGCTAGGCAGCAATCATAAATTGCAGAATGCATAGATTTTCAGTTGTCACACCATTTTTATGTCTGACAGAATAACTCTATCTGTGATATCTTGTTGCTACCCAAGAAGATTTACTGAGGTGAAAAGCATTGTATCCTTACTGAAAGAATACAGAATACACTCACTATATATATGTCCTATCTAAAGCAGTTTATATTTTTACAGGAGTTATATACAGTGTATTTTGTCCTGACTTGAGTGATAAATTTTTGAAAGTTCGTGGGAATAATGAACTGGAAAATACATCTTCTCCACAAGGCTCTAAAATTTTTTTTAGCTGGTAGTTTCAGTATTCTATAAATGGTACACATTTTTAGCAGGTATGAAGGGGTTTTGGAGACTGACTGCTAATGGCAAGCTAATCCATGCACCAAAAGAAGACAGAAAAGATTCCTACATACTTTTCCCTAGACTTTCAGTGTTGTGATATTTTGCCAGAGGGTCTGAAAACAGGACCACAATGCCTTAGGATATTATCAAGGCGATGTGCCTCAGATAATCATAATTTTGATGACAGTAATCTGCACCAACAAGATAAGTTTCTAGGAAAGAATTGATTAATCCTCTTGGGCATTGCAATAGGCAGTGAATAAAATTATTGTTCACTCCTGTACCTACTCCTGCCCTTGTCCAGCCCCAATAAGGCTACTGAAATAATACATTTTGGAAGGGAAAAATAATTGGGACTAACTTTTGATTAAAATGTACAGTATATAGCTTGTATTGGTGTTAAGATGAGGTGGTAAATACAGCTGAGTGACAAGAACTGTGACTTTTTTGATTAAACCGTTTGATTTGAAAAAGTGAGGGGAAATATTTCCCCACATTTCACAACTTTTCCTACTGTCTTTCCAAAGAAAATACACTTCTCTTTTCTAGGAGCCAATCCTCTTGTGTGGCAGCTATTTAGCATAAACTAAAAAAAAAAAATTAGAGAAAAGTCATTGACCAAGAAAATTAAGATCTCTTAGCTTTACTACGGTTGTCTTAACTACTAACGTAGATTTGTCATCATCCCTGGAGGTATTTAAAAGTTGTGTAGGGCTGGTGCTTAGGGTCAATATGGTGGGCTTGGCAGTGTCGTTTATGGCTGTACTTGATGATCTTCAAGGTCTGTTCCAACCTAAATGATCCTATGGTTGTGTACAATTTGTTTAACCTAGTATTTTTTTTTGTTTTTCCTCTGCACACATCCCCAAAAATCACTCAGTTGTTGGGTGGGCAGCATTTTAATTTTTATGCTTTCTTCAGTGCCTGCTTGCTCTCATTGATAAAATACAAATTTTGTCACATGAAGCACTATGTTGTAGGCAATACTTAAAAAAACTAAATGCCAAATTGGTCTTGAAGGGATGACATTTTTTCAACTAGACAAATGTGCTTTCTGTATTTTTCCATCTCCCTCTCTTATGGAAAATGAGAATGTTAAACAGAGGTAAGGAACACAGGCCATATGGAATATCTGCCTTGATAATTACTCTTGAATAGTTTTGCCCTGATGAGATATTTCTTCAATACATCAACAAAATGCAGCTTCTCTGAGGTATTTGCTTTTCATCAAATGCTGCAGTCTAGGAAACAATCTCTGCTTGGCTGCAGAACTCTTTGGGGAGTAGAATGTTAGTAGGTAGGCTACAGAATTCCACAGAAT
This sequence comes from Grantiella picta, assembly GCA_013397955.1. Classification (NCBI taxonomy): domain Eukaryota; kingdom Metazoa; phylum Chordata; class Aves; order Passeriformes; family Meliphagidae; genus Grantiella; species Grantiella picta. The sequence goes on from VZRM01001697.1 coordinate 517,573, forward strand.
TAATTCTTATAAATGTGGTTGATTAGAAGGGAACTTTTTGAATTCCAGACACAGTCCAAGAGAAAGCATACAAAAATTTAGATGGTTAAATTTTTTTTTTTATATTTACTAAGCTGCACTCTACATACATTTCTCCAACATAAGTTATAGTGAGATGAAGTCAAAGATAGATTTCTACAAGCAAGTTATTGCTTGAAAAATGGTTTGATGTGAAATATTCCCTGAAAAAAATACTACCTGGCCATTTAACTATCTGATGTTCAAAATATAAGTAGATTTTAATACTTTTAGTAAAACTGAGGCAGCCTTTCAAGAGGCATATTTTACTGTGTCCCAAAAGAGGCTCTGGGTGACTGAGTTAATTGACAGGTTTGCTCAAAGTAACCTGAGGTACTACTGATGTTTTAATTTAATGTCTTAATTTTATAGCACAAACCAGAAGCAAGGGTGGCTTTACTTACAATTAATTACTTACAATTAATCTCTTTTTGATCTCTCATGCTTGCCTTCTTCTATATTCACTCTTTCCCCCTTACTGCTCTATTGCCTTTTCCATGAATTTAATGCCAATCCTATCTCAGCCGCGATCACTGTTTCCTATTCTTCTAGCAATTCCACCTTCCTGTATGCTTCTAGTGATTCCCACATGATATCACAAGAAGTACTTAAGAACAGTTAGAATGGTTATGCACTTTCTTGGTTTAGAGGATTAGGTTATCAAACAAAGATGCCTGATTAGTCATAATATAGCAATGAAAAATTGATCTAATATTTAAGTCTTTTTTCCTATTTACTTTTATATCTTAAATTAATGTTACTCCACACAGTGTATTTGAGACTTGCCTACTATTAAGGTCATATTACAAGACATGAAGCTGTCTGCATTTCATTTTTTCAGCTATTATTTCTATGTTTGCTGTTCATTAATTCCATACCTAGTTCCAGTTCCTGATTTGGTAGATGTATTATTAGCCTTAATAGGTGATTTTAAATTATATTTGATTCATTTATTTTCTTGAGATGGAGATTATATGGTATAGTCAGGAGACATAAAATCCTCTTCAGTTTGATCTTACTATATCATAATTTTTTTTCAGTGTTATTAAACTATTTGCCCTTGCACCTTTGACACCCCATTGGACACCATAAACCTTAAGAAAAGCTGATGCAAAATTTTCCTTTAAATTCAAATCGTAAACCTCAATTTACTTCAGGGTTTAGGCTGTCTTTACTGAAAAGATGCCCCAGTTCTTTTTTCTTATTATTTTCTTTAGTAAATTGACCCCTTTCTTTTAGCTTCTTTCACACAGTCCAGTTGAGCTTGTTCTGTATTCACTTTTACCTTCCATGTTCAGCTTTCATGGCACACCTTCTTTTTATTTATTTTTTTTGTTCTTTTTTCCCCATTACAATATATTTCACTATCTGTTTGTTGAGGTTTTCAATCTTCATTTAACCAATTTTTGGTTTTTCAAAATTATACTTTGCAAACATAGATGTTTAACTAATGGTTTCTTTTTTACTCTTTACTACTGTTGATGATCACATACAACTTTTCAATATAATGCAAAGTTCTCTTTGACTACCTACTTAATTGAAACAATGAATTTTCTCTGTCTCCTCCTACATGACTTAAAACAATAGCAAAACAGTATGAGTCAGGAAACAATACATATGTTTGTATATGTTCAGGTTCAGTAGGAATGTAAAACAAATAACTAAAGAATGTGCATTTTTCAGGTGCATAGTAAGATAGAAAAATAATTAAATAATTAAATAAAATTAAAA
>VZRM01001697.1:519408-565327 GCA_013397955.1 Grantiella picta
TAAAATAATAAAAGAACACTTTTTCTTCTTTATTCTAGTAACTGATCCTTTTCCCCCATGAATAATATATGGATGATACTTGACACCATAATGGGAAAGAACATTCAAATGCTTTAGATCTATAAATTTTTTTCCATTCTTCAAGTACACTGAAAAGACTTAACACTGTGTACTATTATTACTCTGCATATTGACAATAGGAATGTTTTACCTCCCCAAGGTCCAAATAACTTACAAACAATGTAATGAAATTAGTTAATCACTTGCCACTGAAATAAAGATAATGGAGGCACACCTGGGAATTTTCAGTATTAATGTCTGGGCTTGGATAAGGAGTGTGCTTTTGAAACAGATCCCTTGCTCATTCTCCCCTGTTGAGCCTTGACTCACATCTCACTGCAATCTTGGATTACATACAGTGAACCTCTTTGGGATAAAATTAAACTGTAAGTTGTGATCTGTGAGCTTATATAAAACACTCCAGCTACAGCTGGGCATGCAATTCATTGCATAATGTCCAAGATACAGCAGCTCTGGTGTGCAGAGCACAGACCTCAGCTCTTCAGCTCTATTGTTCTCTTCCTACTGGCCTATATTACCAACTAAGGTAGGCAGAGCTGCTGATCCTTTGGAAATCAGAAGTACAATGCTTATTTTTAAAAATTCACAAAGGAAGTATTTTATAGGAGACTAAAATACTCAGTGTTAACCTCATGACCATATTTCTGTTCTTCCAAAACACTAAGCTGTTTTCTAAGGAGTGTTGTAGGGTTTTCAGAATCATTACTTAAATTCTGGTCTCAGGAAAAAAAATGGAACTTTCCCTATTCAGTTGAACAAAAACATTGGTAAGTGAAGTAGTTAGTTGATATCTGCAGTATTTTCAATGTTTGATTTAATAGGCACCAGTATTTAATTTTATGTTCTCAAAGTAAAAATGCTTTTTCAAACTCTTCAGGTGAGAGAAAGTGTAAGAGTAGAAGAAGGTAAGTGAAGGAAGGAAAACAAAATCCGTAAGTGGTATGTTATGTTTAAAACAATCCCTGCATGCTAAAATCTCGTTAGCAATGTATTACTTTAAAAACTGGATCTATGAAACTTTTAATAACCAAATTAAATTAATCAATTAATTAAATTGCAAGGTAGTCTAATTATAAATGGATGCAGACTAGAAATAACCCCTCTGAGAGGTATTTGAAGCTTGAATACAAATGTTCATAGTTTTGTATTAACTGAAGTATGAGATAAGTACAAAAAAACACAGTAAAAACATGATCAGGAGCAGAAAGACTTATTTTTTTTATAAGATCTTTTTTAGATTACCAGCTTTATTCTTTTCCAAATGAAGGATTGGTGGCTAGAGAATATTGCCTGAACTTGAAAGAGTACACAGATTCTTTCATGGCCTGGGTAAAATCTTGATTATATTGCTATCTCATCAACCTTATTCACCTGTGTCTGTATCAGTACCATGTGTGCTGTGAGAAAAAAAATTCTCCACAGACTAGAACTGTGACTTGTTACAGGGAATAGATGGCTTCCTGGATTTTCAATATGCAATATGTTGGGGAAATTCTATAACGATAGTGACTGACCTTCTGTAGGACTGCTAAGAAATGTACTGCAAGACCAGAGCAACCTAATTTCTATATTGATTGAAGCTTTTAATTCTTCAAAATAATTTGTCATTTGATTGTGAATTGTGTTTTTCCTTCTGTCATGGGTTTTACAGTTTTACTAGTAATGGTTGAAAAAATGTACAAAAAACCCTCATAAAGTTCCAGCGAGTATTTATAACTTAAAAGCCTCAGTGGTTATTTACAACGTTTTCAATTGTTCACATGTACACATAGGGTTTTATTTATTTCTGTTGCTCCTCCGAGTGATCAGTGGTCTTCCTTACCGACCACCATTTATCAATGATCCTGCACTTCGTTTTTTACAACCTTCTAGATATTGAAAGGCAGTTTTTAAACTTCCAGGATGAAACACAGCACAGTGTGCACTACCTGCTGTCATTATGGAGCAGAGGTGAGGTGGACAGCCTGCCCATGGAGCTGCCCAGGCAGCGAGCAGCTGTCAGAGGACATGGGGATCTTCAGGGAGAGGAGGGGCTGACTGGCAAGGCTGGAGGGTCAGTGGGACGCTGGGGGCATGCGGAGGAAGGCTGGAAGCCTGGGACTTCTGATGGAACAGAGGCTGCTCCTTGTCTGCCCACAGCCCCAGGGTGGCTGCAGGGTGGGCTTGGTGAAAGCCAAGGTCCAGGGCTGCAGGACAGGCAGGTCTGGGGTGCAGGCTCGGGCAGCCCAGCACAAGCAACCCTCCCTCCTGATTATGGGGCTGGGGCTTGGACCTTCAGGGGATGCATGGTCCTCTGCAGACCTGACCATGTCATCCTAGGAAGAATTTTCTGGCCAGGGGCTCATATCCAGGGCTCTGAAGAGAGACTGCAAAGGTCTGTGGGGCCCTCAGACTGTTCATTGTCCTCTGTGTGTGTGTGGGCACCAGTGATAATGCTTCGGGAGAGCTCAAGCTTACCAAGAGTGACTGCACAGGCCTGGGGAGTGCAGAGAGGTTGGGGGGAATCTGCTTTGTTCAGCCTGGAGAAGAGAAGACTTTGGGGAGAGGAGTAACACCTGATAGCAATGGACTGGTACCCACAAGGAAGTCATCAGGATGGAGCCAGGCCCTTCAAAGAGGGGCAAGGTAGGAGGATGTGAGACAAGATTGTAAGTTGAAATGCAAGACTCTGGTGGAATAGACAGAAAACATTTTTCCTCATGGTGAAAAGTGGAATAGGTTGTGCAGTCTCTGCCCTTAGAAGTTTTCAAGACCTGAATGGGTAAAGACAGCCTTGAGTAAAGTTGTCTGACTGTGTAGTTCACTCTTTCTGAGCAGCAGGTTGGACTGGAAAGGTTGTGATGTCCCTTCCAACCTGCAAGCCTAGGATTGAATCGTGATCCTATGTACTGTGTAGGAGTAAAAACTAAAATAAAATCTCTGAAATGCAGCAGGATAGCGATGATCTGGCCTGCCAAGTGCTGTTAGCTTAATCTGTCATGTGTTGTCATATCACAATGAACCATAACATAACATGACTAAAGCAATCCAAAGGTACCTACAATTCACCTCATAAGGTGAAGAAAGTATGAAATCTGCCTGGTTTTCTGCAAAGTGAAAAGCATCTTTGAAACAGCTTCTATTCTAAGTACTTTAAAAACAGATTTACTGTGACAAAGAGAAACCCCTGCAAGCCTTTGTATTTGCTGCAGGATTTAAGTTGCAGCCCTTCCCAATGTAACATGTTTTCAGTGCTGGTGTAGCTACTATGGGCCTTCTGTCACCAAAAGTTTTGCTCAGCTATTAAGGATATTTTCATCTGAACATTTTGTTCTGGCAGGAAAAGAGATACTTCTCGCAAAGTAAAATATTTCTCTTAATTCTGTGAGCAAAGTATTACATAGGTTAAAATCTGGGCTCCTGTTAGGGAAAAAACCCCACCCAATTTCATTGGTTTCACAGGAATAGTTTGCATTTAATCTTCCTGTAGAGTCAGCATTGTTCTGTTACCAGAGTTGCAAGGAGCAGACCCAGTACACTACCTGAAAGTTACCACAAATGTATAGCATTGACAAATTATTTTTTTCTTGCCTTAAACAAATGTCAAGTAGATGAGCTCGCGTTCCACACTAATCTTTGAATTTGCTTTGTTTGGGGGACTGAAATCCTGAGCAAGCTGGTAGAGTCTGTGTGTCATTGTTTGGATATGCGAGGAGCAGTTTAGGACCAAAACACGAAATCTTGATGTATGGATGATTTCAGCTTACCTATTGAGAGACTAGAGGGCACATACTTTCCTGCATGACAAACTCAACAGCTGCATAGCAGCTGGCCAGTTACACTGTATGCTCACAGCATGCCCACTCTCTTCTTTTCATTAAATGAATTGGAGAGACTTGGCATTTAAAAGGTGTAAAGATCTTATGTGCCGTATAGGCAAATGGAAATTGAATTTTTGTGCATTCTTGAATGACTAAAGGGCTTATCAAAATCTTACATGGTCTTGTGTGTTTCTGGATCGTAGAACAAACTGAAGTTGCCATGAGTTATGATAACATGGAACTTACCCCAGTAAGTTTTACTCTTTTTGTGATGTTGTATGTATGTATACATCATTTGCATACTATTATTTAGATATAATAGAGAAATTACCCAGATTATGCATGCAATAGTCAGACTTACCTATTTCTTCAGGAAACAATTCCGATGATTCAAAAGATCAAAGGACCATGCACTCAGAAGCTTAGCCCACAATGTTCACTAAAACACTGTGTATACCGTGTTAGTGTATACATTAATTTTCTTGTTTGTATGGGCAGAGAATAGTATAAGAGCTCTTGAAGTCTTCAAAGCTACTTGTGTTCAGAATTTTATTCATTCTTTATTGATCCCAATATACATATTTTAAACACCCCAAACAGAATTCATAGCATTTCAACCTGTGATGATTTCTAAGTTTATAGGGAGCACCTTACTCCAAAATTCAGACTGTATTCACCAGAACAAAGGATCGTATGCCACACATTGTGTAGGTATGAAGGGTGTGTGGGATATGCATGTTTTTCTTATCTGTTAGAATTCCAACAGTGTCATGCAATTCTTTGACTATATCATAGCATGCACTCAGCCTTTCACAAAACCACATAGATACAAAACATTATTAATCAGTAGCTGCTTAGTGAAATCACCAGAAATGCTAAAGCTTTCTCCTTTCTTAGATGACTGTAACATGCTAGGAAAACCATCTATTTTCATGGCTAAACTGACTGGATCATTGATTAAAGGTGACTATAGACTCCATTTTTATGTTTCCCCTTCAGTTGGACATGCATTCATTTTCCAAAGTGTGGTTAAGAAACAATATGTGATTTAGCAGACTTTAGTGTTTAGACACATACACTGACAGGTTTGCATAACATTATTGAGAGAATCACATGGTATTTGCTGTGTATTTTACTCAGTTGAAGAAGTTAGATACAGAATTGCTTAAACCTGCTGCTGTTAGCCTCCACAGGACTTCAAGTGCTGGGTTAAAAGGATTGTCCTAATGCTGGGCATGTGCTAGAAAATTTCAGAGATTGAATAGCTGATGATATATGCATGTACATATTTATATAGGATATAAAGGTTACTAAGGCATAGATGTGATTGCTTTGGCCAGTATCTCAGATAGCAATCAGAAGTTGTACAGCCAAAGGATTTGGTATCTTGTATGTAAATGCCAATGCTTCTTAGATTGCTGTTTAGGACTTGGGGTTTATGATGTTTTTACTGTTTGTTATGGGATGGCAGCAGAGTAGTCGAGGACACAGGACAACCCAGGAATTAGTCACTCCAGTATTTTTAAAATTTATCTCATTTATTTATTTATTGATTGTTAAATTCTCTGAAAAGTGAATCCCAAGTAAACACCTAAACCTTTGCCAGTGACAGGTTATGTTTTGGTTAAAATGAAATCAGGAGTGCCGGATGCCGTTGCATCCAAGTGGTTTATTTCATGAGCAGCTCCACCTGTGGTAAAATGGTGTTTCTCATGGACAATCCTATGCTCCTGAACAGCTGGAAAATCTGGGTGTGATGCAGTTTGTAGCTTAAGAGCCAGTCTGGCTAAGAGAATATGCCACGGCATGGGAATTTCTGCTGCAGTTCCTTGTCCAGTTAGAGCAAAGCTCTGTTCTCTGACAGCTGGTGAGTTGGTCATGACTGTGCTCTGAAACCTCAAAACCATATTAGCTCTTAGTCTGTGCCTAACCTGATCAGACAGTCCAAGGCAAAAATGGTTATCCTACAGTTGTGCCCTCCACTGTGATGCACAGAAATATGAATCTGAAAATGTGCAAGGCTACAGGTATATAAAGAAACAAAACTCCCCCAGTGTGCATAATCAATTTTTTCTCTCATCCCTGTTTGCTCTTTCAGTACCACCCAGAACAGAATGCTTTAAAATCACTCTGTCAGTCCTGGCAAATACTGGAGTTGGTCTGCTGATGCTAGCATTGACTGGGAAAGTGTTTGATGCTTGCAACAGCATGAATGCTAGATTTTTTGAGAATATATAATTAGGAAAGATTTTCCCAAAACCAGTGTATTCACATTAGTGAATGTAGAGTGTTCTGATTAAAGCCACTTTAGAACAACACTTAAGAAATACTTTCAGAGAGCCCTGAATACATTGGAGATGCTGTTGTTATGATATTGGAAGGGGAAATTTAAGTCTCCCAAATCACTATGTTTTTGCTCCCAAAACTTTCAGAATACATGCAAAGCTTCATACAGAGCTACAGGATTATTAACAACCTAAAGAAAACTGAAGACCATTGTTAAAGTTTGTATTTAGAAAGTGTTAGGGGAGGAGGATTTTGCATATTCTTGAGGCAGGGTATGAGGTTCGTTCAGTAAATATTGCATTTATTATGAAAGAGAGTGTGAGATTCTAATCACTAAAATTCCTGAACAATGCAGTTGAAAACTGTGAAGAGGAGGACAAGTATACAGTGGGAAATTTGTAGGAGGTCATTGTTTGAAGTGCTTTCTGTAACACTAAAAACGTGGTATTTCTCAACTATTCCGCTCCTAATGTCCATACTTCATGAAAGCAGCATATCAACTTTGAGTTAAACTTTTTGATTTCTTGTTTACTTGTGATCCCTTCTAAGTCCTTATGAGCTATAAGATTTGCATTACTGAGAAGTTACATCACTTCTTGATGACTCTGCTAGAAAGAAACAAGGCTGAAGTCCCAGTTTAACTGCAGAAAGTCCAAAGTCTCTGGAAAAGATACTGCTGGAACCTGTCAGAAAGACATCTTTGCATTTTTTTCCTGTTACAGAAGTACAAACACAAAATATATGTGTCATATATTTGGAGGATCCCTCAGGATTTACTTTTTAGTTAAAAGCAGAACAAGCCCTCAAAGAGAACAAATAACTGCTGGGATGCCAACACAGATTAATAGGGTTAAGGTATTCTGAATAAACATCTTAAGAATAAATTTCCCATTTTTCAGATAAGTGTGGTTACCATATTGTCTAGTTGGCTTTTTTCCTAATGAAGCAGTTTTGGAAGGATGCTCTTATTTTGGTGTGGAACAAATTGTAAGCCAAATCAGGTGAACCTAAGAAAACAGCTCTGTATTTCCCCTCTGAAACTCCTCACTGAAAAATACCCACTGCCTAAGCTGTCCCTATGCTCCCTGGCTGCCCTTCAGTGCATCTTGACTCAGATGTTCCCAACACTCTTCTTTTTCCCTTCAGCCCACACCTGAGATGCTGGGAGTCCCCTTCCTGCATGTTCCCTGTGCTGTCTGTGGGGGCAGTTGGGCTGATGAACCCTGGTCTCTGGCTAGTGGCAATCAGCCCAGGCAGTGGCTGCAATGTCACTACCCAGGAGGCTGTGGCATGCCTCAGTGGCAAGTGCCTACATTTTGGCCTCTTGTAGTTGAAGCACTGAGAATATTCAACTCAGCAACTGAACTGCCCAAAATTTGTGGGAAACCAGAGATGGTGGGACATCTAGACCTGATGAAATTTGAATGTGACTGATTAGTGGATTTAACAGGCTTGTGGATTTCTACAAAAAAACATTTCTGGAATGTTTCTAAGCAAAATGTCTGGCACCAAGTAAGATGTTTTTACCAATAAAGATGATTAGGGGACTGGAGTATCTCTTACTAGGAAAGGCTGAGATGGCTGGGCCTATGCAGCCCCAAAGAGACAACTGAGATGAGACCTCACTGATGTCTGTCAGCATGTGAAGGGAGGGTGACAAGAGCATGGATCCAGGCTCTGCTCAGTGGTGCTGAGCAATAGGACAAGAGGCAATGGGCAGAAACTGATGGATCAGGAAGTTCCACCTGAACATTAGGAAGAACTTTACTGTGGACGTGACTGAGCACTGAAACAGATTGCCCAGAGAGGCTGTGGAGTCTCCCTCACTGGAGATATTCAAGAACCATCTGGACACAACCCTGTGCCATGTGCTCTGGGATGACCCTGCTTGAGCAGGGAGGTTGGTCCAGGTGAGCACTGTGGTCTCTTCCAACCTTACCCATTCTGTGATTCTATGATTCCACCTGCTGTTTTTCATAACAATAAATGTGAAATGGCCACAGCTGACGAGCTGGTGAAAGAGCAGGCAGGCTTCTTCACACACGTGTGCACTAACACTCAGTTTATGAGGAAAGCTTGCTGTTTTAGGAGGAAGAAAGCAGAAATAGCAGGAGGTGTTTTCCAATATGTAGGCTTGTAGCAACTGAAAAGCAATGGTTTATCGTAATGGGCGATTCAGTGGACCTTCTCTGGAGCAGTAGCCATGGCAACCTCTTTGCACTAGACCAGTGGCTCTAAAAACTGTGAGAGCTGAATGAATTTATACAGGACATTTGTATGCATTTGCTAAATACACAAAAATTTCATTTCATGTTTCAAAATAAAGTTTCTAGTATTAGTATTTAAGCACAGTCAATCTTATAAATATAAGGACATAATATACTTTTAATCTGATAAATCTAACACTATTTTCCCCACAATGTATATTCTGGTATTTGTCAAGTCAGACTCAGTTATTAACTGAATCTACATTCAATCTGTCAAGCAACTGAAAAAGGAATCAAACTTGTAATTTTCTCAACCCATTTCTCTGTGTGTGACTCCTTGTGAAACTCTCTCAGGGTGCGACTCACTGGCAGTTGCCATTCGACATTGTCCACAACTTCTGTAATGTGAACCTTCTGTAACGTGAAGCTCTTACTCATCCTAACAATTCCCTGCCATATGAGAAGAAAATGACATTAGTGATGAAGCATGCAACCAACCTGCATAAAATCTGATTACTAGAGCTGTTATTAAAAAAGGAGCCCTGAATTGAGAGAAAATAGTTTTATTTTTCCTGGTGTTGTGAATGTAGTGTGAACAAGGGACCAGAAATTTTCTGAATGTATTAATTCTGGTAATCCATTTCTTTTATGCTATCTTTCTAGTGTTTTCTGGTTTGTGTAGGAGGTAATCAGCAAAAACACGTCTGTATTTTATTTAACATGGACAATTATAATTGAAAATAAAAATTGTAGTCTATTGAAAATATCCCCCTTTCACTCCAAAAACAGTAAGTTGGATTCTTGAGGTAGGCTTATATTTTTATGATACACTTTTCATATCTTTTATTCTCTTAGGGTCAAAGAATCTTCAATACACAATCATCTTCATAATCCAAAAGTAATTTACATTTAACAGGAATATTTAATTACTTCATTGCTGAAAAAATAAAACCCCAAGTCAAACACAGTGATTTGTGCTTAATCCGCCAGAAAATTTTGCTTGCAATTGTTCCCTATTATGAGCTAGAGAACAATCACTGTTTGAAATTCTTAGTTTCTGGGCTTTTTTTTCATTTTCCTAATACTCATAATGGTTTCCACTGTAATCAAGAAATGGAAAACAGTTGAAAATATTTAATTGTGGAAATCCCTTTAGTTACAACTGGAAAAATAAAACGTTCAGAATTCTTTATCTTGCTTCTGAAGTAAGTATACAACAGGGTTTTCAGCTTCAGATCTCTTTTCTATCCGTATGGAATATCTCGTTTATGTTTTTGCTTCCACTAAAATTTAGCAGTTTTGCACCTAGTGGTGCATTCTCCACTCATGCATTCAAGTGATAGCTGCATGGAGTGGCTGATTTGGTAATGCAAGATCTCTTTTGTCAGCAGAAACAAAAGGTCACCTTTCCTTTTGTGAAGCAGGATTTTGTGGGCTAAAGAGGTCTGTGGTGGATATCAGGCTGTGTTTCCTTGTTTGTTAGATCTTATGTAATGTGAAATCCCTTGCTTTGACTGTTCCTGTTCCGAACACACGTTCGGTGTGACAGTGATGTTGATCGCAAAACCTTCCAGGATATATAGGAGAGGAAAATGGGCAGGGAGGCATACAGAAAGCTTCTGCTGATTGTGCTCCTTCACCAGTCAGCATCTGTTAAAAATAATCCAGACCAAAAAAAAGCAAACTTGAAACTGGATTCTAAGGTATAAACAAACTAGTCTGTTTGTGTGTGCTCATGTGCATACCAAGCAGGGATTCTTCAGGGTTCTCCTTGAATCTACCACAGAACCTGCAGAAATACCTTATGGCTTTTATTTGAATAACACCAGGTATTGGTATGCAACACAAGCTGACAACTAATTCTTTAAGCTGATATTTGTCTTATAATAACATAGAAGACTCCCTCGTAGGAGTCATTGACAGAGAACACAATGGAATTCCTATCCCAAGTATTTTATAGACTAAGTACCAGATTGTGGGATAGCTCCATACCACCTGAATTAGAAATTCAGCATAGAAAGCTTTGTGCTATTAAAAAAGCGTACACATGCAGGGTCTGTGGCTTTGCATGTGATAAAAGCCAAATCCATCCTCCACATGTCACACTTGGATAACAGGGCCTGACAGAAGGAACACCCTACAGGACTGGCAACATGGCATGCAGGCATGGAGGTAGCCCTTTGATCATTTGCTTCAAAACTAGGACTGTAATAGCTCCTGTGACCACAGTAGCTACAATTATAGTGCATTTATTTTGAATCTTTGTTGCAGGAAGCTGCAATATACTTTTGTGTGTATTGTGGTAATGCAAGTCACATTTTCTTAGCATCAAAATTATTTACGGATTCCTTTTTGACCTAACCTGGTTTTGGTTTTTATTGCATGCGAATGAAACATTTTGATTCAATAAAAAGCATGGTAATGCATTGGGGAGGCTATGCTGAATAAACTATTTTACACAGAGTTAAACCCCAGCAGGTTTAAAGCTTTTGTCACTTTGGTTTTGATAAAAAATAATTATGTATGTCTTCCTTGATTTTTCTGTCACAATGAAGAACTTAGATCTTGAATTTGCTAGCTGGACCCCTTAGCCAGACTCTGTCAAGGATTTTATTTACCACTGTGATTGAATACTCTTTCTTTTCTGCCTTAGGGCTTCTATGCATAATTTTGACAACTTGCTCTTTATCAAACAAATTGTGTCAGTCTTTAAAATTTCAGCTTTCCTTATTTACTTGCAAGGTTTGAGTACCCAGCTCCAAGAGGAAAGGAAAAGCCTCATGAAAGAAAAATGTCAAGGCAATTTAAAACCAAAGGGAGTAGGTTCATATTTTTCAGGTCTTTACAAGCTTTGCTCTGCACTCCTGGTTTGCCTTTCAGTTACAGCTCTTTTTGCTCCCTTTGGGCTGGGCTGGTGCAATATTAGCTCTACCTCATGTTCCACTTGTTTCCACCAAAGCAAGAGGAAATCATTATTGTGTTTCATATGCCTATAGTCTCAAGTCCATCAGATAATCTACTTATTTAGGGGATTTTCTCACTGGTCTCCTTGCTCAAGGCTCCTTGACTGCCTCATTAAGAGGTTTCCAGTGAAGCTAAGGGTAATATTTTTGATCCTAAAAAATCTCACTTGGTCTGGACCCCCACGCACAGTGGTACTGCCAGTTGTGTAATTAATGATATTTTGTGGTCATAACTGAGAAAAATAAGTGTATAAGGGTTCTTAAGCTGAGATATTTGAGAAAACGTTGACTTATGCACTGAGCTTTCATGGATTTTATTGGAGCATTTCCTTTTGAAACAAAGATGTGCTCCTGGATCAGGGAGACTCCTGTTCTCAAATACTTCAAGACCTGGCAACCTGCACTGTTGATGATATGCTGATTTATCTGTAAAACAAGATAGCTTGGCTACCACCAGTATTCTTGGACACAAATTAACCACGGCTTGTGTGAGTTAATTTACTGTATATTTCAGAGCACAAGCATTGCATAGTAAACTAGTTTGTATGGAGACCTAATCTGCCACAGACTGACTGCTTCTGATGCCCAGACCTGTGGTTTAGGCATGCTCTTAATAAGTCCTTCACCTTCAAACTGTGCTTCAAAAGCAACTTAATAGGGAGGCATTTGTGGGAGGCCAAAATGCAGAAGAAGTGTCCTTTACAGAAACAGTTGGGTGTTTTTATTAGTGCATCTTTTCTGTCATGTTCCTGTCTTATGAAAGATCTGAAATAACATTGCATGGTGATTGGATTTGGTTTTGTAGCAAAGAATTGATTTTAGCAGATGTCAGATCACTCTTGGAATTTTAAAAAGTTGTATTAAAACATAAATAAAATTGAAATCATTATAAGGGAGGACCAACAGGTAATGGTAGTAACAACTTTTCTTTGTTTATTGGAGTAACTCTGAAAAGGGTATATTGAATTTTATATACATCCAGAACCAGCAACATCAAAGATCATTCTGTGTATGAATCACATGTGTGATAATACAGTCCTTGTCTTAAAAATGCATTAACAAAAGGAATTAAGTGCAGAAGGTAGAAGTAGTGCAACTCTTTTGCCCTTTGTCCAATAATAAGGTATGGAAACTTAAGAGACTGACTCAAAGACAAATACTTGAAGATAGTAATACAGATAATGAAACTTTTTGAAGTCTGTGTTTAAATTTGTCGCTTTCCCCTAGGCATGTATCTGTCAAATTCTAAGCCTATTAAGGAATATATTATAAACCTACTAAAACCCTCTAATTCTCTTTCCTTTGAGCAGTCTTTCCCTAAAACTAATTTTTATAAGGACTAAATATATACCTAATATATATAATTCATAAAACTATTATAAAACTAATATATTATATATATTGTAACTAATAAAAAATAAATATTTTTCTGTTGGAGGAGAAGGGATGGGACAGAAAAAGAAGTCACCAGTCGTACTAGGTACAGTTTTAGAAAAACTTATTTTAGCTACCTTCAAAGTAATATCAAATTAGACTCCATATCTTGCTGTTGATACCATGATACAAAACATCCTTACATCAGCAGAGATATCAGAAAGATGTAGAATTTTCTGTAACCCGAGTCTGCCAGTGCAGTTATGTTCAGATGTTTCCTTATTTCTCTGCATGTCTATGTGTGTGTATGTGTGCATACTCGTGTGTTTCTGTTTTTCATGCTGGTATTGGCTCAAAGCAAATTTTAAGAGCTAATACCTGCTCTCCTGGAAAAAAAACTTTTCTTTTATTTTTTAGTTCAACTGAAAATATCAAATCAATATAGGATGAAATTCTGAAGCATTTTTACATTGTTTTATTTTATTTTGCTCTTTTCATAGTCATTATTTAGTAACCCCCTGCATTTCCTAACTGCATGCACTGAATCTTCTTCTCATTGTTATTTATCATAGTTGATTTATTAGAAGGAATTCAAGGTTAGTCATTAGCAAACACTAACCATACTTTCTTGCTGGTACAGTATGTAGCTTTCAGCAGTGGGAGGAAAATTCCCTGACAGAATTGTCTGCTCTTTGAATGCCGCCCATAGAGAGGCAAGAGGGAGAGGCAGATTCTCTGAACAAAAGAAGCAAATCTGCTTTGACAGCTGCCAGTGTAGCAGTGAAGACCACCCCACTTCAAAGCTGTGCTGCTCTCTCCCATCAGCAGCACTATCAGTGCTGCTGGGCTTTCTCCAGTCACTCCGCAGGGAGAGGATAAGTACCTGAATTCTCAAGTATTTCCTATTATTCTCACTTCCTCCTGGCTCAGGTGAAGACGTGGTGCAGAACTGTTATCTGCAGTCCTCCATCACTGACACAGGCAGGTAAATTTGTAAGGCTGGTCTGTTAGCTAGTGATAAAGACTGTCTCTGGGCAGGCAAGTAAATGACAGGTCCAGGACATAAACATTAAAAATGAAAACATTTTTAACCTATATAACTGATGTCTGTAATAATATAATCTACATTCAACTACCTAACACAAAACATAATTTTTATTGTGAGATAGCTGTAATTTCTATTCTTCCCTTTTCTCTCTTCTGTGAGGAGAAAAAATGTTTACTGGCAATTAATTCTTTGAGTGACTCTCCCAGCCTTCACAGCTGTGTAAGTTAAGAAACTACAATGCAAGCTGCCAAAATTGTGCAGTGAGCCATGTCTACTGGCTCTTTATGTCCTTGTAGTGAAGTTATCAAGGCAGAAGTGAAAAACAGCCTCATGTCTTCTGAACTGCAAGCACTGCAATGGGTTCACATTACGTCACTGTCATGCTCTCCATCTACTTCCTTATGAAATATGAGAGAGACACAGAGCACTCATCTCTTTCATCAACTAACAGCACTCAACAGTGCTGGTAACATGAAAACAGATCTAAAAACAATAGAAAAAAATGAACTGTGACTGAATTTTAATTATCTGTGTGGCCGAGTCTGCTCCTGATTTTTGCCAGGCCTGGGTATTTTCCAGTGCAATTGTTCAGTATTTTCAACTCCATTGTGAATAGACTGGGTATCCCAGAAAATGGAGATCAATATGGAGGGGCAAACATAAGAGAGGGAAAGGCTCTGATTTGGAGTTTATTATTACTAGGTATACGTATGTAAAAGTAGGGTAAGTTTAACTGACTTAGACTATGGAGGGTAAAAATGACACTCATTTCTTTAGTGGCAATAGCTAAGGAAGTCCACGGTGATCTAAATTAACTTCTGTGCGTCAGGCTAGTAAGTAGAATAAATATTTAAAAATCACACATCACTGCATGCAGTACAAACGCATAATCCTAGAACATTTTGGGTTGGAAAAGACCTTTAAAGGCCATCTCTAGCCCAATGTCCCTACCATGAGCAGAAAAATCTCCAACCAGAACAGGTTGGTCAGAGCTCCTGAAACTGTCAGTTCCTGCTGTCTTTCACTGTAGTGAAAGGCTGCATAACATAGCATATCTCTTCTGCTTGGGGATTGAGACTGCCATGCTATCAGATATTCAGGTTTGTAAGTCTCCGTGTATCAGTTTGCACTGGATCCACCCTGGGGTGGAGCAGTATATCCTGGTTTTGTGAGTAGGCTTGAGTATTCCCACACCGTGCTCAACCCACCCTTTCAGTTCTAGTGTTCGAAGTGGCAACACCTTCTGTCTCTACACACACTGAATCAATATATGCCTCTACACCAAGAGGCTGAGACAGGAAAATGTAACTACACTTGACAGCCTTCCCGTGTTCCACTGCTCAGAAGTGTTACTTGGAATATGGATCATAGTTACTTTTTTGCTTGATGCTAATGATGAGTTGGAAATAGATTGTCACATGTAGCGTATTATAAGTAAAAAGGTATTTTCCAGTATCCAGTATAAGCCATGTTTTCTAGATCATTAACATAAGAAAAAATATTTGTTGAGGACAAACAGAGTGATTTCCCATAGAAAAAAGGAATGTGTAAGGCAAAGCTTTTTCTTAGCTTTGCCCACTGGGTACAATGCTGGTTTTTTCTGTATAAAATGGTTATGTTTGTATTGTGCTGTAGAGGTGTTTTGAATTGGATTTAATACATCGCATTTGGTTCAGAGTTGAGCTGTGTGTAATAGCAAAGTGACCTGTGTGTGCAGGGATATCACTTGCTTATTGTAACACACCTGGGATTGTCTTAGAGTTTACAAAATATTTTGTGTTTCTGAACTTATTCTTTCAAGAAAGCTAACATTTTTTCTGCACTTTGTGTGCTTAGAATGTGTAGAAAGGATATTTAACATCTGGCGTGTAACGTAAATAACGTACTGCTAGTAGATGTCTGGATAGTGTGATACAGGGTACAATGGAAACTGAAAAGGTATAGCTTGGTGCTTCTTTTTATTGCTTTGGGATTCAGGAGATGTAGGTAAGTTTGGGGTTTTTTTTTTGGGTTTTTGTTTCTCTGTTTGTTTTCTATCTCATATATTATCTGTGTGCCTGAACACTGCTTTTGAATCCAGGACTTGTTTTAATACCACCAAGATATATGCAAGTGTTCATGTTAACTTGGCAGGGCTTTGTGCTTAAGCTTTTTATCTGTGAAACAATGATGTTGAATAATGGCTCACCTTGTTGGTATTATAAGGACAAATTCCCTAGCCTTTGTGAGGTAGAGGTACATGGATAACTTCAGGTTTTAGTTGCAAAGTACTTTTTAATGTTATGTATAATGAAAAGCTGTTTGTCCTAAACTGTGTTCTTTGGGGAAATAATAATGGTTAAGAGCACAGAGATAATCTTTATTTACATCACCCTCGTATTCAAATCTAAAAAAATCTGCAGCTGCAAGGTGTAACACGACTGTTCATCATGCTGTGAGCAGAACACAGACTTGGGACAAGGCATACAAGAGTTCACAGGGTGTGTGAACAAACACAGGAGCAGAGAGGGGGTAGATCTGAATTGCCTCTGGTCAGCTGTAATCAGGAAAAACTCACAGTCCTTTACCAAACATGGTTATCTGTGCCACCCCTTTCGTGTGACTACAAAGGTACAATGGATTCTTTTAGCTTCAGCAAACATGCCATGCAAAACTCCCCACCGGAGAGTGCAATAAGTGCATTTAGAGTCGACTTCCAGCTGTGCGCTTTGATTACTATTGTCTGAATCAGAAACCTCACCTGTTTAGTGGCTGAGGTAGGTTTATCATGGAAAGTAGATTGTGCCTCACAGTACAGACATAAGCAAACCTCCCCTTCACCCCATCACATGTGCAATTTCTATGAAAATATCTGTTTCTCTTTCTAGAGTTTTTAAATCTTGACATATGAAGAGAGAAATCGCATCTCTGAAAATTGTATGTCAAGAGAAACAGCAATACACTCCACCTCCTGTTCCTAGCCCTAGTCAGCTATGATTATTTCAAAAGATCAAATTCTTCCAGAAGCCAAAATATAGGTCTCTTTTGTGAGGAAAAGAAAACTTGATCCAGTTTTCTTTCAAAGCAAAGGACAGCATAGGACTCAAGTCATGACTGCATTTTCTTACTTGCTTTCATTTTCTCTATTTCGTTTCCTTTCTACAGTAGCAGAATGTTGCTGTTCATTATTCCAAATTCTATTTGTGGCTGTAGTACAATTAATCAGTAGTTGGAGATAAAAGTAATTGCATTTTTCTGATTTTGCTAATTTGTTAGAGCACTTTTGACAGTTACTGTTAGCTGAGCAAGAGCTGTGTTCTCAGAAATTATTCTCTGGGGTACATTCCAGTCACAAAGATACAGTTGTGGGTCGACTAAAGGGTGTGATGAAATGAAGTGACAGAAGCATGTAAAAGTTGCTGCTGAAAAATAAATTTACTGAACCAGAATTAATGTGGTGTTCAGAAGAAGGTTTTTTAATGTCTAACTTCAAACATTACTTTCCCATGGAGTAACTCGTTTCATGATATAACACATCAACTCTTTTTTGTTTATTATTTCATAAAAATAATTATTTTACAGAAATACCAAAATTAATTTTATGAGGCACCCTAGTTTTTGAATTTGTAAATTTTACTGAGCAATATTGATAATAAAAACTATATAAAACCAATTTTATCAATCTACTAAACTGTGGAGATCACCTGTTTCTGTGGAGATCACCTCTGTAAAAAATTCTATTAATCATCAGTAAAATTTTGCCATGAATTTGATGATATATACTAGGTGCATATATCAAAATACGGAAAGAGACCCTGCAGAGAAAGAATCTATGAACTTTCCTCTCCAAAGATTTCATAATGCTGACAAAACAGGTTTTTGGTTCTTTTTGTTGGTTTTCTTTTCCCCCTGCATTCTCATTTGAAATAAATTATTTCAGACTTAGGATTACTTGATAACTTTTAGACCTGGATTTTAAAGAGTAAAAGATTCTAGAAATCTTTCCTTCTAAGAGTATGATGGCAGAAGGTCTTCAAAATTCCTTCAAATGAAATTCTATACCTGTGTTAATAACTGACTGCTTGTTTACAAAAGGAGAGAACCACAATAAACTTGCAATTCTTTCAATTTGCAGTCTATTTTGATAGCGGTAACTTGTTGCTGCTGCCTTTGTGTGGCAACATTCTCATTTTGTGGTGCAGGAAGAAAACAATTTGCTAGAATTGAAAGGCACCTTAAAACACTGTACAAACAGCCAGCTGCACATGGAACTCTGTGCATTAAACAGTTACATCAGATTTTAATTGCTGTCCCATGCCTGTGACTTCTGAAGAAATTCTAATAATTCATGCCCAGTTTGCCACGACATTTAATGAAGTGCAGAACCTCTGATAAATTCACTTTCTGCATCTTGCATGGATATATTTTCAATAGGTGTTGCAATAAGATTAGTAGCATAATTATTGCAATGCACACATGATGATTACTGTACTTCCTTTTTCTGTAGAACTGTCCACAGTTTTCACAAGTTCTTTGGAAGTGCCTGAAGATAGTGTAATATTCATGAAGTAAGGCAATTTTAGTTACTACATCTGTAGCACGAAAGAGAAGTTCTTTATTTGGACCACTGAATAACTGGTGTTCATGTTGGGCAAGATGTTTTCTTTAAAAAAGTTTGATTTCAATCTCAAGATCCTGAAGTAAGTGTCTGTGATCTCGAGGTGATTCACAAAGTCTCACTCAACCTCTTGTTGAGGAAACAAACTCCAATTCCAATGGAGTGCATAAAAACTTGTAAGGAAAATGTTGAGTGGGGTATTGCACAGATTGAAAAGCACTTAATGCAAGCACAGAATCTGGAGGACTCTAAATTTGAATACTCATGTGAATCCTTTTATTCAAAAATACACAGTTCCTGCTTCAGTTTGTGTATCATCATACTTTGCTGATCTGTATTATCTTGTCCTAAACCACACCAAAAGAAACAGATTCTAAAACGAGAATGTTTTGAAGTAATACTCTAAAGTGTAGACAAATACCAGTTTTGCAGGCTGAAACTCCTAGGTCTTGTGAGATGAACACTTGAAGAAAATAAGATGCTTGTTACAGTACCCTTTCTTGTTTCAGATCCTAAAGGTTTCTAGACAAATGATATTACATCTATCAAAATTTTGTGTTTTCACATGTGCAAGCCCTTTATGCATTTGTTGCATTAAAAAGGCATGGACAATGGAGAGGTATGTGAAGATTCTTCATGTGAGGTTGATCACAGAGGTTCTAATTCAATTGCTGTAGGTTTGTCTTTGAGAGAACTTTTACTAATCCTTTGCGCTGCTTTTTGCCCCATGTGGCTAACATTCAGATTTACTCAAAGCAATTTTTCCCCCCTTCATTTACAGTGAGTGAGTTTACAGGTCTTGTAACTTGGCTTTTATGAAGGCAATAACATATGGCCACATATTTTTTTACCACTGTTGGCACTGTCTAGGAATTTTGGAAGCAAGACTTTGTATATGCATTTCTGTCATACTTTTACATAGATTCCCTTTCAGTTTGGAGGGAGGAATATTCTTGTAAATCCTCAGGGCATCCTTGGTTCTGCTATAATCTTTGCCTTTAAATTCTCTAACGAAATGTTACTGAAAAAACTGCAATTAGTCTAAATGGCTGAAATAAAAGTGATAGCTTCCAACAAAGATCTAGGATATATTATAATAATGCAATATATTTTAGCCAGTAATAATAAGACTGTATAACTTTGTAAGCATTGTAAGGGGAATAGTAAGGTCAAGCCATTTCTTTATGGCCCAAAGCAGGACAAAAATCAAACAAATATTTACATTCCCATGTTCTTATTTTTCTACCAGACCAATGTTCTTATTTTTCATAGATAAGAACAAAAATGTTCTTTTTTGGCAAATATCTGGTGTCCTAAAGGTACTTTTGAAAATAGCTGCCAGATTGCCATATAATTAAAAAAGTCAAGTTTATTTAAACTAGCAAATCGTGTTGTCACAGTAAGAAAGAATGCTTTTAGGGAATAGAAAAAAAAAAAGGCAATTTTCAAAACAAGCACAATATGAAAAGTTTATATTAAGAGCATACTGAAACACACCTGGATTCCCTGGATCCTGTAGAACTGACCAAGACAACTCAGAGGGTTCCTAAAAAGGAATGAGATTTTTTTTTCCTCTGGTGTAATGGATGAGATAGAAACAAAGGAGGAAAAAGAAGCTTGCAAGCCAGGAAAAATTCCTTCTTGACAGGAGTCAGGCTGTCTGGGAGCCACCCTTCAGGCTTCCTTCTTAAATGCCATGTTGTCTTGGGAATCAAAACGTGGCAAAACATGGCATTTCCTCAGTTTTTCTGTTCTCGCAGAAAAGACGTTCTTCTGTGAGGATTTCCATCTCCTGTATATTTCTTACTTGGGAGATGTGATTTGAATGTCGTACAAAACATAAGTACAGTAGATATCCACATGCACTGAATACACAAAATGAACAGGAATAATTTTTTAAGATAATCTAAGACAGCGTTTGCACATTTCTGTATCTGGTTTGCTAACAAAGGCTTTCAGCATTTAATGCAATGGTTTTGATTATGTTCCCATTTGTTGTTTGTCACTCTGGTCTTATGGCACCCTGACATATACATGACAATCAGTTAACTAAATTTTTTTCCTACACAGAGGCAATATAGTTCAAACTTCATTTTCACTGTCTAATTTTAAAGGGATGATCTATCCCTGTGCTGATTCAGTTATCTGAAGAAAACTGTGTGAGGTCATTATGGACCACAAGTTTGCTTTCATCCGGTGAATCAAGTCTTTCTCAACTCATATTTGGTAGGGAAATCACAGACAGAACTCAGAGCAGCAAACTATAGCAAGTGTCATTTAGTAACAAAGCCAGAAAAAAAATCCAGCCAATAAAGCTAGAGGTGTACAACAATAAAACCCTCTAGAAATTCTCAGTAAAACCTTAGTGAACAACTTTGCTCTTCAATTTGCTGAATAGCTAGCTTATATTTCACCTGAATGTCTTTGAGAAGAAATTAAAATATTTATCTTTATTTATTTGGATATTAATGGACCTAGGGTGCTGACAGAAATACCTCTTTCTCTTAGATTCTTGAAATTCATACAGATTACAGATCAGGAAGTTCATTCCCTTGGTGTGTAGATTTATCGTAAGGAAAACACATAACTGATACCTTACAAGGCTAGTGTTTTCTTTTTTATTTTTGTCATTTTTTGAAAGCACTTTTTATATTTAATGTCTTTTACTTTCCATCACTCTTTCATGTTGTTTTTTAGAACAACCACAGTTAGACTGTTGGCATATATGCTTTAAGTTTCATGTAGCGTAGATGAACAATTTTCAGCTACTGCTTAGGTAATTTTTTTTTTTTTACTTGCCAAATGGTCCTACTTTGATTTTAGTTAGCTTTTTGGCAGACAGATTTGATCAGCTATCAACCTACCATCATTACTTCTGTTGGTAATGAAAGGCTTGCAGTGCTTTAGTATCACTGATTCCTGTATTTTAGAATTTACTGGATGGCAGCTGTCCTAAAGGATGTTCCAGAATCTTGCAAAGGAATTATTTTGATTTACCATCTTGGCTTAGTGCAGATGATGCTTACTATGTGGGAACTGGCAGATGTGTGTGAGAAGGCATAACTTGGCTTGCCAAACCGTTTAGAGCTCTTTACTGGGTAGAGATACAGCATGCCTGTGTTTGCCACCCAGACTAGAAACAGGATAATGCCCTTAGGAACAGTCTATGTATGACACAAATGGGTTTCATTCAGACAAACCTGTTGTTCACTTCAAAAGCAACAGTGGATTTTAGTATCAGTTTTCATTCCTGGTTTAAATGGAATTACCAGGGACTTTGCAGTAGGATGGATCTATTATAAATGTTTTTGTTGTTAATTTAGGATGAAGAAAACTTTCCAATTCAAAGCAGAGATAAACATCTCCCAGTGAGAATGACAAGAATACTATTTCCAGAATCTGATGTCACCAAATTAGTTTCCAGATCCTTGGGTACTCTTGGGCTACGAGTTTTCTCATATTATGCGCAATTTAACCTAGAAGTCCCTTCTGGCAAAGTGCTTACAAGTAGCTAATATTTAAATACATATCCTCCAGCATACATAGCAAGTTTTAAAGCTAGTGGGCCAGTGGGTTCCATCCAGGGGTTTCTTCCTTGTGTGCAGATTCCTGGTAGTACTGTGAATGGCATCACTGTGAAATACTATTTTGGCTGCAATGAGCCAGTTTGTAACCATTTCATTAGACAGCATTTTTGCCTCAACTTCTGTGATGGTTTTAATCCTACATGTTGTATTGGGTGCTAAGATATTAATCTATATGGCTTCGGCAGAGGTGAGGGAAGGGTGTTATTAGCAGTGCTGTTATCAACAACCAAATTCTAGGGCTTAGATCTATACTATTATTTGGGCCAAATCTATCTGGAAATATGTTCAACTTTGGCAGATGCAAGCTGAAGCATTTTCAACTCTGCTGCACATACTTATCGTGGGAATTTCATCCATAACCAAATGTTTGTCAGAAACAGTCTGGGGAAAATTAAGGAATTCTAGCCAAACAATAGGTCCAAAAGTTCCTATGATTTTGGGAATGGGAAGAAATTTTTTTCTTTTTACTAGAAGATGTAAAATTTATAACCAAATGCACATTTGGTTTTGTATTTTAGCAGCCAGGCATGGTAGCACTGCAAATTAACATTGCAGTCACTGAAGATTAAGTTTGAAGTTGACAACCAGAAATAAATACTGTTGGGCAGACTCCTATAAAGCAAGTCATTCATGCAAATATACATTTTATTTTTTCTTTGAGAGTGACCATATGAGACAAGGTGTACTTTCCAACATCCTCTTTTTCTTGATTTTTTCATATAGCTGAAGTAAAAAGCTTTTCCCTACTTCTCAAAAGAATACAAAACTCAAATTCCTGAAATGTTCCAAGAGAAGTGAAACACAGAGATGGTAGTTGTTTTGTATAAATTTGTTATGTTATTACTTTAAAATTAAGTATATTAATGCAGGAATGATTTACACTAAATCGTTACATTACCCAAGCACTATTACATTTGCTGCTAAATTCAGGGGGCAGGGATGGAAGGGAAGAGAGAGAAAGAAATTATGCAGAACTTTAACATAAAATTCGTAAGCAAATGTGTGAGTGTCCATGTGCATATCTATCTATCTCTCTATCTATCACTCTCCAAATTATTTTGAGACCAGATAGAACAGCTGCTGCAGGAATTTTCATTTGGTTTTGCATGTAGCAGTTGGTTTTACATGTAGCATTTTCAAAAATCTTCCACAGTAATAGAAAGCAGTTATAAATGTGCTTGAAATCAAAGCGATCACTGAGCTTGTTGCAAACAGCTCTACTGTCAAAATGGTTTCAAGATACCTCACTTGATTTAACAATTAAACCCAAGATTTAACTTACTTGTTAGCCTATTGTGGGTTCATGAGTCATAAAATAAAGTAAAAGGAACACAAGTTTGCTTTTAGAGGATTTAACAGCTATGTCAACAGCTGAAGTTGTGAAGTTATTGGAGGACAGAAATAATCTCTGTTCTTGGGTTAGAAAGTCAGAGTAGTGCTCTTCTTCTTGGGTGTATATTAATTTGGGTGTATATTAATACCACTACTGTCTGTATTCTGGCCTGCAAATTTTCTGTCAACATGCATAACAAGAACCCATAGAAAAATTAATAAACAGCTTCTCTTCCATGAGCTGCAATGTGCATTGGGTTAGAGAACTTTTCTTCTCACAAAGATGCATGGTAGTGGCTTTAAAAACCTGGTAACTTTTCATCAGTTAGACCACTGCATTTAACAGATGCAGCATCTGCCTTCCCTTTCCTTTGGTAAGAGCCTTGAATAACTGAGTTTTCTACTTCTATATGCGATGTATTTGTTTTTGGGTGGGATAGTTAGTGGTCTATACCATCAGGTCACAGAAACGCAAGTGTAAGCATTGATCATAATTCTGGTGGGTTTTGTTGTGGGTTTTTTTGTGGTTTTTTTTGTTTTTTTTTTTTAACTTTGAAAAAATGTCAGCAGTGATGCATATCCTGAGTAAGCTGGCTATATGAGTATATGTACCTATGTACCTATTTCTCTCAAGAATGTCTTGCAAGAAAAAGATTTTCTGTCATTTGTGGTTGCTCTGTAAAATTGTCAGAGCATTGTGCAAAGTTGGTTACAAATTACTCCGAAGTAAATGATATAAAGGTTGCAGAATCCAATCAGTAAATGTCAAAACCTAAGGACCAGTTTGAAATGAGATAAATAAAGTTAATTACCAACCTTATTAATTCAGGTGATTTTAGGAGGATTGTCTCCATGGCAATGCAGTTTGTGAATAATTAGTATGATTAATAGATTTGATGAAAATACAGCATTTTGCCTACCTTCTATTGGCTGCTGTAGTAGTGGCTGATGTCACTCTGGGGTTTTAAATTGATCTGTGGATTAACTGTTGAGCAATTTATAATTCTGTGTTAGGTTTCTATCACTTTTATTAGATTCAAGACAGTAGATGAAAACAAATTATCATCAGTTTCAAGGGAAAATAATGTAGTACAAAACTTCTGCCATGGCATGAGTTTTCAAAGCATGGGCAACATTATGACAGGGAGAACAGAGATGCACATTGAGGGGTGGTGGGGATGTGGTTGACATGAAATACAGCTGAAGAACAGTCACATGGTTGATGGATCTGATCTGTTGGTTTAGGATTTTTCTAGTTACCTTGGTATCCTCTTTATTCCTTTTATTACTGCCTGAAATCCTAATTCTGGCCATTTCAAAAGCATAGGATGCTAACCTTGTGTGCCTGTGCTCTGGGGATAAAGCTTGCTGTACTTCAGCAAGAAATCCAGGAACGATGGCCTCTCTGTGGAGACTGATGGAATGTCCATCTGTCATTCTGAGACCTTCTGTCTTCTCTTTGAGACACACTCTTGTTCATCCTCTCTGCGAGATTCCTTCCCAAGGGAAAACCCTGGCACACTGACACCCACACTCTATGGAGCAAAAAAAAGGAAAGGATGGGGACGGAGCAGTAGATTCAAGAGTCTTGTCCCATTACTTTGATTATGTGATTATGGTAGAAGGGAAAAAAAAAATTAAATGTGATTCTGTGGCCAAAACGATCCTTCTCCTCCTCCATACCATCTGTATCATCTGAGAGCCAGGCTGTTTTGAGTTGCAGAAATTTGAATTAGCTATCTCAGATAGTACTTGTTTTGAGGCTTTTAAATTGTGACAAAATTTCTCACTTTAGCAGGCAAAAATGATAAAAAGAAGTACAAAAATCTGGCTTCCAAAATGTCAGAGAAAGGAAGGAAAATACCCTGCTAGGTTTTCAGTCGTTGAAGTAGAAATAGTAAATTCATTGGAGTAGTCAATATTTTCTGTAGGAATTCAGCCGATGTATTTGACTCCCTCAGTTCTGGCTAGTAAAAGTAAACAAGAGGATACTAAGTAATTTGCCCAGATGGGGATAATATTTATTTAATGTAGAATAACCTTTTGTGTGAACTACCAGTAGTACCTACTTGTATGCATGCATTTCTTTGGTTTAAAAAAAATAAGATGGCTACACATTTTAACACATTTAATGTGGTTTTGGTTTTCTGGTTTTTTTTGGGGTTTTTTTTTTTGGTTTTTTTTTTTTTTTGGTGCTTTGTTTTGTTTGTTTGCTTGTTTTTGTATTGCCAGATGTTTAAACTGGCTGGCCTGACTGTGACTTCTTTTTGGGTGTTGTGGTACTTCCTGGGGCTGTTGGGGCTGTTTACAGCCTTGGGGATCCTCTCCCTCTTTCCCTACAGGTCTCATTGCCCAGCCCTCTACAAACACAGTCTCAATGCCAGCCATTGCATGTTTACATATATGCATATTATATAAACATGTATGTGTGTGTGTATATATACACGCACACAAAAAGATGAAGCCATGGGTCTGTGAAACGGTACTGTGAAATTTCTTCTTGAAACTTTTTTTCTGAAAAACGCCATTAAAATAAGTATTTTTAAAAGGTTTTATCTTGTCCAGTTCCCTTCTCAGAAACTACCTTGTGGTGGAAAATATTTTGTGATACTATCATAGGACAAGCATTCAGATAAGATTTTTGTGCAGGTGTCCTCCTGTACTAGTGAAAATTCATAAAGTCATGACTAGTATGATACTAGAACACACATTTAGTTTGGGGTCATATGTTGCAGAGATTTGAATATAACAAGGAGTTGTGTTTTATATAAATGTAAGTGTCCATGACAGTAGCTAGCACAAGCCAAGCAGAGCATTAATGAACATAAGTGTTATTTATAATGGCAGTGCTACTGATCATTGATGAGAATTTGAAATTAATGGTTGTTTTTCACATTACTGAATGTAAAAAGTGCTCTTAAAGCTTTTCATAGGCAATGGTGTCCTTAAAATATCTCTGTTTAAGATGTATCTGGAAGCAGAGAAATCTATCCAAGCAGCAACATCTATCAGTACTAGACTGTATAGTTCAAAAATGAAAAAAAACAAATACTACGGAATTTTTCCCTAGGACACTCTGAGTTAGAAAATCTGTTATCTAAAGAGAAGGATCAAGGAAAAGCTACTAGTTTGACCTAGGGCCCTCTATGATCCTCTGTACAGTAGACTTCTGCGTATAACGGTCCGTAGTAAATAGGGGAAATTGAGCATGTATAATATTGTTTCCTTTACTAAAGTAACGTCTTGAAAAAATAAAGTTCCCTCTGCGATACTTGGAGTACTTTCATGAAAAGGTAACTAGCAAATAGGCAGGTAGAGGAAAACTCTGAATGTCATAGGCTGTAGTGTACACCAGAAGGGTGCTAAAGACTAATCAGAAGTCCAATGTATTCTGCATTTTTTAATAATGTGGTAAATCATCCCTAGTTCCCTAGGGAAACATTCCTTTCCATTCCCTTTCCATTCCTAGATGCAAAAATATGCTACTATCCTAATTAAGCAATTTAATGTAAGAGAATAAATTTATTCACATCTGGTTCAGCTGCTAAAAATATAATTTGTAAATGTGGCAGATCTTTTGACAACTGGAAAAATACTCTGACTCTTAACAGGAGGATCTGATTAATTTCGCTCTCTGAAAAATATAAGCACTTTTTGAATATGGGAAACACTGCAGTCTCATTCTGTGTCTAGAAAACTTTAATCAATGGCCAAAAATTAGGTTAAGCAGTGTAACTAAAAATATGTTTATTACCAAATGGATGCCATGTGAAAAAATGACATGACTTTTCTGAAAGAGAAGGTGAACTGTAGCTTCAGTTGAACACCTACGGTACTGAATGAAAGCTATAGCTGGAGATCTCAATAATATTTCTGCTGGTCTTTAGTTCTTTCCTCTTGCCACTGTCTATGTTATGCTGTGATACAGATTAGCTACAAATCAGTGTTAAGGCTGAAAATTGATGTTTGTGTGTGCATGCATGGTTGAGGTACCAAGTGGACTGCGCTGTTCTGATGGCAGTCATTGCACTGTGGAACTGAAGCACAGTGTGGAAGACTGAGGCCAAGATGCTGTAACTCTTGACATATTTTTATATGGATAGAAGCAGCCAAGGAAAAAACTTGCAAGACTATTTTAACATTCTTATTCCCCATCCCACACTCCTTCAAATTATTGGGTAGAGAACCACAGAGTTGGAAAAGTAATCTCTGCAATAGCTGAGGTACAAACCCTTCCATTTAGCAAAACCTTGCAGTCCAACATTCTGATCTGCAGTGAAATAAAATATTATTTGCATTGGTACAAATATTTGGCAGTGTACAAGATGTCTGTAACACTAAAAAAAAGATAAAAATTCATCAGATTGAGTTCTGGAGAACAAGATGGCATGGTGATATCAGCATTTGACATAGTAAGCAAAAATAAAATAAGTGCCTGTCACATCAGCAGTCCAGATACTGTGTAATAGTAATTACTGTGTAATTATAATTGAATTTATTATATTAATTAGATAAAATATATTAATATGTCAATATACTGACATTAATACATAATAATTTATTTATATTCATAATTAATTTTTATATCTAGATGAGAATACATTCATTACAATCTGTCATACAGATTGAAAACATCTGAAAATGAAGCATGCAAAAAAGTCTTTGCTGAATTTAGAAAGAGTAAAGGAAACTGGAATTTAATAATTTCATAATCATACTATTTTCCACCTATTATGTTCTCCATAATGACTGTGATGAGCACTTACAATATTCCAGTGTCCAGAAGTCAGTCTGAGTAGACTGGATTTCTCCATCATAATTTTGTGCTTCATTAGATTTTTATATACTGTAGTAGCCAATAACGAAGCATTGGGAACTCTTCCAGGAGTTACATCAGTACTTCATTAGTTTCAAGGCCATCTTTCAGCCTCCTGCTTACTTGTAAAAAAAAAAAATTAAAAATCCTTATTCTCTGTGGAGTGATGAAAGAAAAACCCTCTTATCTTTACAAGGTTGTATCTTTTCTTTCTCCAATAGTATATTCTCTTCTGAGCTGGAAGGTGCAGAAAATTATGGCTTTCTGGAATTCTACACATCCAGGTTATGGCCTTAAATATAGTGGGAATTCATGTAATTGAGAAGTTGATATGAAACTATCAAAGACAAACTTACATCCAGAAACACAAATGGCATTATAAAAGTCACCATTCTTTACAGACAGTTAATGATATTACAACTTACTGGCAAAACATTCACCCCTGAGAAAATCACTGTCTGTGAGGACTATACACATTTTCATTAGAAAGGAAGCTAATTACTCTTCTTCAGCAAATTACCGTCGGGTGCATGATCCTCACCCCTTCTGTATTTCTGGCCTGTTCTGCGCCTCCTCTACAGTTTCAATAACCTCTTATCAGACCTTGACCTTAGTGCAAGGGCTTGGTGGTGAAGCATCCCTTGATCGTGCTGGCAGCTCTTGAAAGGCTAAGGTGGCAGCAGCACTGACAGTACCAGGAACTTCTGCTGCTTGGACAGGATGGGTGATGAGAGCTGAAATGATGAGAGTCATCCCCTGATAGCTTTGGAACATTCCTTTTCTGACTTGGAAGAAACCACAGTGGGTCATCTGGTCCAACCTCCCTGCTCAAGCAGGGTCATCCCAGAGCACATGGCACAGGGTTGTGTCCAGATGGTTCTTGCATATCTCCAGTGAGGGAGACTCCACAACATCTCTGGGCAGCCTGTTCCCATTCTCGATCACCTGCACAGTAGAGAAGTTCTTCCTCATGTTCAGGTGAAACTTCCTGTGCATCAGTTTCTGGCCATTGCCTCTTGTCCTATTGCTCAGCACCACTGAGCAGAGCCTGGCTCCATCCTCATGGCATCCTCCCTTCAGAAACTGGCAGACATTGATGAGGTTCCCTCTCAGTGTCTCTTCTCAAGGCCGAACAGGCCCAGCTCCCTCAGCCTTTACTCCTAAGAGAGTTGTTCCTGTCCCTTCAGCATCTTTGTTGCCCTCTGGTGGATCCATTCCAGGGGCTCCATGTGTGTCTTTACTGAGGAGCCCAGAAGTGCATACAGCACTCCAGATATGGCCTCATTATGGCTGAGTAGAGCGGGATCCCTTGACTGATCAGTCACCTCAGTAGCTGGACAGGTCTTAAAATGACCTCTGGATCGGTGTCTTTCAGAGTCTAGATAGGCACTGTTTTCCCCCAGCTCCTAAGTACGTGACGAAGTGTACTACCATTTGTTAAAAATAATTTTGAACAGGAAATAACCATTCTGAGATCCCCTTTTCCTAGTTTTTTTCCCAATGCTTTGGAACAAGAAAACCTGGACTGACAATTCCCTTCTTTCTAGGGAAAATTTTGAAAAAAATCCTAGATGTGAACAACTTTAGATATTGAGTTCTGAACTGAAATCCAAATATCGGAATAAAGATTCTGAAGAACAGTAGTTGCACCAGTGCACCCCTAGAATTTTTTTGCCCTTAAAATTCACCTTAATTTTGCAAGCATAATTAAGTGGCCTTATCTCTCTGGAAAAATATAATCTTTAGATTTTTGCTGAGATTTACCTAAATTGTCAGTGGCATAGTGTTGAAATATTTAAATAAGGGATTCAGGGTTTTGACACTTGCCTCACTGTCTATTCTATCAAATAAGGGAAAGATAATCATGATGATTAGGCATGTCCACACTTTTCAGATAGCTAATCGTGTCAGAAATAGTTCACCATGACTTGAGTATAACTGTCAACTGTAATTTCCATTTTGTTAAATGTTTTGGGGACTGAAACACTGATGTAACCATTTCAGGAAGATGCTCTCTTTATTTAGTAAATGATGTGAAAAAGTAAGAACCCTCATGGATACCAAGAGGTTGTGTATCACAAAGTGCTGTAAATTCATCTTTGCATCCATAGAGTGAAGATGATTCTGGTGGCAGATCAGAATAACTTTGTTCTGATATTTTCTTTCCCAAATGCATGAAAAATTGTCCTCTTTACTTCACTGCAATTCACCTCCTTGACTGAGTTTCACTTGAAAAATTATGAAGAACAACATAAAACCCCCCAGGTTTTCACAGAAAGAGTTTTCATACAGTGTAGTAGCCTTCTGCTTCTTTTGATATGGGTTCTGTCTCTCACTGCCAACATACAGGCTTATAAACCTTATTTATTCATATATGTTCGGTCAGGGATTTTTTTCTGACATTCTTGCTCATTCTGACCTCCTGAATTCATCTTTCTAGCCAGCAAAGGTGCACATTTTATTTCAGATGAGGTTTCATCACATCTTTTGATTTTGCTGAAAGCAAAAAGATTAATTGCTGTAAGATTAAAATCAAAGGTACCATTTAATTTGTCTTTAGACAAACACACATGCATACCCCAGGTTTTTCTTTGTCGGAGAAGACTTCACTTCCCTTTGACACAAGGTTTTCTTACTTATTTTGCTGTTTTCTATTCAGAAACTGACAATTAATACTGATAGTTTAGAAAACTAACTCTGGCTAATGTATTTTTTCTTGGTGAGATGAGTCATATTTGGCAGGTCTCTGCTGTTGACTGTAGAATAGAGTTGCTTACCTACCTATGCTTGTCAAACATTTAATGAACATTTAGTAGTGTTTTAAAATACTATTACAGGTGTGAAATGTTCTGTAAAACAATGCATTTCCCATTCTATATTATGGGAGTAATTCCAGCTATGTACTGCTTAAATATCACCATCAGCATCATGTAAAGTAAACATATACTACACTTGAAACTGGTATCAGAATTAGTTGTGTTATACTGTGATTCCTCAAACCTCAAGATGCTGCCCTTGTCACTAAGCTCCCTGCAGTGAGATTGATGCTCTGGAGCCTTTTAACAACTGGGAACTTGCAGTTGTGTTCATGATGCCAGGCTGACTCCGAGCACGGGCAGAATTCAAGACTAAGTATCAACCTCTTCAATTCTCTGTGTGCAATGGCTTCAGACCACACTGAAGATTTTCTCTGCCTTCACTCAGTCCCTTTTTTACCACAGATTTTAGCTCTCTTTTTGGCCTAAGCTCCCTATTCTCCTGTGTTTATCATTCACGCAGTAGTATTTTACAAATAATTGAAAAATAATTTAAATATTATGTGTATATGATCTATATGGGGTAACTGACACTTCAGACTATTTCCCGTGCCAAGATGGTGCTACTTTTCAGGAATTCAGTCTACTTTTTGAGGCTATGCTGGAACATTCCTGGTTGTATTCTCATTCTCCAAGAAGTGTCTTCCAAATTTTCATAGATACCCTATTTTCTTCCTGTAAGTATACAATCCTCTTTGGCAAATTACATTTATAGTATTATATGCAGACCATTATACAACCTCATAAGCAAAAATTGGCAAATTTGTAACAATTAAAGGCATTTACATTTAACATCATTGAAAACCAGGCTCCTACAAAGCTCACATACCAGTTCACTTAAAGACTCAGCATCTAAGTAGAATAAATCATACAATTTGCCTCACCTTTAATCTTCAGAAAATTATTTAATGTAAAATGTAGTTCAAAAAGAACGTGAGGTGCCTCTGGTTTTCTCTCTAAATGTTTTATTTGCTTATTTTCAAAGAGTATGCTTTTTATTTCAAAGTAAAACTTAGGAATGTAAATTTGACTATGTGCTGCATATCAAATGGCAAAGTAACACTTGCTAATTTCTCAAATGTTGGGAGATTTATACAGTTTTCCACTCTTAAGCTGCAAGTATTTGCATTACAAATAATGTACTGAAACCACACTAAGCAAGAATTTCTCAGAACAGAGGCCCTACAAAATACAGTTGTACAAAGGGAATTAATTAGCTTTTTGTCACCACTGTGTTCTACAATATGAAGATACATTGCTAGAGTGCATTGTAAGGGGCAAGGAAGGTTTTCTTCATAGGCAAAGTGTCATGCTCCTTTGACCATAGATAACACTTTCCTTATTGATAAAATTATTCAGATCTTCAGGAGGTGGCAGTTTTGCTTTCATTTAACATGAGACATTTGAAATAACTTCCCAGAAAACAACCATGGTATGGTAATTACACAGATGAGTGAAACGACAGTTGCTGCCTCTGTAATTGAACCAATATAAACTTTGTCAATTTTCATGCTTTTAACTATTTTCTTTCTAAAGCTGCAAAAGGGAGGAGCATGTTTTTCAAAATGTGGCCTTGAGTTACACACACTTTGATTCAGAAATATACTAACTTGAATTGTTCCCTGTGGTGTCATCTCTTTGTGCAATACACTGAAAGCAACAAGTAGTTTGTTTCTGTAGATTTTATTTTTTGTGTTTACAAGAAATAATGTGACAAAAGGGCATTAAACAAACAAAAGTGCAAATATTTTTAAGGGAGAATGTTGTTCACATACAATTACATACCAGTTCCTTTTGAAAAGGTGTTTTTTATGACATAATGTTACTTTTTGGCATCCATCACTTCTGAGCCCATTTAATGGATAATATGTGTTCCTCAAAAAAATATTAAAAAGTGGCCAGTTAGAGTAGAATATTATCAGATTTTTTCCTTGGGTTTATTCACTAGAAGAGAGGAAACACCTGGAACAGCTGACCCCACCTGACCAAAGGGATATTCCACACCAAATGGCGTCATGCTCAGTATATAAAGAGAGGGAAAAAAAGAAGAAGGAGATGTTCAAAACGAAGGTGTTTGTCCTCCTCAGTAATCATTACACAGTGGGAAGGGGAGAATGAATTGCTTGTTTTGTTTTGCTTGCATTCCCAGTTTTTACTTCACGTGTCAAATTGTCAAAAACCCTTGGGTTTTCTTTCCAGGTGTCTCTCCCATCCCACTGGTGGGGGGAGTGAGTGAGTGGCTGCATGGTGCTTGTTTGCCTGCTGGGGTTAAGCCAGGACACTGCACTATCTGTGAATCAGCTCTTATTGAACTCGACCAGGCTGATGCTGTCGAATTGACCATAACAAGAAATTAAGCCAAGCCACAGGCAGCCCTTCTCTTGTCTGAGTACAGCTGGAATACTAGATTCGTTATTTTCTGCCAAAATTCAATAGCCTCAATGCAACAGCTCCCCTGGGTGAACTTTAGTGGGTCTGTTGTAACAGAGGGAGTACCAGGCTGCATGAACCTCTGTGGCACACCCTGTGCAGTGGGACTGCTGGCATTTCCCATCATCTAAACCTTCCTTCTGCAAGGTTTATGGCTTCAGTTATTCAGAGATTTTGATATGAAATGTGAAATGCAAAGCATTAGGAAAACTGCTCATGCCTAGTCTAAGGACTATTTCATCAGCTCAATTAGTCAAAAAACCAGTCTTTAAAAAAAGAAAAGAAAAAAAGGGGAAAAAAAAGAGAAAAATGAACAATGCAGTATTTGGATAGGACAGGATCCAAAAGGATCCTTTCCTGTAAATGAAGGAATCTGGCAATTATGGGTAGTGACAATTGACAATTACGGGTAGTGTAACCAGAAATTAAATGAGTTTAAGATTCAGAAAACAGATTAAATCATCTCAGACAGTCCACAGCCTGAAAATACCCTTGATATTTTGTAATGAAGGGTTTCTTTAATATTAGTGCCTATGTTGTCATATTATGGTATCTCAGTGCTGTTTCTCACAAAATGTAGGTGGTGCAAGTGAATAATAACATTCTAAGTCAATAACAATTCAGTTGGACTGTAGAGAAATAAATTGGCAAAGAAAAAGAGGCAGCCAACATTACTTTGCAAAATGAAAAAAAAGTTTGGTTTGGGTTTGATTCAAGTTTGAACCTGTTCTTGTATTTTTTAGAAACAACTGTTTCCCATTCACTGGTTTTACACAAAAGGGAAAAAGATTTTCTGTGATGAAATATAGAAAATATTCTGTATTATTAATTGAATTGATAGTACATTAAAAGGAAGATGTTCTAGTGAAAATCATTTATTTGCTTTGAAGCTAGTGTTCAAACTGATACTGGAAATAGATGACAATAAACAGTGAAAACCTATCACTTTATCACTTTATTCATGAAAGAACTAATTTATCTTAGCAATTAGTAATTTCAGGGGGTGGCTGTAACTCATATATCTTAAAATAGTTTTATTTAAATATAAATTGGTTGGAGGGAGATAAGGGATTTTTTTCTCCACACTATTATATCCCTTATTTGTAGTCAATATACCAAGCAAACATAGGAAATTGTTTTTTCCTTACTTTCTTTCTGAGCAGACTTTGGAAATGACCCAGGGTTTTTGACATAAAAATGGCCATTTTCAGCTGCAAAACTCTGTTGTGAGTTGATCCCAGCCAGCAGCTGGGCACCCACACAGCTGTTCACTACCCCCACCCCAGCAGAAGGTGGGGAGACAATAGGAAGAGCAAACTCAAGAAAACTCATGGGTCAAAACACATCAGTTTAATAAGATCTTTACTAAGAATTATAAGCTCTTCCTAACAAGAATGTGGTGCTGGTCCCTAGCTGAGTATAAAAGGACTGTGCTCTGAAGTTTTGTGGTAGTTGTACTGTCATACCTGAATTTCTAAAACTTAGAAAGAATTATAAGTGAACAAACACCTCTTGATTTTAGATGTATATTAATGACAAGTCATTATCTTGATATTGTACTCCATAAGGGGGCAAGAGAGAGTTTCTATTAGGTTTGTAAGGCAGCATATGAAGTGAGGGCTGGGTATGAAGTGCTGCATATTGCTTGTACGCTAAGAGATCAGCTATACATTTTTCAAATGAAATGTTAAGTTAACTGGCACTTCTGTCATTATTTTTTTTCCTTATCATGTACCTCATAGAATAGAGGAGCACGGGTGTACATAAAGAACAAAGATAAATATACGGAATGAAGTCCAGAACTGTAAATCAAAACTTTTCTCTCCTCATGCCCCTTAAACTCGACAAATGCTTGTCTTTTTTTTTTTTTCTTACTTTTAAGAACATAGGCTAACAAGAATATCACCCCGCTCTATACAGTGTGTCTTACCTCCAGCAAAGATCATGACAGTAAGTGACCCTCTTATTTGAGTGTTGATTCAGGTCATCTTTTTCAACACAAATGCTATGAGGGAGTAAGATTTTAAATAGAAAGGAGGGCCTGGGGTTCAAGCCTTGCCCTCAGCTACAGCAATTGAAACTTGCTTTTCAACATAGTCAGAGGAAACTTTGGGCTGAGATACTTCCTAGCACCGGATTAGAAGTACAGTAATTCTCTGGTCTCTTGGGGGATAATGATATCCCTGTTTGTGACTTCTGCGCCTAGTGATTCTTTAGATATTAGACAGGTGAATAAAATGTGTGCCTGGGCCTGGCATCAGGATTGTGTGGTTTATAGCAGTTTGGTAATCAGATGACTCATGACAGCATTCATTTTATTTCTAAATCTCTTGTTTTAGCTTAATTGTAGATCTGTTAAGTCTTGGTTATAAGTTTCCATCCAAGACTTAGTTTCATTATAGGTCAGTTTAAAATCAACAATAAAACTCCATCTTCTGACAGGAGATGCAGAACAAACGATGTTCTGCCCAGGCTGCACAACAACCATCTTTCTCCTGTTTGGATTTAAACTATAGTTCTCACGTTGGAATTCCTCAAAAAGTAGTTTTCAAAGACAGATCCGAACTTTATCCTCAGGAACTTATTTGGAGCATGCAAATGCATAGCAAAAAAAAAGGCATGTATTTCATCTTTGCCTGTGAAACTGAAATTCTCCCTCTGCTCATTATCTGAACAAGAAGCTCTCATCTTCTTGGGCTATTATATGCTACATGCTGTTGAGCATGGAAATACATTCCTATCAGCCTTTACTGGACACACAGAGCATAGTTTTACTTTTGCATCTTGATAGAAAGCAAATGAGATTGACCAAAAGTATAGTACTGCATGCATAGTTCTTGTTTTCTTTTTTATCTGTGTGCATTTTTCAGATTTTGTTGAGAGTTTTCTGCAAAAGGACTGTGGTATTAAATGTTACCCGAGGTAAATATAGATTTGAGATAATGTTTTAACACTGGAATACAGTTTATCTGAAAACTTCCCACATAGTTTAACACAGTTTTTTTTAATGACTGTAGAAGCCTCTGACTCCTTATAAGATGCTTGTTACATTAATTATGGGGTCTGTTAGACAACTGATTTCCCCCATATCAAAACAAAGGAAATATTTCTGAGAACGAGACAGTTTCCAAAAATCAGTATCTGTGCATATCAGTTGACATGCAAACTAGTACTATTGTACTCTGACAAAATCAACAAGCAATTAACTAATTAGTGTTTGTTTCTCAGTATGTATAAAGCACGTGGATAGGAAGAAAACTGGCTACAAAACATTCAAAACAGCATGTGCTAAGTAGTACAAAACAAGCTTTGGAAGGTTGACTAGACCAGAGAAAGAAAAATGCTTTAATTCATGCCATGACCGTAACTCTTTCAGGGCTGTTTCTACACAGCCTATTTCTAGAGAAAAATTTGCTTTATTAATCCTTCTGTCTTTGGCTCTTTACACCTTTTGTCCTAATGCTATTGGGATATCAGTTGTTTTCACCATATATTTTCAGTACTTAATTTTTAATTCTCCAAGATGGAGCTTTCATTTTGTAGTATATGCTTTAGGCAATAATAAAACAAAATATACTTAAATTATATTAAATATATTAATTGAACATTATAATAAATAGAATTAAATTAGATTTCTCAATGAAATAAGATACTTAGATATTTTTGGTGAGAATGGTGTGCATTACCTACATGGAGATAACTTACTGTCAGACAGCAACTATGTTTCTGTTCATCGCTAATATATTTGCAGGAAAGAAGATTTGAAATTCTCCCCCCAAAAACGCCCCAATACCCAAAAAGAAAAAACTTATGGAAAAGTTTGGATGCAGTGATACATCTTTTAATTGATACAGATGAACTCTAGTTTCTTTTGGATTAGCTTGGAAAAAAGAGTTCTGGTTCCAAGAAGCATAAATTATGTACCTGCATCTTTTGAGTTGACTCTGATGTTACTTTATAAAATGTATATTTTAATGTCTTTTTGAATTATCATTAGTGCATTAAGAAAAACTGTAAAACTTAAAACTGAGTCCAACTTTGGATCCCATTAAAAACCATATCTTTTTTTTCTGAGCCCAATTTCCTAGAAAATGTAAGAGTTAAGGTTCTTTCCTGCAATTCTGCAGGATGAGTAATAGCTCTGCTCTTACATCACCTTTTTCCTAACCTATTTGCACAATATCTGCCACATCATTAATCTCAACAACCTTTTGGGACCTGGATTCTGGAGCAGGTTCCCCTCCAAGGAACCTTCCTGTGGTGAGTAAACAAGTTAAAAGATCTCAGTGTATTCCAACAGGTTTTTGACTTGGGGAGGAAAGGATGGGTTGAAGAAAATGTTTCCCCAAATGCAGTAACACACATACTTTAGTAATTTCTAACGATTGCAATGGAGAGCAAAATGGAAATTGTATACAGTGAGGATATCTTTTGTGTTCTCTGAATGAATTATTTTGTGTTCTCTGCATGAATTATTAACTAATATTGTATTTCTAAGAATGCCAACAACGTTGCCACAATCCCAGTAAAAATGCCTTATCAAAGACGCTACAAAATTGGACACTGAAATATTTATTTGAGGATAGTTGCTCTAGCTTTCAAAGACTTGAATGTAAACCAATTCAAGTGTCTGAAAAATTCAACATCCTCCCAGTGGTCTTCAATAAAATTCAGGTGTGGTAGACCAAGAAAAGGAAGAATGAAAATGCTGCACATATAATCTTGATTCCATTCTGTTTGAGCATCGCTTTCTGTGTCCAGAACCATGACAGTCTCCCCATCTTTGATCTACAGAGACAAAAAACACCTTTGAAAGAGTAAAATACAATAGCCATCCCAAAAATGGGTCTGGTCACCCTTTTCTACCACAGAATTTTGCTTACCCCTCAAACCCTAAACACTTTAACCACTGCTGGAACACCATAAGCCATTGAATACCTTGCTTTCAGCTACCTAGATTATGTGTTTGCATGTAGCCATGCCAAAGCAGAATGGTGTGAGAATTGATGTGTTCTACTTAAGAAGTTTTTGGTTGGTTTATTTATTTCAGTGAGTTTTATAAGTTGGAAAAGATGGATACTACTGGGCAGTTACTTTTCTGAGGGTTTTGACTTCCTCTTTGAACTGTCATTGCATATTGAATGAGTTTGTATTTGTAGCGGCTAAAGGTGGGACTGTGAGAAAATACACCACACGGCTTCTGGTCTAAAACCTGGATTTTTGTTATGTAATATTTACATTACCCAGGAGATGCTGTGTGTCTGCATATAACTAGATCTGAAACCAGGAAGAGAATTTTTTTTTTGTCAGCCATTTGCCTAAATATTAATAAGGCACAAAGTTTTTTTGGGTCTTAGTGAACAAAAATTTCTCCTGGATACAAACATCCTCCAAATTTTAGTTTTGTTTTCAGGACTATGGGGAAAAGCAAGGCTGCAAAAGATGAGGGATCTGCGTTAAGTAATTTAAATGACAACAAAGAGTTATTCACTTATTCCTGAAATCTCTGAGGTAATTAAAATAGCAATTATGGAGTCATTAAGAGTGTCAGAAGTGACAACTACAGCAGAATTGTTTGGAAAGCTAACCTGTTTTTAACTAGGTAATGTCTCTTACTACATGCTTACCTCTACAAACAAAGCATGATATATGAATGCTAGTCTGTGAGTATCTGAAGCCATAGATGCTGTATTTAGGCCTTGTGAAACAACTCCCCTGTTGGTTCATTCTGTGTAAAATAAAGATGCATTTTATCTGTCTTAATAACCAGCTTGACTCACTTAAGGCTTTTGTTTTGATTTATAGGGTGATACTATAGCATTTTTCCTTTAGCATGAGCATATGTAGTTTCCTAGAGTTACTTGTGTGAGTGATATTACAGCAATCAAAGCAATGAATGTGTGGCAGGTTCACTCTTGAGATAAATTGTTATTATAGATTTTTTTATAGGTTTTGTTGTAGTTTTAAACTTATTATCTTTCACTGCCTAAAGAGTGGATGAGTCTTGTCAAGTGTAGGAAGAAAACTTATCTTTACACATTAATGCTCACTGCAGGCAGACCTAAATGAAAATACATATCTGAGCATATTTAAATGAGTTATTGACTGCTTTTCTGTATCTTGCAAACTTTGGCAGGGAGTTCTTTTTCATGTAGTATTGTGTTGTCAGGCTTGGTTACATTTTCACCAGCAGGTAAAGATGGATGCCATACATATTTAATTAAGAATTGCACCTCGATTATCTTTAATTATTTCAGAATAAATTGATAAATTGATGTACCAAGACCCACATTAATAGAATATCCTGAGTTGGAAGGGATCCAAAAGATCATTGGGTCCAGCTCCTGGCCCAGGACATGCCATATCTTGACAATTATATCTAAAATAGTCATAGTAACACGAAACAAAAAGCAATTCCTCTTATATCTTTTAATTCTGGGGTTGTGAGCAAGTCAGATCCATTAATTCTGGGTGATTAAGCTATTAGGCTTCAACTTATATAAGTTATTAGGCTTCAATCATTACCTTTCTTAAAATGAAATGAGTACAAGACATAAAGATAAACATTACTTAAGTTGTCTCATCAGCAAGACACGTATACAAGACAGACTGAAGGGGTTTCTGTTGCCAAAAAGATGCTTTCAATTAAGGAAAACAAATCTAATGAGAATCCAACAATTTCAAGTATTGAATCATAATGAAATGCAGTAAAATATACAAACTGGTTCATGTAGATCTAATAGTATTCAAGTGAAGAGAAAGGAAAACATCACAAACTGTGACTGCAGTAGCATCATTCAGCGGTTTAAATTAGAACAGCCTGCTGCCAGCATAGTTATAATATCTACTTTATGGGGTATTTGTGCATCTTCAGCTCAAATACAAATGTGAAAACTAGAAACCAACCAAGCGAACCACACCAGAGGTGTGTAGTCCATCTGTATACAGGACAGTAATTCCAAATTAAATAAAGTTCAGTGGCCAGAGTAATACAGTGGAATTGGTCTTCCACATCTGAATGAATGGGAAATTGGAATATCCAAATAGAGACTTAATCTTGATAATGTAAGTGCCTGAGAGAACAAGGTAGATGTGGCATTTGCAGATGAAATTTGGGCATGCAAGCGTTTAGCATCTCCAGCATAATGACAGCCTATAAAGAGTTATGAAAGTGCTGTAGAGCATTAATTTATTGTTTCAAAAAAATAGCCACTGTTGATGAATCCTTGAATAAGATGTGGTTGTAAAATGCACTTTTTATAGTGACTGAAAATTCTTGCTCTGCTTTAAAATGAAGACTGAAACCAATAGAGCTGCTGTGGTAATCTACAGTTAAGCATTAGAGAATATATAAACCACCCCATCTTTGAAAATTAGGGCATGGGGCAGTGCCTCCTTAGAGGAGACGTCCTCCTTCTCCATGCATGGCTGGCAACATGGTGGCCAAGGGCTGTTTGGAATGATGACCTAGATGTCTTGCTGATATGCAGATATGACTGTAAATCATTCTCTCCTGCTCCATGAATAGCAGAGTCCAGGGCCTGCCGAGCACTCCTGCATAGCAGACTATTGCACAACAGGAACTCCCCTTGAGCAGGAATGCCTCTCAAGGTGCTCGTTGA
The DNA here is from genome assembly GCA_013397955.1 of Grantiella picta. Taxonomy (NCBI): domain Eukaryota; kingdom Metazoa; phylum Chordata; class Aves; order Passeriformes; family Meliphagidae; genus Grantiella; species Grantiella picta. The sequence continues at coordinate 560,368 of VZRM01001697.1, forward strand.
GGCTGAGGGATTCCTTGCTGAAACAGATTCAGACTGTCATAGCATTGTTTTGCTCAGTCTCTTTTAAAAAATTTTATTTTATTACTTGTTTTTGGTGGTAAACAGCTTTTTAATTCCTTTTTGTTAAAATGTTTGGTCTTAATTGGTCATCCTGAGTGAGCTACCAAACCACCATTATATTTGTAATCTAGTAGTAAAAGCTCAGAGAAGAAGATTCTTGGTGTAATATTTGTAATATGAATTCTTGTATGAGAGCAGAGAACAAACTGGCAGCAGCCTGAGGGATAAGAAGGTCTCATGCCTTCTTAAATGTGAGTAGCAGCTATCCAATACACTTGTTACTGAGGAACCAGTGCAACATCTTCACATCATGCGTAGAACATGGAGATTTGTAGGTCTGAATTAAAATCGTATGAGAGGCAACTTGAAGTGCAGTGCTTGTAGGCATGCTATTACAAGGATAAAAGAGGGCAGCTAGCAGGAGATGTGATATTTCACACTCATGATTCTAAATTACCAAGACAGTTTTCTTGTTAGAAAATCCTTACATATGTGGATTTATGTCTACTGTGTTTCGGTAGTACATTAATATTCATACTGTATCCTTTTATTGAAATGCTTTTCAGATTGCTAATAAGGACACTTCAGCAGGTAACACATTCACCTGTAGAACTACCTAAGGTACAGATCTTATATTAGCACAACAAACACGACTCAGTCCTCTTCAGAGCAGACCTTGCATTGTTACACACGGCAAATATTTCCTTACAGCCAGATATTCTCTAGTCCTCAGTTTGAAGTGATTTATTTTACAACAAACCAATGTTCTTTGCATTTTGGCCCTTAGGCTCTCAGCAGACACTTGTAGAATGAGGAAAAACAAATGTCTGGGTTATACAAAGTTAATAAAACCAGGTGCTGTTAAGAGCTCACTGTCTCAGTATTCCATGCACCACTGTAAGCAGTGGTTTATGTTGTTTCAAGAAGAAAGAAAAGGAAGGAGCTAGTGTAAGTGTGAAATGGGAAAAATTGCATAACGAGCATAAAATTTAGAAGGTCTATTTATGAAAAAGATACATTAATTCTTTGTATTAAAAATCCTTCATGTATAGATGTCTCTATTTCAAGAAGCATTGTGAAGAAATCTATCAATCCTTCACAGGCATGGTGCTATGATGGTTGTCACATACGCGAGGACATCACTTCCATGATTTGTCATAGTGAAACTGGCTCATTAATGATGAGTAATCAAGGTCAAAGTGAGAAACCAGAGTTATGCCTTAATATCATCATCCAGGTAATTGCACATTCCCTGTTAACATGGTTAGTTCAGGCAATGGGCAGTATGCTTTTCTGTTGTTGAATATATAGCAGGAAACATGACATGAATTTGGTAGAGTTTTCTGTTTGGTAGAGTTTTTAATCAGAGGCGGGAAAAAAACAAGGAAAGCAGTCTCTGTCTTTCCCCTGTTGAACGTCTGTGTTCATTCTTTATGATGTGCAATAGCTCTGCCTTTCTGACTTCTCTCTTATTTTCTTCTTCTGAATACATATAAACTCATGCTTTAAAGACCTATCAACATGGCAAACAGCAGGCTAGGAGAGCGATCCAGTAAAGCCACAGTAAACGGCTGGCTTCTAGGTTGAGGGTTTTTGGTTTAGCAAACACCTTTTTTCTGGTCTTGGGGATATGTATTTCTAGCATTGTTTCACCATGCTTTGCTTTTATCCAAAGTTCAGTGAGGATTTCAACGTGAACAAATCAAGCATTTTTTATTTCATCTTGAAGAAAATTCTCTATGCAAAAATAATTACAATGGAAACGAGACTTCATTTTTCTAAGAGCACAAACAGAAAAGTAATGAAAATGATGATGTTGCAAAGTTGTAGATTCACTAAGTATCAGGAAGACATTTCTCTCTTTTTATCTCTTTTCTCTCTGACTAACATGCTTGTCCAGTCTAATTGTTACACTTCAAGTCCTTTTTCTGCCTGAAAGGATTAAAAACTATGTTTCTCATTTTAGCCTAGCTACCAGGGTGTGGTCAGCTCTGAAAAAGCCCTACCTTAGTCTTTCCCATTTTGAGATGTTCTATGTCGACTTCTGGAAAAGTATACTTGGTTACCAAGATAGCAATTTTCAACTTAGTGAAACAAGAGAAAATAGAAATCAAGAGCATGGTAAATCTTTGCCTGTGGGGTAACTGCTTCACTTTCATGTGTTTTGTAGCTGGCTTGTGTTGGTGTTACCATATTTCTACTAAAGGGTTTCCGCTTCATTTTCTCTCCTCTGGACAGAGCTGACCTCCTGCTACTCTTGCGAGTGCACCAGCAATTGGTGACAGCTGGAGAAGGGCATATACATATAATTTTGTAGAACATCCAGATTTGTTGGCAATCTAATACGTAAACTGATCTAGCTCACCATGTATATTATATATTTATTATTGCTCATACTGGGAGGCTTGGGAATACCTGAAAGAAAGGATGAGGAGTCACTTTTGGTCAGTGGATCTTACTGAGGCGTGAACTGGCAGTCTACCACATACTGTGAGTGTGGCAACAGCTCATGTCATGTTGTTATTTTTGCACCATGAAGTTTGTTATATTTTAACAGAAGAATGGTATTGTTGCTGTCTTTCATTGAATGGATGAAACCTTCAAAATCTGGCTCAAATTTATTGCTATCTTTGGGAAAGATAGTGTCATATTGTTATGTAAATTTGAATTTTATTGCAAAAATTGTAATTAAGTACTCATTGTGACTTTTCCTGCCTTAATTCAATTTTTAATTGTATATTTTGCCTTAAACCATGATTCATTCTTTCTTCTCTTTTGCTTGCCATGTCCTCCATGTTAAATGTAGTTTTATATATTTGTTTTTGAACCAAAAATTTGACTAAGAATTTTTGTGACATGTAGCTGTAGATGTTTGTTGTGAAGGAATCTAAAAATTTTGCTAGAGTAACCTGCAGCTCCCTGTAAACCAGTATTTCTACTGGTGGTAACTGATACAGTAGCAGCAATTGTAACTCACCTTTCCCACCGACTGACTGATGCTCTGCTCTCCTGAGGCATTCACTGTGAAGAAATTGCTCTGCAATGGCAAACTGAGCTCCTCTTTTTGTATTAACTTCTCTGAATTAATTGCCTACTGTGCTTCTTCTCTTTAGTGCACATCTTTATTCCAGTTAGACATTACTGTTCAAATACCAGCCTGCCCCTTGGTTTTTGTTGGTAGCAGCCTCGTTATCCACTCAGTGTCAATCATCTGTGTAAGTCTGAGGTGTTTTTTTTCTTTTTAATTTTCTGTTCCATAGCACTGGACTCATGAGATCAGTAGCCTTTACTAGGCCCTGGTGATTAGTCCACTTACACAGAGCAATGAGCAAAAGCTTCATACTACTGCCCCTGCCTGGCACTTCAGGATCCCAGGTGGGTGGAAGTCTTTTGTGGAAGGAGAGTCTTCATTTCTGCATGTGTGTTCTTACCGAGAGAGTTCACAAAAAATCATTCTGCAGATAACAGTTAACAACTTAACACCCAAATAATTTCTTTGGAAGGGAGGAAGGGATGTAGTAAGCAGTTGTGAGAGTGAGTTAAAATGGTAAGGCAAAGCAGCAATAATTGAGGCTGATATAGCTCCATTTTCAAATTTATTTTCAGGGTATAGAAATTGCTGTTAGAAGCCTGAATAGGTTCAGAAGTCTCAATAAGAAAAAAAAAAAAGATGAATAAGGCAAGATAAAAATTGTAACAATGAGTGAATGTACCTGTGTATAGCTCAGAATTAAGAGAATTTTTAAACTAGTGCCAGAAGGTGGGAGAATTTTGAGCAGCCCTATTTCCTGTTAATTATTTATCAGAAAAAGAGAAGAAATACATAACAAGCAGATATAACTTTAGAAAACCTCTCACGTTTTGATCTTCAGGTCATATGCCATAACCCAGAAAAACATGAGAAAAAATAATTTAATCTGCTTGAGTGAGTGCCATGATTCAGAGGTATCTGCTTAATGTTTTGATCATGATGAAGGTGGTGCTTGTTTAGACACTTGCCCTTATGGAAAGACTTGATGGTCTTCAATCTTTACAGTGGACCTGTTTGGAAGAGCCTGAGGCTTGTATTGCCACTCATTCCACACTGCAGCTCGGACTGATGTTCTCATTAATTTCTAGATATGTCAATTGAGCGCAACTAGCAAAAAAAAAAAAAACCAAAAAACCAAAAACCCTGTATGTCTTCTTGCTGCTCTTCTGTCTCTTAAGACACAGAGGCATTATTTAAATCAACCTGTAACGATTTATTCTGGTGATGAAGCCTGTATCAAGATAGCAGATGTATTGTGGAAATTTGGTGTAAGCTGGATGCCTCATTTTGTTTTATTTTGACAATCGCACTCTGGACTGCTGCCTCAGGACGTTAGTTTGTTAAGCTGTCTAAGCCGCTCAAACTCAGCCTTATTTTCAAAGGTGATATCGAGAATCATGGCACAACGTGGATTCTAAGCAATGGAGATACACGTTGTCCTGTGCCCCCTGCCGTCCCCCGCCCCATTCTCCGTGCTGAACTAAAGGCTGAGCGATGCCATTTCCGCACAGCTCTCCGAAGGGAAGGGCAGAAGCCGGGACACCACCCCGGTTTTTAATGCGGAGAGACACAAACGTGCAAATAAGCCCCCTGCCTCTCCTCGCTCGGGGATTCCACGCACGATTTCCACGCTTGCAACGAAGTGACTGTTAAGGCTGTTTCACGGGAAGCGCGGCAAGCAGGGCAGAGGAGCGGCGGGAGGGGGCGAATCCCGTGCGCGGCCGCTCCGCGGGCACGGCAGCTCCGCGGGCACGGCAGCTCCGCGCGCTGCGCTAACCACGGGGGCGCGCAGCCGGACCGGGGCCGGGGGCGCGCTCTGCCCGCGCTGCCCGCGCGCTGCCCGCGCGACTGGGCGGGGCCCACGCGGGG
>VZRM01001697.1:565362-809310 GCA_013397955.1 Grantiella picta
CGGGTTGGGTTCGGTTGTTCGGGTGGTGGGTGCGTTTTGCGGTGTTGCTGTTCCGGGGGCTGTCGCGGGGAGAAGCGCACCGGGGCACCGCGCGGGCCGGCGCTGCTGCCGCTGTCCCTCGGCGGTCCCGGTGCGGCACAGCCAGAAGGTGCCGGCAGCTCCGGAGGGCCGTGCCTTGGGCAGCAGAGGCCCCGGCTAGCCCGCTCCCTCGGGGACCGTGTCACACCCTCCTTCGCCTAACACCTCCGTCAGTGCTGCTTGAATGGTCGGGGCTCTCTGAGTAAGCGTGCCGTGTCGCGGCAAGAGGGAACCCAGGTTAGAAGACCCTGACGTGGGAACGCAGGTGAACTCAGCCTTTGTTTGTAGTCATGTTTTTAGTAATTTCTTTTTTAGTTGATGCTCCGTGTGTGAGAAGGTGAATAGAAATACCAGCCCTGACAAAACGAGACACTAAAAGATGTGGAATTGTGAACGAAGTTGTTCAGGTTCCCACTGCTGTCAGCATGTCTTGCTGAGACTATCTGGACAACGTTCCCCTTTACCTGGCAATTATCACTTTTCCTCTATCCCATACATTTTGCTCAGATTTCTTGGGAGCACATGCATCAGATGCCTTCTCTTACTTCTTCCCCGTCGCCTTCTTTCTTGTATTTGCAAGTTGTGGTGAGGAACAAATTGAAAGAAGGAAACACATCCTTATACTTTAATGCGTTTTAAATTGTCTTTATTGTCTAGAGGAAAGGTAATGAACTGCCTTGTATTTCTCCTCTGTTCGAAATGATGGGAAGTTCGTTTATGTTAGTGTGTGTGGAGATGTGTAAGTCTGATAGTTATTGTGTGTTTTCTTAAATCCCTCTGACAGTGCATGGATTGAATTAAATAGACAAATTATGTACTACCTGAGAGAATGAGCTTATCTTGAAGAGCATTTCCTTTTTAATACTGAACAGCTAATATGTACTCCACCACAGTACTTCATTAAAAAGTTGGGAGCTAATTAGCTCTTTCTAACAGCTAAAGTTCCCGATTTTAATTAGAGTTCCTGTCTCCAAGTTTAAACTGATTAAAGCAATGCCAAAGCCACCCTAGTTATTTTCAATGTTTGTTAAAAAAAAAAAAAAGACAAGAAAAGTAAAAAAAAAATGAGTAATTTAAGCTCTTTATATCTCATGTTGAAAAACAAACACTTCTGTTCGGGGTTCTGTCCCTGATTCTGTTGGGTGTGGGGGGTGAGAAGATGCATGCTATGTTTATCTTGTGTTAGAGGCAGGAAGGAAACTGACTAATGGCACCAAAACTCACGTTTATTGTTCAAGGGTTATTGGTTTCAATGGGAAAACCACTATTTGAGAAGGAAAACTAGAATGTGTTAACTAATAAAGATGTGGATAAAGTGGATAACCTGTGAGCATCCAGGTGAATTTCGCAATATTCAAACCATGTACAGGAGTATGTTTGGAGACAGTGATGGTGATTCCTAGTAATGGTAAAAAACTCTGCTGCTGTCTAATGTTATTGACCAAAAGTCTCATCCAAACTTACATAAAGCTGTCATGGTGGTTAAATATTGCCCTGCATTATGTCCTCTGTTAATCTCATGTGTATACTTCAGACTTCATTCTGCTGAAGAACAGTTGCTTGCATTAGACTTAATAAAAAAAAAAAAGGGGCAATATATGGCTCATTCATGGGTACCCTGCTATATTTTTAACAACATTTTAAACCCTATGAGGGGTTTGAGAGATTTGCAAATTGATAATTCCCGAGGGGATTGTTATGCTGATAAGACTTACAGTGTCTTTATTCCAAATATTTCACAGCGCTCTTGACACTCTTTATGGAGAGAGTTTAATGTTTGTCACACACTGCTAAGCACTTGTGACAAGATTTAGCAATGGATTTTAAACTACAAAAAATGAAGTTCTGAAAAATGCACAGCTAAATGAAGACATGCTTTTAAGGAGCATGGATGGGACAAACTAGCAGTGCTTGAAACTCTCCTGTAGACTGACAGCTGACCTTGACCTTAACTCTATGAACTTCTTTGTTTTCAGTGTTTGACCCAGTCAGCACTGTGATAATACTCATGTTATGATAGAAGGTTCTTTTGTCTTTTCTGACATTTAAAGGATACGACTGTTGTAATTATTTCACAGGGACTGAATTCTGTGCAAAAAAACTTCTTTACAAAACCTTTGGTGTTAATTGGACACCGCTAGATATTTGCATTGAAGGTGCTTGAATTCCCTGGTGTGAGCTATGCTGCCAGTGAAACCTGTATAATCAAATCTCTAAGTAATTGTGACTAATTTTTCCTTACTCTGATTTTCTATATGTTTAACAACAGTGCACATCAACTAATATGAAGTCAGCATGGATAATGAGATAAACCATCATCTGTGTTTTTATATTTGATGTGGTATGTTAATATGTAGCTGCTGCAATTTTAAATATTCTCAGAATAACTGTCTGACTAAGACAACTGACTTTTCTCTGTCAGGGGAAGCAAGTTCATGAACTAGGAATACCTATGTGCAAAAACTAAAGCATTTAATAGATATTTAGAAGACTTCATTGGCTAGACAGTCCTGGGAAACCTCAGGTATGATCTAAGAGCAAAATGCCCCAAATACGCATTGCTGCACTTGCAGTGTAAAGGGCATGGAATCATAGAATGATTTGTGTTGGAAAGGATCTTATGGATCATCTAGTTTCAAACCCCCTGCCATGGTCAGGGACATCTTGGGCGTTTGGAGTTGCTGTTTAGTCTGTGGAGTCTTACTGGAATGGTCCAGCTAGGAGCTGATACATCTGCTGGTAGTCTTTTCCCAAGCTGTATGTATCTCCTTGTAATTTTGGTTCTCATCTCCTTTTGCAGTTCTCTCTGGTTTCTGCTGCCATAGCTGTGCTGCTGCCAGATGCCCGTTTGCTGTTTTTGTTGTCTGTTTGCATTGCTGCCTTACTCCTTCTAGTTCTTCAACTTTGATTTTGTTTGGGTTTTGGTTTTTTTTGTATGTATGTAATACATTTCTTAATCCAGTAGATGTGCTAACTGTGTCCCTGCCCATGGCATGGGGTTGGAACGAGCTGATCCATGTCCCTTCCTACCTAAATTCTATGATTCTATGTAGCATACAAGACAATGAAATTATGTGGCTTGACTTGAAAAAAATTAGGGTCTTTAAAGAGAAACATCTTGTTATGTGATATTAAATTCCAAATAGTCTCATCATCTTAATAGCAGTGCAAATTCAAATAATGACTTAATAGAGGAACTTAAACCTTTAATGTGATGAGAATAACCTTGTTAATTATCAGGGTTAATGTGATGCATTCCTTTAAAGTGAACAGAGTGATCACAGGCCAGAAAAAAGGATCTCTCTTCTGCTGGCTAGTATTTTCCCAATTCATTGGTAATTGAAAAGGGGATTTTCAATGCAGCTGTGTGATAATACAGCAATTTGTATCAGATTCTTCAGGAAAGTGGAATAAATACCTATTTAAAAGGTAGACTTAATGATACAGTTAAAGCAATAAGGAATGATAAGCCAACTTTACCTTGTTTTTTGTGCCATTTTGATGGTTCAGTGCCTTTCCCCTCCTCCCCTCCCGCCCAATTCATTAGCAACCAGACATACACTGAAACTTAAATCTCATTAATCAGAGTTTCATGATTTGGAAGTAGTAGGGAGTTTGATAGTATTGCATTATTCAGTGTAATTTCACTGCTCCTTTGGGTATTTCCATACTGCCTATAACTTTTCTTCTGCGGAATGACTTTTGGGATGCAGAGGCATTAAAGGTGCTTTGGGTGATTGTACTGCCACAGTGCTGTCCTGTTGGTTTTAGGACAGTTGTACAAGATAGGTCTTGTACTATATTGTGAGAGGCTTTGGCAGTACTGAGCTGTGGATGGGTGTGAAGCTAATTTCAGACTAGGTGACTATTGAAAAACAAAGTTTCCAATTTTGCAGTGAAGATGATACTATATTTGTGGCTGTTTTATAATCTTATAAAATGAATATTTTTTCATGAGGAGTGTGGCTTTCAAGGTGTTGAAAGCATTTCTAGTACCTCGTGTGTGGGAAGAGTTCTAATCTTCCTGCCTGGATTTTGTCCTATTAAATTTGCTTGTCCATTACCAGATTTCTTCACAAGAATGTCTTCTAGAATTGACCATCTATACCTGTCCCTGTGTCACCCATGTCTGCTTTGGGAGAGTGGTGGGAAGTACAGCACAGTGGGAAACCTCAGCTTGTTAGCTGCTACCCTGTACTGGCTTGGCTGAACTCTTTATGCTTTGGGGTGAAATAGAACTTCATCTTAGTTACAGTTGAGTGCATTTTTGCAAAGGCAAACTGCATGATATCAAATTGACTGTTTCATTGATAGCAGCCTGGTTGTGCTATATAGGCAAAGAATGGTAGTCCAAAACTTCAGACCAGTAGAACAGAATGTGTAAGTCTGGAAGGTCAAGAAGGGCATGATATACTGGGAATGTTTCTACAGTTGCCCACCAGCAGCTGAAATCCAAGTTTGGTTTGTTTGTAGCTCCAAATTGACTTTCAGGTACACAACATTAAATGTCAAACGTGATTTCTGCAAAAATGTTATGGTCAATTTGACTGTATTAAAATAGTGGGCAATGTGGGGTACAAATTACTTTAGAATACTGAAAAGTTTAATTACTTCTAATCTGTTCAGCAGGTGAGTTTCACCTGAGAGGTTTGTTTCATTTGTGATTTGGAGCAACATTCTTCCTTGCCTGTTTATCTTCACTGCAAAATTAAGTTTTTTAAATAAGGTGGTGGTCACTGATAGATTTCCTGTAAGGCTTTCTATCTTTCTGAAAGGAACGTCATTTTATGTCTTTAGAAGTATTACAATTAACTGCTCCCTTGTATTGCGTTTTAATTTTTACTTCGCGTTGTGTTACACAGCTGTAGAGGGGACACGCTGCAGAAGGGAAATGGTGCCATAGTTCTGCAGGAGCTTGTGGAATTGTAATCATTGTGGCATTGTCTGCCAGGTCTGCCAGTGAGGAAATGCAGGGAGCAGCTTCTGTGCATGTCAAACTTGTTTTGCTTGTGCTGGGTGATTGAGTGAAAATGTCTTTGAGGTCAGTAGCTTACTAATCACAGTTTTCCAGTTTCTGCCTGTTAGCTTTCTAAAGCAGGGAAGATATTCCAAACAAAGGCACAGTGAGGGAAAGCCAGGCCATCTTTGGAGTCATGGGAGCAGCTTCTTTGGCCTCCACGAAGTGTAGTTTACGTTTGATGGCTTGATGACTTGGACCTTGTGGGAGATAGGTTTCTCTCTCCCTTCCCCAAGGTCATCTTCTCTGAAGTCTTTTCCAGAAGGGGAAAAAAAAAAGGTACCAATGATGTTAAGGAACAAAGGGACTTCTTTAGCATGGAGGAAAAGGTCAAAGCAGAAGCCAATTATTAATACATTGTTTCAGAAGTGAAACTGATATAACATGAGCCAAGTTAAATACATACCTAACCTAAGGGACAAAGTTTTGTCATGAGATAAAGTAGTAATAAAATGTGAACTATCTTAAGATTTCTAGCTAGTGGGGAAGGGAACTTTTGGAGCGGTCTTCTGCCAAGGACAGGGGTGTGCATGTGTTACATGTTGTCTAAAACTTCCTCATAATAGGAAGCAGAGGGAGGGTCAGGCATTGATCTCTTCTCTTTGGGGACCAGTGACAGGACCTGAAGGAATGGCATACAGCTGTGTCAAGGGAGCTTTAGGTTGGATATTAGGAGAAGATTTTTTTCACCTAGAGGATGGTTGGACACTGGAATAGGCTTCCCAGGTAAGCAGTCGCAGCACCAAGCCTGCCAATGTTTGGACAATGCTCTCAGGCATGTGGTGTGACTCTTGCCGTGTCCTGTGCAGGGACAGAAGTTGGACTTGATGGTCCCTGTGTGTCCCTTCCAACTCAGGATATTCTATGATTCTATGTGGTCTAAGTTTTGTTCGATGTAAGACGTTGTAAGAATAAATGGGATGAAAGGAAACTGGGAGAGTAACGTGGAGAGTAACATCATTAATCATGGTGTATTGCTGGAAACCATCAGTTGGCACCCTTTTCTGTAGCAGAAGGACATGGGGTGAACTCCAGATCTCTGATTTTCGGGGTTGGCTGAGTGCAGAGGCAGCCATCAACTGGAGTAAGGAAATAAGGAAAAACCCGTGCTGAGAAGTAGGCTGCGGAGTCAGAGTCCTGCATGCTAGCACAAAGCAGTGTGAAACAGGACAAAATCTAATCATGCTTTCCTGGTCTTGGGTCATCACAGGAAGGGGATGATTATGGTTCCCAAGGGAAGACGTTGTACTTGGGTATTTTTAATGTGTGAAACTGACATCAGCTATTTGACCAGTCCTTGCTGTGTAATCTATGAACACAGGCACATTGCCCTCCTGGCCTGTGGTGGATAATGTGCTACTTTACCTCATTGCTGCTTTAGGCTCAGAGGGTCTGTGCTGCTTCTTTGGAGAGAAACCTAAAGCATGGTTTCTGAGTACTAACTTCAAAAAATGTCTACTATGGCCTCACAGTGGTGTGGTCTACTTAAGGTCTGTCTGCCAACTGCAGCCAAGCACAGGTCAGCTAATACAGCTGAGTTGTTTCTCTGGTGAGTACTAATAATTTCAGTGCCATGTAGAAAATGTCTCTATGTAATGACAATATCAATTTGTCCTTGTCTGTGCTAGCTCTCTGTGTGGGTAAATGGCCATTAAAGAGCTGGCTGATGGATATGAGTTTTTGTGGCCATGGATGCTTTTCCATAAAGTTGATAAACAGCACTCTACAAGATTGAAAATGTTTATTGTGAATGGTCCTTGTTTGTATAGCACGTTCTTAAAAATCAAGCAGTAACATCAGTGCCTTAGGTTAGTGGAAATCCTAACAGATGATATGAGGTATTGGATGGAAGGTGACATACCTGCAAAAAGGCCAGGTTAATTCCACCTGCACATGCCTCTCAAATGCTGGTCTTCACAGCCAGTGGGATGCAGTATTCTGTGGAGCTGAGAGAAGGGGACAGACTGTCCACTGGAGGCAAAATGCTTCAAAAAGATAAAAGCTCTTTGATAAACTCGTGCTAGACTGAAGAACTGTATTCAACTCTGCAATTTTATATGGATATGCTGAAGTTGGTGAGGTGGGCGATTTAAGGTAGAGCAAAGCCTGAGAAATTAAATCCTATCAAGTTCTGTTCTTCTGCAACCATACACAGGGGAGGAGGAGACAGGATATAGCAAAACTCCTGAGTATTTTCTTGTTAAGTTTGTTACATGAACAGTCCCTTGTGCTTTTTAAGTAACTTTTTTCTGTTTTTTTGTGTCTTTTGATCAGCATTCATAGTAATAGTCTGCTGATTCTATTCTATCCTCTTTGAAAAAACCTTAGTGCAAACCCTGTTTGGTCAGTAACTGTTTGAAAATAGCCATGTTTTATTTAACCATGAACAAGAGGACTTCAAATGCATGTGTTTGCTTTGAAAGAGAGTGGAAGGCAATGTTACAAAGAAGGAATTTTGGCAAGCGGAAGGAATGCTGAAGAGAAGTAACAGAATGTGTAAGGGACAGTTTTTATCCCTACTGAAAGGGTGGTTGAGGAATTTAAAGAGGAAAAGATTAAAAAGAATTTTATGAATGGGAAGACAAAGGTAAGATTTTTGGAAATGCAGAAAGGTCTAAGCAAGCTAAAGGAAAACTGCTAAGATCTGATGATGGTGTAGGGTAGAAGTGAAAAGGGGGAGAGAAAACATTTATGATAAGAGAAGATTGATAAAAGTGAGTGAAATGACAAGAGTGGAAAAATAGTGGATAAAGGAATAGAATCAAGATATGGAATGAAGGATGATGATCACTGTGTGGAACAGGAAAAGAAAAGCTTGTTTTAAACATGTGCTGTGTTTAAATTTTCAAAACCCTTTTCTTCCCTTGTGCTTGGCGAAAGTATCAGGCCAGTTCTGCAGCCTGAGAGGGGTGAGACTGCCACAGGTCCATGCCCCAGTTCCAGCCAGCAGCCAGGCGGAACACATCCTCCCAGTAGATCACACAGGTGAATGTGCTCCCACACCTGCTCCTGCAGGTGCTGCACTGCAGACAGTTGTTCCCATGGCCAGCTCAGACTGACACTTTCAGTCACTTGCCCCAGTCTCCCTGGTGGCTGGCAGTCAGAAGTTGCTGCAGTCAGACCCCTCTGCACACATGCAGAATGAGCAGAGCCACTCACCCAGAAAAGAGCTGGAAAGGATTTAATAAGTGCATAGGACAGATTACGCTGATCAAGGCAGTGCACAACCAGGCAAGTGAACCAACCACCAATATATCTGCATGGAACTGGCCCTTTTTATCTACTTACTCCTCTGTTACTCATGCTAGCTCTTCCCCAAATCCTATAAATCCATCTCTGTTCCTGCCTTTGGTTTCCCCTGTAAACATCCCATAGCAAGTCCTGTGCAATCCTCAAATGCCCCTCCGTTATATCCCATAATATGTTCTGCACCCGTGGGCGCTCAAGTGATGGCTTTCAAAACTGGACAGTGTGACTGAAGTCCTCCTTGGGGCTGCCCTGGAAAGAGTCTGGATGAGGCCTCCCTTCATTCAAGTCCCTAATTTGTGTCCCTGCCTGTCATTCTGCAGCCCTGTGGTCCTCTGGCCTCGCAGAAAGAATCCCTTAATGGGCTAATTGCTCTTGTAGTAGGTCTAAAAGAAGACGAGCAAGGTGTAATTTGTGTTTCCCCTCTTGCCACTGCCTCTCTGTGCTCTGTTGTTGGGGTGCAAATGAGCTGTTATATATAGTCTTAACCATATGAAACCATCTTAATTTGTTACGGGAATTTTAAAGAGTAAAATTGTGATGAAAATACTTTGTTAAATAATGTGTAGGAATGAAAAATATGTAATTGTTATAGAGCACATGCTTCTTGCCTCGTTTGGCTTTATGCAGTGGGATACTAAATGTGATGTGTGACCTGTGAAGTCTAGTAAAATTAGATTTTATTCTAAAACTTGAAAGGGATTATTGTTCAGCTAAAGGACTAGTCAGTAGCAATAAGCTACTAGCACAGGTTACAACACTGCTTAAACATCTGTGAGGAATCCAGGTAATGGTAATTGTAGCAAAACAAAAGCTGAGGGAGTGCTTTTGATTGCCTGTGGTGATGTTGTACCTAATGGAATGGAACTCCAGAATTACCACCAGCGTTTCTGTATATGTCTTTCAGAGCTTAGGCTACTTCTAAAGACTGTAACCATTATAATGACTTCTTTTTAAACCACGATTAAACATATGTGTGTTCTGAAAAGCTGTCATTAAGATACACTTGAGTTCATGAAAGAATGATTGTGTTCATCATTGCAGCTGGATTTTTCAGTGCCTTAGCACTGAAGACAGGATCCTGCACAGAGAAACTGTCAAGCTGATTTAGATCCTGTGGAAAATTTTGGGGGCAGGAGCACAAAGTTCATCAGAGATGTTGGCAAGAGTGGGAATGGGAAACACTAAAAGTTTTGGTTTGTCTAAAAATTTAATTGAGTGACATGTTTTACACCAAGTGATTCCAGTTATCTAGAGGAAAAGGAATAGAAGTATGGAAATGGAAATGGAAATTAAGGTGGAATTTGAATGCAGATTGGCTGTGAAGTGAGGTGGCTGGCTAATTAAGCATTAGCAGGGCAGTGTACTTTTTTTTTTAAAGGGAGAAAAACTAATCCAAGGAACTGCAGGATTATGGTTTTGACGTCAGTGTTAATCAAGTTCATACTGCTTTTGTACGAAGGGATATTTCTGTGCATAATGGTAAAAGAAAATTAGAGAAAGGTATTAGAAATTTACCAAGGAGAGTGGTACCATAAGGAAGTGTGGCAGATCAAAGGCTCCTTTGCCTCAGCTGCGCTTATATAGCTATTTTCATAGGCTAAACACTAAAAAAGATAAATTCTGTTTTTAAGAAACAAAATCTACTGTCAACATTTTTGATTTGTATAATGTAATTATTTGGAAGCTTGACATCTTTGGCAAGATGAATTTCATAGAGTAAGTATAATCACAAGGAAAGAATTACCTGGAATAAGATAATGCTGATAGGAGAGCAAATAACTATGTTGGCTGTGTATGAATTTACTCTAGAAATTAGAGTAGGGTTTCTAATCAATAGAATAGCCTCCCAGTTGAAGTTATTTTATATCAAGTCATATCTTACTGGATTAAATAGAGTCTAAGAGATTTATGAAGAAGGTTCCACAAAGATCATGAAGTGTCTGTCACAGTAAGGAACTAAATTTGTGGAGCAAAGGAACTATTTTCTGTAGTATTTTCTTAAAATAAAGTTCAGAAAAAGTGAATGCCACAATATTGTAAAAGTATGTTTGACAGCAGATGTGTCTTTCTGTACATGGTGATATGGAGAAAGGTTTTTCAAACCGAAGCAACCAGTTTCAGTAACTACCACAAAGTGAAAACAGTTTGGAGACAGCAGCATTTTCTGTAGAGGTGATTTCAACATGTAGAAATTTTAAATTGCTGAAAAAGCTAGAAAGGAGTTTTCTTGGGTAAAAGTTCTGAAATAGATAGTTGAAATGATTGTTGAAGAATGTTGTGATAAATTATGAATACCCTTCTTTTACCCTAATAATCTATTTAAAGTCAGCTCTTCTTGATGTATGGCATTGGTAATTATTACTTATGCCTTTTGCTGGGCTTTAAACTCCCTGTGTGATGTCTGCCAGTCTTTTGAGTAGAAATTTTTGAAGGTTTCAGCAAGGTTAGAGAGCTGAGCTGGCGGGCAGAAGATAACTGTCAAATGCTTTCGGAAACTCACAGACACTGATGTTAAGGATAGGGGCCTTGAAATAAAATAGATTGATTCTTTTCCAAGGAATGAGTTTCTCTGCTTCCTTAGAAGATTTATTTGCTTGTGGAAAATAGCAGAGCTCAGAAACATCTGTTTTTATGCTAGAAAGACTTAGACTTTATTGGCTAAAGCCTCTATAACATTTAATGGCTGGGCCAAGAGGATTACTCTGAAATCACAAATGTGAGTCATTCAGGCTGTGGGAGATGAGGGTGTGAGCAGCCGAACTGACACTGCCTGCTGCCCAGGAGCTCTGGGAGAGAAAGCTGCTTAGATGTAAAAGTCCTGAGAAAGCAAAACAGGGAGGAGAAAATGATAGGGAAGGGAACAAACCCAAAGAGATGAATGCTTGAAACCTGAGAAGTCAGACTGTACAATGGGGAGGTGATATTCAGAATCTAGGCTGGAATAGTGACCTGCTAAAAAATTAAAATAAGAATTGATCTGGTAGAATGTGATTCAGATGAGGATGCTAATGAGAGAGAATGACAATGAGCTAGTTAACAAGAACAATACTGCTTGTGTGGTTTTACATGTGATGGAAGACAGGTAAGTTTGTCCAAATGAAGCCAGGTCCAGGTGCTAGTGTGACAACAGTGTAGACAAAATGTCCCATCGATTTCAGTTGTTGATCACAGGGGAAGTAACACCTTGGCACTGTTACCTACTTTGGCTATTACAGCAGACCCGACTTACTCTGCAGGTTTCTTTGGTGTATGTGAGTATGTATTACAGCTGCATATAATAACTTTTTCCATACTTTCTGTCCTCTTTCCACAGAACCATTGCTCAAAATTCTGATGTGCTGGGGATAAATCAGAGCTGTATGACATTTTATCTGTAGAGCTCTAACCTCATTTTATAGTGCATGCTGAATACACAATAGGGGAGAAGTGTTTTTTTTGTAGTTAGGCAGCTAAATGTTACCCTGGAGATATGGCTTACATGGCTTATGGCTTCTTTACCCACATAGGTCCTGTTTGATGCTGGACCTATTTTTTTTTAAGGTTTCTTTTTTTTTTTGTTTGTTTGTTTGTTTTTGTTTTTTATTTGCACATGTGTGTTTTGGTTGTGTCATTCTCTCCGTTTCTGGCTGCCCAATCTGAAAATCAGGATCTAATCTGTAGAAGAATTAGATGATTGCTTCTGAAGCCAAAGGAATTTTAGTGCTTGTTTGCTGTGGAGACTGTACCAGCTCTACCTGCTAGTGTCTGGAGATATTATTGGGCCAAGTGTCGTGTCTACATTTAGCAATGTTCAGTATTATTCAGGAAATGACGTTACATTATAATGAGTACTTTTTGGTTTAGCAGGTTCATAAAAGAGAATTCTGCTCTCACTTGTAATAATTTAGCCTCAGACCTAGCTTCCTACTTAAATATTACTGGGGAATAGTGCAAAGCTTACTCCAGTACCTTTTATGCATTACTTTGTAGTGTTGTGGTCTCTGTAGGACTCCAGTTGTATGAGTTTTGCTTGTATTCACTTGAAACAGTCATTGCGGAGCTGGAAGGTTGTCCATGCTTTAATGCTTTATTGGCTGTGCAGCTCCATAATGGTGCTTCATGTGTTACACTGTCTGTAATTCTGTGTGCAAGCGTCACAGTTCTTGCTGCATTATTTTAAATGCACAGAGACAATGCAGATGCTTTGCTGGAAATGGAAAAAATAATCTGTTGGGGTTTTTTTTCCAGATATTACTTTTCCATTTCACCTTTAGTTAAATAAGAATTTAAGCCTATTTTGGATCTCTAAATTACAACTTTACGTGTCACAATCTCTACAATAATGTTGAAGTGTAGAAAACTTGGTTATTGCAAGGCCAGTGAATTACACTCTTCTGTCCTGACAAACTAGTAAGAGTTGTGACAGACAGTATTGCTTTTTAGGCTAATAACAGGATAGTTTCTTTATTTCATGAAGGAATAAATAAAATAAGAGACATCTGAGAACATGATCATTAACATTCTCTGAGGGAAGTGTTTCCTTTCTCAATGTTATAAACAAAAAATAAAAACGGGAATAAAAATGCTGTTCAAAGTATAATTAATATCCTGTGTGTTATTTGCATCTTAGGATGATTTAAATCACTTGCCAAGGGGGGAATGCCAGGAAATAAAACAGATGAAGGCTTGCAAAATTGACAGAGAAACTAGGCAACTTCTGGTGGTGTTTAAGTGGTAGTATTCTGGGAGAGCAACAGTCAACCTGACCGGATCCCTCAACTTCATAGAAATTCAAATGGAGTGACTGTTAACATCTAAACAGCTAGAAGTTGCTTATGGTTAAGACCTTTTATCTTTATTGTTTTGCAGCACAAAGAGATGAATTATCATTTGTGATGAGAAAATCTGTTATAGAAATAAATTCGTTTATGGTAAGGTGTTATGGAAAAACATATCCTGTACTTTCTTAAGCTGCTTATAAAGTTAGTTTTTAAGGAAATATATTTTAAAATAATTGAATAAGATTATAAGAAGGCGAACAAAGGGATAATGTGAGCCTAGGCTATAACATGATGAGATAAAACAAAATGTATCTTTTCTAATCAGGCACATTTAAGTTAGAATTCATTATCTTTTTTCCCTGTGATATGAACAGCGCCCCCCTCCCCCCCCCACTGCAGTTATTCACATCTCATGCATCTTTTTCCCCCCGTTGGTAGAATGATTTCTGCAGTGTGTGTTGCACAAAATAGTGTTAAGCAGTGCTTATTATAAACCAGGAAGCTTAATGAAATATTTACATGAATGCTTAACTAACAGACATAACTTTTAAGATTTAACAGACCACCTACTCAGCAACTGAAATAGAGCAATGCTGTTTTCAAGCCTAGTTAGCTATTCATGGCCAAGAAAACATCCTGAGTAGAGCTCCCAGAAAGCTGTTTCCTCATCCCATTAATTCTTTCAAGACTTTAAGAAAATCCCAGCAAACAAACCCTGGAAAAATTTACACATCATAAGGCTTCTGGAAAAAAATGAAGAATGGATGTAGGGAGGAGAAGGAAGGGGAACAGAAACTTGTGATGAAATACGGTTTGGAGTAGCATCCAAGAGTGTGTTCTCCTAGCAAGGTCAAATCTTTCAGATCTCTACCTTATTTTAATAATTGCCTAGTTTAACATATTGTTCTTCTCCCCATATTTAGGGCTGCCTGTGCTCTGCCTTCAGTCCAGAACCTATATAATGGTCTTTTCCTATAAGCATTGCTAAATTTGTTGGTTCCTTTTCACAAGCCTGATTAGCAAAAACACAGCTAGTGCCAGTTCTGGAGCAGTTTGTGTATACTTGTCCATGTGGAAGTCTTTTGTGCCCTGGAGAGGCAAATGCTAAGCAGCAGTAAACCTCAGCCATTGCTGTGATCAGAAATATCACTGGTTTAACTGCTGGAATTTTCTCCCAGCTGTAGAAATCTAGGAGTAGACAGGCATATCAAAACATTTGTGGCTCTATCTGTTCCAGCAAGGACTTTATCTGAGTGAAATAGAAGCATCTTTCAAATATAAAATCAGACAGCCAATTAAATGCAACATTTTGCTTTGCAGGGGTGAGGGTTTCTTGTCAGACACAGTTGCTACACTTCCATTTTTGCATTTTAAATGGTTATCAAGTTTCTTCAGTCTATTACAGTGGCATGGCCTATCCTCTGTGCTTGTGTCCAGAATGAGATGACATACATAGAGTTAGAAGTCAATGCTGTTTCCACAGTTTTCCTACAGCACATACCTATTTCTTTATAAGTTCACCTTCTCAGACAGGCAATGAGGAGAAGATGGTAGAGAAGCTTCAAAATCTGAATGGTCCTATGAGTTGAAAGAATCCAAAGAATTAAATATCCAGATGTACACCCTTCACAAATTTACTGTTAAGCAGTAGGTGTGGGATTACACATAAATCTACAAATTCTTATCTTCACTTGTGCTGGGCACTTTGGTTGTGAAGATGAAAATATGTTTTTTTCCCTGGCAAAATGCAAGTAGTTATTCTCAACTAGACCTGAGAGTGTTGATGTTTCTCATAGTCAAGAAATGTAAATTATCTTCCTGATAGATCAATTTTTCTTATATGCTGAAGCAACAAAGACTGTGTTTTCCATTTTTTAAAATTAGGTGAGAGTTATCCCTTTTGTCATACAGCTACTATATTAGTACCAGATAAAACAGAAATTGTATGATCGTATTAACATCTGGGGCATGGGTGTCATACTCCCCAGGAGTGTACAAGTCTCAGTCAAGTGCTGTAAGTGGTTATTCTTTTACTTGGTGGACAAATGTAGCATCCTCACCAGACAAACACCTCAGCTTTGTGTCTGGAATAAACAGGCAAAAGCACGACTCTTCTTACAGGACATGTTTTGAATGTTTCCTATCTTGAACTTCATGATGCTAGAAAGTGAATATTCTGGCACAGCTCTCATTATAATGTCAAGCAGGATCTGGTTTTGACAGTGTTCAAGTTAAACTAAGTTACTGCTTATTTTTGGCATAATATTCAAGCTGTCAGAAATCAAGCCATTTTCTATGGATTTCAGTCAACATTTTAAGCTTAGGCTTTGTGTTTTGTCCTGTGACAAATGTTATAGGATTGCAGAATGGCCAGGTACTGCAAGTACTTGTAAATAACAGGCCATTTCCATTAGCGAAACATTTGACAATTGTGAGCACTTCTGCGAGGAAATATTACTTGCATCCCATTAGGAAATGCTCTGTAACAAGGAAAATGCCTTGAATAGTTTTATGTTTAGGTTGGAAATTTTTTGATTGACACCAAACCTTGTAGAGAAAGTCATAAAAAATTGTTAATTTAGAGCTTTTTCGAAAGGCCTAACTAGAGGTAGTGGTCTAGTCCCCTTTCTGCACATCAGCATTTATTTATTTATGAGAGTATTTTGAAATCAATTTGATGTTCATTGAGACATACCTACTTTTTCCTTCATTCTCTATTTGATCTTTCTCCAGTTACGTTGGCTCAGAAGACGTCTACCTTCATTGTAAGTTGGCTTTCCTAATTTTGTTAGTTTGTGTACTGTATAGTAGAGAATTGTATTTGTTGAGAACTTCAGTTCTCAGTGGAAAGCATTAAGTGTGAAGCTTGTGCAGTTGATAAACAGTTGTTGCACAGATGCCAAAAACATTGTCTTTAGGGAAAAGGATCCCGTACCTGCATATCTGTATTGGTGTTGTGGAAAGTTCAGTGTGCTTTCCGGTTCATGGCCAAAATAAAGATAGAGGAGACAAATACTGTAAAGGCAGGAAGTAAAAGTATTCTTCATGAGGAAAAATGAAAGCTGTTTCCCATGAAGATACTGTATGTTGATATTTAATTATCCCTTGGAAACCTTCCTATATGGTACATTGTCATAATGAAAAACTAAAACCTATGATTTATGGGATAATGGGGAATGGTCTTTGCAGGTGGACATCTAGAAAACAGAATCTAAACAAGCCCAACTCTTGGCCCTGCACAGGACAACCCCGAGAATCACATCACGTGCCTGAGAGCATTGTCCGGATGTTTTGGACAGTCATCAGCTTTTGCCTCCTTTGCTGTGATTTCCAGGAATGACAATTGGGGTTGTTTGTGATGACTTGTCTTGCCTTTGTTAACCTTTACTGGAGAGCTGTAATAGAAGTATTAGGGTTGGTATTAATGAGGTAGGAATGGTGTGTTTAACTACCAGAAACAGCAGAAGTGTTAAAAGGATACCTGTGACAGTGAAGGACTGCTCTTCAAGAATGCAGCTCCCATGACACTATTGTCACGGGTAAGATTGAGGACTGCTTATGTCAAGACCAGGATTAATGCCCTCTGAAAGAGCAGATTATTTGTTAGTGAAAGCTTATTATGCATACTAATAGGTTTCCTACTTGCCCAGCAAATGAAGAAAAACAGAGTAGGAAACCTGGCTTAAGATTTATGGAGAGTGAGATACGTAAGGTTCTGATGTGGAGGACCACCCCACAGTGGCTCCTGGCTCCTAGAAGCTATGAAGGTCTGTCCAAGAAGTAGTTTATTGTTGCTGGTTGAGAAGAAACCCAGAACCATAGTGAGGATTTGGTAGTTGGTGCCTCTTGTCCTTTTTGTCATGCAGAGGTGTGTGGCTAGCACAGACCTTTCCCGTGAGAATTTTTCTTGTGTTTTTATAAACAAAGATAAAGTTTAGATGTTATTAAAACGGTTTCTCGAGATGTGCGCAGTTCGGACCTGGCCAATAGGCTTAGGGGGAGGTTTCGGACTGACCAATCTGAGTGACCTCTGAAAAGTCTATATAAGTTGGAAAAATAAAAAAATATATTTCTTTTATGCTACAATGAGTCGGAGGGTCTTTTCTTTCTGCTAGCGGCTCAACAGCGACAGAGGTGATCCTGGCAAGACCACTTGGACACATGTGTCACTTGTGTGTAGGTGAGTTTGAGGCTAGGAGTGAATGAAATCTCTGGAAGGATGAGCATGAGTGGGATATTTTCAAATTAATATCTTCCCATTTTATAAGATCTGATTTAGAATTTTGCTGCAGTAACTTTCCCTATTACCAGTTTCATGCTGAAATGAAACCACTGACCAATCATAGACTGGAACAGCCTTAAATTTCCTTGTCAACATGAGAACTGATGGTTGGGTTAGAAGGTGTCAAAGGAAGGAACATCTTGAACTAAATTACAGTTTAGAAACATCTTCTGTATCACCAGAGTACTAAAATTTAAACCATAAGGAAGAAGGGAGGGATGGGTCAGAGAGGAAGGAAAAAGACTGGACAGCATTTGTTACTGAGTATCATGTATTAATTAGACAATTGCTTTTTAATGGAAATATTTTTATTTTTTTAATATAAGCCTTTTTGAATGGGTATACAGGTTCCCTAAAGGTACCAGAATCTTTTGATGTCATTAAGAAATCTTGGGGTTGCGGGAGGCTGTTTGACCTTTTTTATCCTTGGCTATTTTAGCACTGATGTGTGACATTATCACTGTCAGGTTCCCTTTTTTCCTAAAAGGTGTGTTATCACTGCTGTTACCTTCAGAGGAGATAATAAGTAGAAAATGTAGAGAACAAATAGGAAACTATTTTTATATCATCCAGTTGTGTCAGGGACAAGCTTGGTTAGCAAGAGGTATTTTGCAAGCCACAAGAATACCTGTGTGGCACATGCTATAATTTTGGGATCTGCCTTTTTAGGCTGAGAAATGTAGGCATCAAGATAAATATTTGTAGTTCTGTACTTGAACATGCGTTATAATCAGTATATGTTTGAGCCTATGCAGCAAACCAGTGGGAAAGTCTGTGTAGGGGACAAATAGGCTTAATTGTCTAGCAGTTTTGTTTAGGTTATTTGTAGGATGTATTGCTAATTACATGTTGTTTGGTTTGTATCTTTTTTTTAATGTTTAGTAGACTGTAACATAGTACTTTTTGAGCCTGGAACCATGTTGTTTTCCAGGGCCTTGTATGTAGAGTAATTAACTCCCTAGAGTGAAGGGGGGAAATTCTTGGATATGCTACTTGTAAGAGCTACGCAGACCTGTAGGGAGTGTAAAGGTGAAACAGCAAAGTACCTGATTGCTTCCATGTGTCCCTAGAGTTTTGCTAGGGAAGAACCTATTTTGATAAATTGAACAATGCTTTTGAAACAAACTTCCAAATTTCCTGATCTTGTTCTCTAATCTTCATTGGAAGTCTTTGAAGTAATGATGACTTTTTGTTTTGTTTTGGCTTTTTGGAAAAAAAAGATCATAATTCATTGAATTTCATGGATAATGATACTGGTTTGCAGACATACTGAATATTTTTTAAGATATCTTTTCCTAAATGTTCATTTAGCAAACCTGTGGCTTGTTCTGTATGCTGTTTTTGAAGTGACACAACTGCAGGCTGTGCAGTAATTTCACTATATTAATACTTTATTTGAATTTGATTTTGTATAGAGATGGTTTGTATTTCTTAATTTCTAAGGGGGAGTGCAGCCGAATCAATGAGCTCAGAGTAGCAAGAGAATAATGCCTTATTTCATGCTTGTAGAAGTGGTGCCTCAGGTGAAACTGTTGTCTTTAATTTGCCTGCTGAAAGAAGTGGTGTGTTAGAAGCCTTGACCTTTGACTTAAACCTAGAACTAAAGTCTGTCTAATGAAAGAGCTGCCGGAAATGAAAGGTCATACAAAATGTGATGAATTTTTGAAGTCCTCAAACTGATTTCTGAAAGTACTGTAATTCCCTGTTGATTTGCCTAACCAAAGCGACATTTCTGTCACTGTTCACTGAACACCATTTTACTCATCATTTCCATGCAAATATAAAAATTTTAAGCAGAATATGGTTTACAGAAACAGTCCAGCCTAAACAAATGGCATATTTGATTCCCTAGGAAATATGTCAAATTGGGTCAAAAATTTTATCATCCTGAATCAATCCAGTAACAGCTGACCCTGGATATATTATTTTACTTCCTGTTTCTTAGCAACAGGAAACATTTCTGCAGGATGGCTGTTTAATATCCTAATCTGTTTTTGAAGCTTTTATACCTAAAGAGGAACAGATGGTCTAAGGAAATGTTATTTGTAGCAATCGAGATAGGGAATATCTATAGATTATTTTTTTTCTCTTTTTTTTTTGTCCTGCACTTACAATTATATTGTATTTCTTTGATCGTTGCAAAAAAACTTCCATCAGGAACAAAGAATCAAGATAACAGTCCTATAGGTCTCTTGGTTTATTTTGTTTTTCTTTAATGTATGATGCGAAAAAACATCATGCATAAAAAGGTGTGCTCTTACAGCTGTGATTGCATTTCTAATACAAAGTGAGAGAATTTCTGTAATTATATTCTGTAAGTGTTCAATTGTGCCTGAATGAATGGAGAAAGCACTATGTACAATGTGATTTTGTTCACTGGTATTTTCTTACTCTCTCAAAATCTGTCATG
Organism: Grantiella picta; assembly: GCA_013397955.1. Classification (NCBI taxonomy): domain Eukaryota; kingdom Metazoa; phylum Chordata; class Aves; order Passeriformes; family Meliphagidae; genus Grantiella; species Grantiella picta. The sequence goes on from VZRM01001697.1 coordinate 585,159, forward strand.
TGAATTGGTTTCCTTCCTCCTTTTTGATAGATTCTGAAGGTTCTTTATGTTTCAGTGTGAAGAATCTTTTTTGAAAGCTTACTTCTATATGACTTAGTGTTCACATAAATATACTAAATCTGTAGCTTTCAAACACTATGTTGGGACTATTAGTGGCCCAATGAAGAAATAATCTGGTTTGTTTTTCTAGTGGTGTCAAACTCCTTACTTCCAAAGAAGCAGGTTGAGTGCTTTTAGGAGATTGGACAATCTTGATTTTTTTTCTGCATGAATTTAAAATTATTACAGAAGCCTTGATTACAACTTTAATACAGCCACCTGTAAAGAATAGAATAAGACCTGTCCTCTTCTATTTTTTTTTCAGTGCTGTGTAATATCATTTCTTCCTTGTTCCTAAAGAATCTCTTGCAAATCTCTTGTTTCAAGAGAAGACAATGTCATCTTTGTTCCACCTAAGTAAAATTTTTCTGACTTCGCACATTTTCACATGAAATATTTTGAAATGAAACTGAAGTGTGAAAGTTCACTATCTCTTTTTCACCTTTAAAGGGGAGCTCTTCCATTTTATTGTGTCTCTTTTACTGATATTTTAATTAATTGATTGGTCTGAATGATGACTGGAGGTTTATGTTTTGACACATTCCCATGACCCCCATCCACTCCCTTATTCCTAAATTTGACATAAAAACTAATTTGAAGGCTAAAACAGGCTCACCCTCTAACACCCTCTAAAAAGATCAAAACTCTTCTCTTAGGAGTATTTTATGTCTCCCAGTGAATCCTTCCAAGCAGTGAGTCTGTTCTAAGTCATACATTTGGTGATGGCATGCTCAGGCCAGAGAAGAAAAAGGGATGTTTTGAAAAATCTTTGTAATGGTTGCAGGGAGTCTCCCAAGAGAAGCAGGAAAGAAGGCAAGACAAGGTGAAAGTTGGAAATATTTTGTTTTCATTTTTTTCTTCTTTCTTTTGTCTTTCCTATTATCTTTTTAAAGGAACGATAGAAAAAAAGAAGAGAGCATGAGTTTTAATAGGTACTTAGTGTAATGTTAAAAATAACTTTTGGTTCCTGAAATCTTTCATGGAAAATGACCTTGTGTAGCTGGATGAATAAGCAAAATGCCTATTACATTATCTTGCTTTTCTGTGGTTTTGTTTTTCTGAAAGTTTGCTCATTAATGAGAGAAAAGGCAGTGAATCTCTAGACTCTGTTATTATATCTGACTCTTTTATGAAGAAATTATAGCTCTTCATCAACAAATGGTTGGTACATTTTGGTCTTTGTATAACTAGCAAGAACAGTCTAGGAAGGAAGAACTCTTCAGTCTTAACGGAGTAGTGTCGTAAAGCACATATGTGAAACTGGAAGGGCTGAAGAAGTACAAATTAAAGAGTTTTTCTTCAGTTTTTCTTCAGGAACCCCCCCCCCCCCCTTTTTTTTTTCATTTTTATTAGTTAAAGCTCTTTATGAATGTTATGCCGTTCTCAAGCACATTTGGATAGTGGAAATGGCAGAGCATGTCTACTCATCTATAATGTTCATTGATAGACCTCTATATTGTTTAACTAAATCTCAGTAGTTGCTGAAGGAGTTTAGTGGCTCAAGTAATGTATTAGTTGAGAATTTAATTTGATCTCTGTGAGCATTGCTAGAACTAACTACTAATAAAATAAAGCCTATAATTGTGTTTTTCAAAAACCAATTTGTTGCTGGGACAGGTGTGGTAGGGTCTTTTTTTTTTTTTTTATTTTTTAAGCAAAGCAGTAAATTTGAGCCATTTTGAAAGACTTGAGAAAAAGTGTGAGTGAACTCAAGTTCTGAACTATGCAGGAGACCAAAGTCATGTCACTAAAACTGTCCAACACAGACTTTTGCATCCACCTCTACTTGTTTGTCTCTTTCTTAGGCACAAGTCTTTTATAGGCACAGGGTTGTCATTTCACTGTGACAAGTGATGTCCAGGTTCTTACCTGCTGGTTCACTGAACTTCAGTTCCTCCTTTTTCCTTCCTGTTCCTCCTTTTCCTGGTCTTGCTGAGTCAATAAAAAACAGCTAGAAAAAACCCAACCAACAAACAAACAAACAACACAAAAAACCCCACAATCCCCACCCTTCAAACAGAACACAACCAACCAAGTGAAACTCCCCATAACAAAAGAAGTAAAACCTTGACAGCTCATTAAGAGTTTTGCCTTTTAGTATTATGACAGATTCTAAATTAAGAGATAGCTGCTGTATTACATTTACAGTTTAATCTATATCAATGCATTAACTCAAAAAACCCAGATCAAAATTCTGGTTTTGAGCAAGTAAGGGAGAACATGGATTGATATTGCTGCAGTATCTAGAGTGCAGTAATTTTCTTTTTATGCATTATATTTCTCTTTAAACATGTTAATTCCTAAGGTGACCCTTTCTTACTTTGCTTATTTTAGATTTCTTAATCAGGAATATAACCTACTCCCACTGTCCTCTATAAAAATAACCTGACGGTGTCACAGTTCACTTTTTAATTTGAAAAGCTGAATACCATGTATAATCCATTGTAATATAACTAATTTGTCACATTTACTCTGACTAACATACCTTGGCATCTGTTAACTGGGTCCTGGTAGATGTCATCATTAATGGAATTTAGGATTCTTAATTCATGCTTCATTTTTTCTTTATCAAGCAGACAAAACTTAGGTTGGTCTTGTTGAGTGTTTTGTCCAGAAGAGCAAATCTAATAATAGTAATATCAACAACAATAATGAAAAAAAGACTCACTTTATTGGTGCAGGTAAATTTCTTTTTCTGAATTTGTACTTGGGATTTGTCTTAAAAGCTATATGTGACAATGTAAATCTGCAAGCATTTGATTTTGTGCAGATGTCTATTAGCAAGGCTGTCAGGTATTGATAAACTGAATTTTCCTGCTATAAAATGAAATCATAATGTTGATATCATGTGGTGATTTGTTGGAAAGAGGTTTTATAATCCAAGAGCCCCCAAAAGCCTGTCTGGAGAATGTTTCAAATTAAGTGTACCTGTGTTGCCTTTTCTGCCTTTACTTTTAAACCTTCTGCATCTCACAAATGTGAACGCAGCATGTGTGTCAAACTTTGTAAAATAAACATGCTCGTTAAAGTTTTTTTTAGTTTTCACACATCCTATTCTAGGTCTGAGAAAACTGTCTGAGGCATTTGTAGCAGTTCAATAGACTTTTCAGAACCAATGAGACACTGCACACCCTTGTTTTCACCCCTGCATGAGATAAAATAGGTGGTTGGCTAAAAATAAGTTATAGCAGAAGAAAATCACCACAATGCTCCCAACCTAAACCAAGAAGAATCCCTGAGTCTTAACAATCAAACCTTGTTATTTATCTTACTGGCTTATTCTTCAACTACTTGCCTTAAGGTTTCTTTTCTTCCTTGTGAGGAGGGCAAATCCAGTGCATCTGGCAACATTTTTAATTTCAGTTTTCATATTACAACAGTTGCTCAGCTATCTTCTGTGAACTCCCACAACAGTAAAAATGCTTTAAATTTTTTAAATATGTCAGAATTCACACTTACCCACGTAGAAACTTGGAGTATGGTGTGCCATCTAATCATTCTTCTCAGTTTTGCTCCATCTTCCTTGAGACTGCTTCTCTCTCCTTTCACTTTTGAGTGAATATTGATGGGAGAGATAGGAAGATAAATGTATTGATTCTTGACTTGTAGCAGTTGATCTGTGGCCCTCTTGGGATATTGGCCAATACTGAATTTGTCATAATTTTCACATTACAAAAACCCAAAAAACAACAAAAAAACTTGAAAAAAAATGGGACAGTCCAAAATTTTAACACGAAACTTCTTTCTCACAGCATTACGAAGTGATTTTGACACCTATAGTATATATGAGAAACACATATGAAGAAATATTATAGAATCATTCAAGTTGAAAGGTGTCCAACAGCCAAACTCTACCCCAGCATCTTGCTCACTCCCATCTCCTGTGGAATGAGGAGAAAATAGAAGGATGGATTGAGATAATGACAGTCTTAAGAGAAAAGCAAAAGCACGATGCTTAAGCAAACCACAAAAAAAAAAAAAAAAACCACAAAACCCCCCCATCAGTAATTTGTGTAGTCAGGCAGGTGTCCAACTGCTTGCAGGGAGGTAGGATCTCGGTATGCATCATAGTGCCGTAACCATGATCATTCCCCCTTTTTCCTCCTTCTCCTGAGCTTTTATGTCTGAGCATGACTTCATACGGCATGGTCTGGATGTGACAGCTGTCCTGGCTGTTTCTTCTCTCAGCCTCTTGCTTACCCTTAGCTGACTGACTCTGCTGGCACAGTTGAGTGGTAGAACACTGGTATGTTACCAACACTCTTCTAGCCACAAATAAAAACCAGAACACCATAAGGGCTGCCCTGAAAAAGATTAATTCCATCCCAGCCAGACCCGATACAATCTCCACCATTTATTCCATAGCATTTCTGTATCATCTGGAATTGATCTTACTGCCTGCTTGGAATGGGGATGGCTGTGAAGGTATGTGGGCCTTGTCTACTTGTTCTGAATATTTTCAAGAGTGAAGATTCCTCGGTCTTTCTGGGCAACCCGTTTTGGCTTTTGATCTTCTTTACTATCAATATTTTTTCTTTTTGTCTAATCTGGATTTCACTTGCTTCAGTTTGCATCCATTGCCTCCTATATTTTTGCTGTGCATTTTCCAGCAAGTCTGGCTCTGTTTTCAAATAGTTAAGAATAGTGATATGGTCTCCCCTTAGCATTCTCCTGTAGAGGCTGAGCAGACACAATTCTCTCAGCTGCTCCTTGTACATCCAGCCCCAAACCATCTTGTTGGCTTTCCATGTGTACCAATATGTCATATACCAGGGAGCATAAAATCAAATACAGTACTCAAGATGTACTCTGGTGGATGTGGATTAGAATAATAATTTTTCTTTACTTGCTGGTTCTGCTGTAGCTAGTGTAGTCTAGTGTGCCCTTAGCATTCAGTTTCTGCAAGGGCGCATTTTAGACTTGTATTCAAATTGTCTATCAGACCCTGCATGTCCTCTTGTGCAGAGCTGATTTCTGATTTAATTTGTAATCGTATGGTTGGAATTGCTGAGTTGTCAGTACTTACTTTTGGTGGCTATTGAATGATGGGGAAAGGGCTGAATAACAGTAATCTGGCTACTAGTAGGAGGAAAAAGGAGACTGTGAAAACCTGACGACAATGTAACATTTCCCTGGGACAAAAGGATATTTTAGATTTTTGGCTGTATTTCTCATTTGTTACTTGAGCATTGGCAAATCTCTGAGTTTAGAATAATTCTGTTTCATTTGTTTAATTTATTTCAATCTTTTTTCACAGAGGTACAAGCATTTCTGTAAAAGACCTAGGCTTTACCTGAATAGATTAAATTTAAACCTGGATAAAATAACCAGAAATAGCATTTGTTTTGCTGATTCCAGATAGGATAAAACAATTCAATAAGACAGTTAACGTAAAATACTTGCAAGATTTCATTTCCTAAATGTTACATCAAATTTGATCTAATCACTGGCAAAATGAGCTAAGCTTTGGGTATAATCTTTTAAGTGTTACTTTTGTTGTTTTGCATGCTATTTTTTATCTTTTTGCATACATTTACACACCAGTACACAGAAAATATTGTTTAAAATTTCTTCAGTGCTTTTATTAAGCTGTATATAAGTATTTTTCCTTCTGTAAGTTCAATGTCACGTTTTGCAGTAGTATTGGATGTATTTAAAGACTTAGATATATCTTTGAAATTGCAAGTATAAGAAAAAAATCAGTCAGTAGAGAGATGGTATTTCTTTATTCAGAGAATTGATTATTGTATATTTCAACACTTTGTCATCTATGGTTTGTGTTTATTCACCTCACACTCTTTCTGTAGTTATGGTTCTTAAAGCAGACTAGATCTTTCTCTTAGTAGTTCAGAGTTTTTCAGTGGGTTTGCTCTTCTCTCAGCCCCTTGGAGATCCTAACTCAAGGCACCAAGAGAGACATTTTCAGTAGAACCAAAGCTGAATAAAAGCAGAGAGGCAGTTTAAAATTGATGGGCATTTTCCTAAATCAAGATAATTTTAATGATCATTTGACTTCTGTGGCTAATATATAGCTGAAAATTTTGCAAAGACTTGGTTAGCATAAGTGGTACATAATGAGTGGAATTCATGAGCAGAATTATTATTGGTAGATAATTAATAGAGTCTACAAGATTTTTGTAGGCGAAGCTTAACTAAGTGGGAAGTGCTGGAAAGATTTTCAGCCACAATATTATCCATAAATCTCTCAATCTCTCATTACTTGCTGTTGTATACTTTAATGGGAATCTGTTAAATACAGTGTTGCTAATTTTAGTTAACTTGTGCATTTTGCACTCTGAGTAAAATACTCATTTTCATTTCGAGTTACATAGCTGTAATATGTAAGCTTTACTGTCCCTGGGGATATTTTTCTTTCCTTACAAATGATTTAGAATCTCAGCACTAAGTCATAATTGTTCTGATGAGTTCTTTCATTGCTGTCATGGAATAAATGGGTGGGAAGAGCACACGTCGGCTTTGACGTCACCCCACTCGAGCACAAGCTTGAGGAACATCTGCTGTTAAGGCTGTTGATTGCTGTGACACTTCATTGAAAGATTGAGAACTTTTTTGTCTCCACCTTATTTTTGAACTAGAAATGTCTTCCTAAAGCTACAAATTATCACATTGTAGCAATAGTATTAAGTTGCTGTCTATGTATGCAATTCATTTAAGTTACCATTTGGTTTTTTTTGAATGGTTGGTCAGTAAATACTGTAATCATGTTTCAAATGCTTGGTAAGTGATCAGGAACTTTCATGCCTCCCTTGCATATGCTTCGTAAAATACTCAGTAAATCTCTTTTTGGTCCATCTGTTTGCTGAATGACTGCTGGATCTGAGAATTCAGAGTTTAGCAGAAATACACATAGCAAATTGTGATACCATGTATTTTTGTTAATGTACGTACAAAATTATACGTAGTTTTTGACTGAAAAAACTAACAGCTTTTCCAAAATCTTGTAAACCTTGATTTCTCGAAGCTTGTCACAATCTTTAGTTGTTTCCATGTATTGCAACTCACTTTATACACCCAAATTTGGAGGTGAAAGAAAAAAGAACCACAACCTCATGACAAAGAAAACCTGCAAAGAAGCTTGCCAGGTCTAGTCTTCTTTGTTCTCTACTTATTTCTTTTATTCCGTGTTTTCAGAAGTGAAAACAATTGCACTTTTTATTTTTCTTTATCTTCTATCTTCAGTCTCTACCTTGCAGGCTATAAAGTGACAGAGTCCAAACTTGTTTCCTCACACTTATTTCCTGTCCCTGACATTTTATTGGCTTTCCACTGATAATGTTAGGCATTCTTCCACTTTCTACTGGGTTTATTCCTCAGAACTGATTGAGTGATTTATTAAGAGTTATTTGGTACCTTTAGTTATGAAACCATACATATTTTGTTCAATAAACCTACCAAAATGTTTTTTCTGTGTGGAAATTTTTTTATGCTTAATATATTGAAAGATTTTCTGCAAAAAAAATTTTTACTTATTTGTTCTATGTCTGTCAGGAAACATTTCAATGACACCCTTTGCACTTCCTAGCTTTCCGAGCACTTGTGCCAAGGCCTGCTGTAATTTTCTATGAAGTGCACGATTTGAATATAGAGAGTTGTCAAACATATGACTAATCTTTGCTTGCAATATTTCTATTGTGTTTTAGCATTCAGACAGACTTCATTTTCATATGCATCTAATGCTATATATCCAAGTCTGCAGTATTGTTAATTTGCAGCAACTTTGGTTTTGGAATAGTTTGGATTTCCTGTTTGTAAAACTCATAACACAGTTGTCTGACTTCTATTTTCTTTTCTTTTTCTTTTCTTTTTTTTTTTTGCCTCCCCCTCCCAGGTAATTTTATCAAGGTACAGTTTCCCAAAATCTTGATGTTGCTCTTTGAGTACCTGGACATGTTTTGCATGTGTTTTTCACAACATTGGAAAATGTGGAGCATGAAGTCATTCAAAGCAAAATGAAATAAGTGATTTTACTCCTGTATTTACCAGAATGGTTCCATCAGACGTGAGAAAAAGGTAGGGCTTTGAAGAAAGTTGTTTTATCTTTGGGTTTGCAAAAGAATTTGAAGGCTGATGTTCATGTGAATGGAAGATGCCCATTTGCCTTCCCAACTGCAAACTCCTGATCTTATTCATATATACTGCTAGAAAATACTGGTGTAATATCTGAAGAGTTTCACATTATTCTGTAAGCCATTTGCTTTGATAGAAAACTGAAATTCTTTTTTGCCAGTTGTGAAATCTTGGACCTTTCCCTCAAAAAAACCTCTTCTCATTAATTTACATAGATATGTAGCAGCTCTCTTACCCCTCTGAAGATGAAGATTCACTGCTGCTTTACGGGTGACGTGGTATATTTTATGTGCGTTATCTAGAGGCAGGGAACTCTACCAGGAGGGGATGGGATTTCTGTCTCCATGGTATGTATAGGTGAAAATTATTGTTGTTGCTCTGATTTGTAGCATTACATTTATAATGCTTTATGATGTAACCAGAAAAAGTAGGTTTTAGTTTAGGTGAATCCTGGAATACCTTCTCGAGTAAAAGTGTGGATACTTTTCTCCCAATTAAAAGTACAGTGTGGGGTAATTTCAAATTGGTCTTTAATCATAGATCACCTGCAGGGTGTAGGCTCAAGTAGAACACCTTTATGAGCCATGTGTCTCATTATGTTTTGAGAATCCCCAAAGACAGAGACTGCACAACCAGCCTGGGTAGAGCCTGTTAGAGTCTGATCTTTACAGCACATCACCCAGCATGGGGACAGGCAGGAGGGTACTGATGAAAGCGCAGCAAAGCTTTTTCTTGTATTTAAGTGGATTTTGCTGTATTTCAGCGTCACTCTTTGACTTGTCACTGGGCATCACTGACAAGAGTCTGTTTCTGTCTTCTTTAGTTCCCGGCATCAGGTTTTTACATGGGTTAAATCCCCTAAGCCTTCTTTTCAGCAGGCTGAATAAGCCGAGCTCTTTCAGCCTCTCCCAAAATGAGTATGCTTTAAACCAGTTCTGGCACGTCTTAAGATAATCTTAAACTAACACTACAGTAGTGACTCAGAGAGTTACACAGAAAATGGCATATGACCCTTAATTTGGGTAAACCGGGGTATAACTTTTGAGAAGATGCTCTGCTAATGTATGCACTGACTTTTCCACAATTCAACTTAGAGTGTGCTTGAAATCTGCAGTACCTAAATAAGTTCAAGCAAGAATTTGAGCAAAAGGATTGCACTTTTGTTAAGTTACAATTGAAGCTGTATGAAATGGAAAAAAATATAATCTGGTATTTATAGAACTAGTTTATTTACTTCAGAAGAAGAAGAAAAACTGGTCCATCCAGCTCTTTTTAAAAAATTGTCTATGTCTTCATTTCAAGCATGCATTAATTTTCTTTTTTTCACTGTGTATTTATTTTTTCTTTGTTCCATGAGTGACTTATATTTTTTAATGTTATAATGTACTTTCTGATTAGATAACGGGCTGCTTTTTGGCTTTGGTTAAAAGTTGCATAAAATTCCAGTCTGGAAAGAAAACTTGTAAAGTATGTAACAGGCAAACTACATTGTATCCATTTCCCATCCTTATTGAATAACATCTTTAGGGTTTCTCTTTAGTCACAATGTTCATGAGGTTTGACAGTTTCATTTTAATCCAGAATAGCATGGGAAAACTGACCTTTAAGGATACTCTAAGGTGTTCAAATTTGTTGGCTAATAAATTGAGAATCAAATGGAAATCCTCTGCCTTCCTGCAGTTAGTGGTGTTTTTTGAGCAGACTAAAAAAAAAAGGAAGGAAGAAAAGAAAGAAAAAAGAAGATGTTGCATTCTGGGAAAGAACAAGTTTATATTTGACACTATACCATGCTGCATGACATTCCCTCTTTTACCCCTATTTCTATAAAGTCTTGTGGTAAATGGTATATTGATTTTACCTTTTGGGAACAAAAAGTGCTTCTGCATGAACAGCTGTAGAGTGCTTCAGCCCTGCCCCATATGAACATCTCTTCTAAAATACAATCTGTTGTAAAATATTGCAGTTATAGTTGATCCTCTATACACTGTCCAAGGAAGAAGTCAAAACCTGTTTAATCCTATCTTTTTATGCTGCAATAAATTAATTTATTAATTTCATAGACATTTGAATTTTTTAATCTGCCTTTTTCCTTTCTCTTCCCTCTTTTCTCTCCCCCACACACCTTCCTTGTCAATGTTGAAAGATGAAGGACATAATGATGGTAACATTTGGGTGGGTGAAGGAGTGAAGAGTGATAAGATCATGCACAAGGGTGCATCAGTAGTAGTAGCAAGTTGTCTGTCTTTTCCCAAAGTTTGCTAAAACTTGACCTGAGGTGTGTTTGTCTGTTTCAACTGGCTTGAAAAGCACACTTTCATGTTGTCAAGACTCCAGTTATATCTGGGGAATAGTTCTGTAGGTTATGTGCATGGAAGCACCTTGCCTGAATCTTGGTCATGCTTACCTAAAAACCCCACTTACCTCTTTGACTACTTTGTTATTGAAAGAAGGCTTATAGTTGAGTAGTGCTTTCTGCCAAAGAGTAATTTTATGTGTTCTGTTATAGACAGTGATTCCCTTAGAGTTTAGACAGACTCTTTAAAACTGGATAGAGGAAACCAAGCAGATGAAATAATGCATTCTTTCCCTTTAATTTAATCTAACAAGAAATTCTCTGCTGGCAATATATGTCATTCATATAATCAATGCATGGAGCTGTGGAAGAATAAATTGATGTCTGATTACCTAATGCTACAGAAGGAGAACACAGAGACATGAATAGCTTATGCTTCTAATTCACCTTGTGTTACTGTATGGGAAACCTGCTGTACTTGTTACCAGAACGTGATAGTTCAGAGTGGAGGAAAATTCTCTTGGTATGAGGACTTATTGTTACCCAATAGTTAATTCAAAGTAGGACATTTTTAGAGGTCAATGATGTGTCAGGGCAAAGATGCTTTTTAAGGGTGTAATTGTGTTGGCTAGTTGTTTTCCACCAACTCCATGTTCAGCATTTTTTATTCTATTCAGTCCTGTTCCAATTTATTTTGTTTGGCCACATTGCTTTCCACAAAGAAGCTGTTTCCCTGTTGAAGGAAGGAATAATTTATAGAGAACATCTGAAGCTCAGAAGCTGCTGAAAAGACCCACTGCATAAGTAAAAACATCCTCACACCCTATGTAGCCAAGCAGGTTTTCCAGTATCCAAGTGTTTTGTACATCTCAAAGTTTAATTAATTTTTTATTGTAATGTCTGTGGCTTTGTAATTTTGAAATGCTGTTGTAGCTGCAAGACATTCTTAGCAATTTATTTCTAAACAGCTTTTAAAAACTAAAATAAGAGGTCTTCTGGTGTATTTGTAAATTAAATTTCAAGTTGGTTTCAAGATGGTGTACAGTTTCCAGGAGATAAAGCGGTAATATTTTTCTGAACTTTTAAAGTATTGGTGGTCTAGGAGAATTCAGATTTCTAGTTTTGGTATTTAATTTAGATTTTGTCTTTCTACAGACTTTTTATGTTAATGGGAAGTCTCATTCAAAATTTAATTCAAAGCAGGCACTTTGGTCTAAACCTAAGGTCTGCAAAGAGCCTGTCTTTCAACTCTTTATCTGTAGATGAGTTATTTCTGACTTGTTTCTGCTTCGCTATGAGGAAAATCAAGTATCTTATTCCCTCAAGTGGAGGGAACACTGTGAATATTGGTAGTGAGGTGGATAGCAGAAGCTACTTGGGGCAGCCTTCTCAGCTGATGAGTCACAGACATATGTAGACTGGCAGGTACTTCTGGAGGGCCCAGTCCCATTTTCAACATGATATAGGCCAGAGAAGGTGCTCTTCCAGGCAAGTTTTGAGTGTCCTTTATGGACAGATTTTTGCAGCCTCCCTGCAAAGCAACCTGCTCTATGAACTCTCACCTGTCTGGAAAGGAGGAGGTTATCTATTACTAATAGTCATATTTGCAACAAAAACAAAGAACAATGTGATTTGCTCCATTATATTTAGCCTTGAAGGGCTTCTTAAAAGGAGAAGTTGTATTTTCATTCTGTTAACTGTTGCATTTTCTAGAACAAGACCAAGTAATTACAGAGAAGAGACTTTATCATAGAGGGTCCTCTGGACACAGTAAAGTATCTGTTCTGCTGCTCTGCTTTTTTTATGTTATGTTTGTAGTCTTTTGTGCTTTCTGGTCAGCATTCTTCGCCTAGACTGATGGTGCTTGTTTTATTCCAAGTTATTTCCATAGTTAGTGATGACTGGTAATATTCCAATCTCCAAACAGTTGCCTTATTCTGCCTAAATCAAGTCATATACACTCAGGTATTAAACTCAGTCACAGCTAGTGCGTGGATTACTCCTGATTTCTTGGCATGATAGATAACATAGGTTAGAACTTGCTGTCAGGAGCCTCTGTTGCGTGACTAGTGTGAAATGTTTATCTAAATAAAGTTATAGAGCACTTCACAGCTGTTGTGTACTGGTAGAATAGTGTTCTTGCTGTATTCAGTAATAAAGCAGGAGAAGTCAGGTGCCTGTGACTACACAAATAAACTACAGCACAGTTGTGTACATAGATAAAACTTCTTACGGCGATGTGACAACCCATAATGGAGCACTTTAAGGACTCAATAAATCTGAATGGGTTAGTGACTTTGATAAACCAGCATGATGGTTATTTGAATTCAAATCTTTTAAGCTGACTTGCCCAGTATTTTTGCCTATTTGAGAGACATCAGTGTCTGCCTCCTATTGAAGCTCTACTTGAAGGTTAGTAAATTGTCTGGAACAGTAAATGCTAGGTGTTTCAGGTTGCTGCTTAATGGTAACAGCAGCAAAAGATTTTTCTTATTGTGCATGAAAAACTGGTAGAATTGTTGATCTATATATCTGTATTATCTACATATCTGTCTCTATATTAAAGGGGTTTTTTGTTTTTCGGGGTTTTTTTCTGGTTTCTTGGAATCCGTCATATGTGTGAGAGTTAGCTCTCAGTGGAATTCTTGCAATCTATTTGTGCAGTGGTTTTTATTAATAAAGCAGCTTATTAGAGCACTCTAATCAGCTGCTCTTTTCAGCTGGCTGAAGTGTTCACAGGAATTGGTTGGCATGTTTTAATTTGCTTACTGGTAGGAACTGTCTGGTTTTCCTACTAAACAAAAATTTGTAGATTAAAAGTTGCAGCAGTTAGAAGTTGCAGTTTGCTGCAATTAAAAGTTGCAGCTCTCTAGGTACCCACTAGGTATTCCTTTATAGGTAAGTAAATGTTCTCTTAAGAATAAAGGTACTATGGGGAAGGATTGAGAAGACACTTTTGAATTTTACTTTCTGGATGATTGTGTGTAAGATGCTGGTGAAAAAAAGAAAAAAGCTTTGGTCCATCACTCCATCTTCCTATTTGGGCAGCCCTTAACAATGGAAAGGTTTGTCCTTTTTTTTTTTAATAGAAAAAAACAAATTCTAGAGGTCTGTCTGCTTTTTCAGTAGTATGTAACATGTCTTAGGTCTCAATTTCCCTTTTTCTTCACTGATAAATTTTATTCAAAGAATTTGTTCTTTCCAAGCCAACAAAGGTCCTGTGAAATAGGTGCTTGTAGCCTTGATTACTTCATCAGCCCTGTTATTCATCTCTGAAACATGTTGAAGGTGAGATGGATTCTGCAGCTAGCTCCATATGCAGCTGCTGAAACTCTTTCCTATCCTGTCTCCTGCTGTTCTTCATGAGCATTGTTGTTGCCTCAAAATGTCACAAATCTTCTATTGCAGTCACTAAGGAAAAAGAAAGTATTTATGGAAAATTCCAGTGGCTTTTCAGAGGCTTCAGATTTATAGTCAGTTTTAGACAATATCGCTAGGAACTGTAAATGGCATCCTTTCTGGCAGGCAGGGGGAGGTAGCACTAGTATTAAACTAACAGCATTTCATCTGTACGTAGTGCAATTTGTAAATACCACAGAGTAATGTTAGTACGACTCATTGAGAAGACTTACAGCTGTAAGCCACAAATTCTTTAGCATAATGACATTTTGCCTTGAATTATTTTGTTGCTTGGAAACAGCTCAAAGTAATGATAATGTATTGTTCTTTGTAAAGTTTATTGTAATAATCCAGTTTGCCATTAAAATTGTTAAAAAGGAGTCAAAAGAAAATATCCCAATACCTAAAATGAATTGAAAATTGGAGTGACTATTTTCGGACTGAAAATGTTCCAGTATTTTAGTAGTGTTTAATTCCAAATTAATTTGATTTGATTTTTTTTTAATCATATGAGAAGAAGATTCTGAGGAATATGGCTTTAGAGACCTTGATTTTGACACATCCAAATCAAGTCAGTAAATTGGCTGGCACCCTGGTCTTTCCCCATGGAGGCAGGAGCCACTATAAGCCTTTGGAGCCTCATTTAAAATTACACTCTAGGGATGTTGTACAGAGAGAAAAATGTAATCGGATTACACCACAGAAATGCATTTGTTATCTTCTTGGACTGAGTGTGGAAAGTGGAGGGCAGGCAAGTCAAGCAAATGAAAAACTTCTAAAAAATATATCTGGGGAAGCAGCTGAAGGGAGGAGGTTTGGATGAAGCAGAGAAAGTAAACCAGGTGGAAAATGTCTTTTTCAAGACAGGCTGACGGAGGGAGGAGCATTTTATCAGGAAGAATGACAAAGGAGGATAGATTTAAAAGACAGAAGCAGTAGAGTTTAGTGAAAGAGTATACACAGAGGAAGAAAGAAAGGTGATGAAAGATGAGATAGCCTGAGGATTGGGGTAGTGCTGTCATGGAAGATGGTAGAGTTGCCTCCAGAGAATGTGTAGATGGAAATATTTAAGAACTGAAATAAATATTACATGCTTAGGCAGCTGAGAGAAATCCCTGGTTTTTATTTTTGGCACTCCTGCCTCTGGGGAAAACTACATAAAAGTTCATGCTCTGCATTCTCTAGATGAACTGTGGCGCAGAAGGATGCTGGTAAACTTTCCAGCTTCTGACCTATAACTGAGCACAGATACTCTTCTGAACCTATTTTTCAGAGCATTCAGTCAGTGGGCAAACTGGTTCTGCTGCTATTTTAACTATGTGTGCTAAAAATATTAACTCTATTGCTATATGGTTCAGCAGGTAGAATTGAAGCAGTAACGACATCAGATCCAGGATAAATACGGTTTGTATATACCACCAGAATCAGTGGAGTGACTTGAAGTTGTGGGGCTATCTTGTCCTGTTTTGCTTGCGAGTTCCTTATATCCACAGATATTCCCACTCCTTGTAAACAGTCTTTCTTGGTGTCTGGTTTCACTTGTCTGTTATGCATGAATCTTTTAACTCTATGTTGTTCTGTATAGAATTCAATGGAAGTGTACAGTAAGAAACCAATACATGTTTATCACCTTGCACAAAGTAATTTTTGTCTTATTATTAAAATTATACATGGAACCCAATTAGCATTTTAAAAGTTTTATTAGTATTTCTAAGCTAGATACTTTCTCACCACGGACTTTAAAATTCTAAGAATACACTTGGTCATCTCTTTAAAAACAGCTATAGACAGCTGAGTGATTTGCATTCCTGTCTGGATGTTCTATGGAAGAAAAATGAGAAGCAAATAAACCCACAAAAAATTAAATCAGAAAAAAAGCTTTTTGAATGTTATGAAATTAAAAAGGCTAGTTTTCAGAGAAAATTTTTATAGCCTTCTAAATTTAAGTGTGACAGTTTTTAAATAAAGAGGTAATTTGGATATAACAAACTGAAATGTAAAATTTATAATGCACAAGATATTTATTTAGGGCAATGACTTGCAATTTGTTTCAGATTTTTTTTTTAAATCTCTACACTCTTGTGCCAAAAGTTTTTGATAGAAGTCCTTGTGGAAATACGCTTAATTAATAGCAGCTAAATCAGAGCATACACACTGCAAGTTAATCAGTTATTGTCATCAATAAAAATAAGGGGAAGAAGTGAGCCTGCATCCCAATCATGGATTTTGTTACCTTTTGAAGGTCCTGCAACTGGCAGTATCTGCCATCTTGAAATTCTTTAAAAATGTGCTGTTTGAATTTCTGGTACTTGAAAAAGTCTTTTTGTATATTTTCTATATATCCTCAGGTAATGAAGATTGTATTTAAAACATTGCAAAGTTGGAAGCTCTAATATAGATTAATAAAGTAGAAATGTGTGTAACAGTGATTTTTAACTTTCCATAACATGTGTAATTCAAATTGTTTTAAGTTCAGTCATAGTATCAGTCTAATTCAAATAGAATAGATTAATATTAGTAAATGTTGCATCAAGTAGTAATGCCAAGGGAATGACTGAAATTGCAAATTGGGAGTGTGGGCTGTTAATTACTGATTGTCTAGTTCCTGAGGTGAACATTAAGTATGTATTGAAAAAGCGTATTTGTAAATCCATCCAAAGAGCAAAAATCACTCAAAATTGAAGCTGTTTCTTTGCAAATTAAGCAACTTACATTCTTATATTTTCTACATTGTGGAATTCTTATGCATGCATCTCAAAGAGAGGATTCAAAATTTTGCTTTTGTTCTAACTAGTTCATGTTGGTAACACCCTCAGGCACATGGTGTGATTCTTGGGGTGTCCTGTGCAGGGCCAGGAGTTGGACTCGATGATCCTGATAGGTCCCTTCCAACTCAACATATTCTATGATTCTTCTCTGTAAGGAAAATCCTGGATATTTGCATGCTCTTTTTATCCAAATGATTGAAGTGACAGAGACTTTTTGATAACAGGAGTGGTGATAAAAGGAGAGATTAATACAAACAGGAGGCTGAAGTCTATTTCAGGAAGTGTACCTCAAAGATCTGTTCTAGGGGCAAAACAAAGCAAAACAAGCTGGGACAATGTTCATCATGTAATTTCTTTAATAGTGAAAGTGATTAATTTATATACTGTAGAGAGTGGTATATGTGAAGAATGTTTGATTTTTATAAATTGCATCCAGAGGGCCATTATACATAAAAAAAGAAGTTAGTTTTCATGTGAGAATATTGAATATCTATGAATTCTTCTGCATAAACTATGATTACCAAGATTGCCATTCTAAAATAATGATAATTGCATATTCAAATCCAGATGGTCTTTGGGAATATGATGAATTTTCAAGATAGTTGCAATTTGGAATTTGTTTTCATCTCTCAATCAAGCCATTACTTAAATGGCAAATTTCTTGGCAATTTGGCAGAGTTGCTGCAAGAGATCTAGTACTGAGATTCTTGTTCCAAAAAACTAAGTGGTTTGTCTTTTAAAGACATTCCAGTGTAAATTGAATATTGGTTATGAGGCACATTCTATATGTGTCTTTAATTGAATTTGGAAAAGTATATTCAAAACTCCTCAATTTTCAAGTCAAATTTCTCACCTCAGTTCAATTTCTAAAGCATGCTCTACTAATCACTTGGCTTCCTAGGAATACCTGAAATTTGAAATAGTTAGTAATGTATGGAAGTAAATTCCTGCTCTGTCTTCCTTTTGTGTGTGTCTGTGTCCATAAAACATGCAAAGCCTTCTGAGTGTTATAAATGGCCATTCTGATAAGGGTACTATTTATGACTTCTACAGGAATAAATTACAAAATTTCTAAAATTGATGGGAGACCGAATACTGGTGTACCTGTAGATTAGCTAAAATACATGATTTGCTGCTTTTTCAATATTGAGCTTGGTTGTGTTTTATCTGTAGGGCCATTCAACTCATTTAAGATTACAATAATGAAAACAAATCAGAATAAGCCTTCATATATGTAATCTCCTAAATTTACACTGAAAACTACAGCTAAGTTATCCAGGTGTTTTGAAGGTGATGAAGTTAGTGTATGGTCTCATTCATATTAGTATTATAATGAGAAGCTATATACATTCGCAGAAGGAAAATAACAACAGTTTAAATGGTTACAGCAATGTTATCACTTTCAATTTGGATTCTCTAGCTCAAAATTTTTAGTTTTTTTACTGGAGGAAATGAATTCAATTGCCGATCTATAACATTTCCATTTCATTTGTAGGTAAGGTATTGAAAAGACACAAGAAATTATCTTAGCA
Organism: Grantiella picta; assembly: GCA_013397955.1. Taxonomy (NCBI): domain Eukaryota; kingdom Metazoa; phylum Chordata; class Aves; order Passeriformes; family Meliphagidae; genus Grantiella; species Grantiella picta. The sequence continues at coordinate 603,338 of VZRM01001697.1, forward strand.
TATAAGACTGTATTTAGATTTCACTGACTAACAGAACAGTGACAGTTTTTAGCTTCTGGAGGGAAAAAACATTTATATGAAAATAAATATTTTAGTCATTGAACAATGTTTTTGTGATGAGTAAAAACAGAGTTTTTACTTTTTACACTCATACTTTTCAGAGCAACTTAAAACCTGCTTTTGTGTGTATTGCCAAGATAAACAGCTTGAAGATAGCCTATGTTTTAAAAGGCTGTTTGGTATTCTTTTCCAAGGGAGAACACCAGCCAGTGAAAATCATGGGTTGCTTAAGAGCTTAAACAAAATGTGTCTCAAAAATGCTCTGTATTTCTCAAGTATTAAGAGACAGCTTGGTCAGTAATGAAAATTTGCAAGATGAAATTTTGAGTTTACTGTTTTTGTCATGCCTCTAAACCCAGCAACTTTTATATATACTGTATGTTACACACATTCACACCCCCTACTCCCCAGTACAGAAATGTACTACACAACTTCACTTGTTTTTTAACTTGAAGGACACTGTACAAATCTTTCCTATTAAGAAATAAGGGCCTAGCAGAGTGGAATGTACCACAGCAGCACTGGGTTAATGGCAACTTTGCTGGCTCAGTTGGAACCTCAGTAAAGTTTGCCAAAGGTTGTTGGTTGAGTGAGTTTGTAATCTGGTTTAGGGTAGGAGTTATTACAGCCTTATGATTTGTGTTCTTGTAACACAAAAGCTTTGAAGAAAAGCTTAATTTAAAAAAACAGGGCACTGAACATCTGTAGTGTGGTTTCAGGATGGTTAGGATGCTGTGAATGAACTGTGAAAGGCTTCAAAATATTTGACTGGTTTTGCCTTGTGCTAATTTCTTCTGGGGATTGATGATGTACTTTTAAAGTAGGAGGGCTGCATGACAGGGTGTTTTGGGCATGGCTGAAAGGTGTGCAGGAATACTACCAGGAAAGGGGTTTCTACTTCTGGCATCTGATGAAAAAGTCATGGCTAGCTGTGATGTGGTGGCTATTTCAAATACTTGGGCAAGTATGTATATTTTAAATGGAATACACATATCCCGTGACATATTCTATGATATACACACATATTCTATGACAAATGACAATTCTATTCTATGACAATTCTGTGACAAATTCTGTTTCAAGATTCATAGTATCACACAGCTAATTAATTGCTTTAAGTGCAGTTAAGATTTGTAAAAATCTGTGACCTAATGTTTGAGGAAAAGGATGACTTGGAGGAAGAAGATGGGATAAAGTAGGTAGCAAAAGGCTAGGTTTTGCACGGTAACTTTAAATGTCAAGTATTTTATCTAGCTGTCAAAGGTTTTTGTCAGTGTAGAATCGATATTATGTTTTGTCAAGTTGTTAGACTGGAAATTGGGAAAGAAACAAGAGGGATGAGTCATTTACTATGCCCAAGAGATTATCTACTTTAACATCAACAGTAGTCTACTTAAGACACTGCTTGACTTCATTCCCCTGAATCATAATGTGCGTATGAAATAAGTGAGTCTCCATTAGTAGTTTATTTGGGTATTTAGTGAAAGCAGCTGGTTTTCATGGTAGCATTATAGGCATAGTCTCCACATGTTCATCTTGCTCCACCAGCAAGGGTGGACAGATTTTAAATCCTTACAAAGGAGATGAAAGTAGGAGATATTATGAATGCTGATGTATTAATCATTTAGATCCTCTGGTTTTATTGTTTTCTTACAAAATCATGTTTTCGTCATCCTTTATAGCAGTTCGGAGTTTTGGATTGAAGTATATGAAGCCTGTGTGTTGGTTTCATTTGTATAATGACACAAAAGTTCTTCATTATAGAAGCATCTTCTAGCTTGTAAAACATCTCTTCCCAAAAGATTAGATGTTAAGTGAGTTAACACATCTGGAATTGAATTACATTTGCCATGCTACCTTTATTAAGTCCATTTGTCTTCACAGAGATGTGTGGTAGAGGTTTAGCCTCTTACATAATGAGTAGTTATTTTGTGGAGTTTCTGTAAGGATTGGTGAGGTACTTTTGTTTTAGATGGCTGAAGGAAAAAGTGTTGAGTATAATCACATAATAGAAATTAAACTTTTTTATTGTAATTATTATTCCAATCCATGAAACAGACATTTCTGCTCTTCCAATGCATAGGTTTAGAGCAGCTGTTTCCAAAGCATACAAAACCAGAGGAAACGTCCATACTATCCTGTTGCTGCAGTGGGTGCCGTAATGATACTGCCTCCATTTGTCATTTGGTCCCAGGAGGACTGACATCTTTAGCATTCACAGCAGGGCTGTGAATTAAAGTTTCTGACCACCCGCTCTCTGTAATTTTTATCTCTGTGTGGTTCCCAGGCTGCGTGCAGGATGAAACAGGACTTGAACAAAGAACAAAAGCAGACTTTTGGGCCATGCAGTCTTCATTTAAGAGGGGACTTTCCTGAAGATCCTCATACCTGTAACAGTTGATGGAACGGTTTAAAAGCTAGAAAGCTGGAGAAATAGAATTTAATTACTGACCATTATTCAAACATTCCAATTTGATTTACATCTATGTGTGACATTTGGTATCCAACAAAAGAAATATGTTTAAAAACAATGGAGATGAAAGGTCCCATTCTGCCATGAATAACCTGCACATAAAACCTTGTTAAAATGGTAAATTTTCTTTCCATAAGAAACCGATATTTTAATAAGATAAATTGAGTTAATCTTTTAGAAAATTTTTAGCAAATCTGAGTCAAAACATTTTCTTATATTTTGTATTATAAAATGTGGTCTAAGGTTAGAATGTCAGGACTTTTGTTTCATTAGGTTTTTGGGTTGATGTTCCTACTTAGAGTATAGACAACAGTATTTTTGAAAGCTTTTCCAGTGTTTTATAAGTGTACTTATTCTGTTTTAACAGGGGCTGGGTAGCTTACCTGTGAAAACATATGTGTGTGAAGCTAAAGCTGTTTTGTGGCAGACAATATTTATAAAATGAGGTCATTCACTTTGAGTGCTGAAAACTGTTTCTGTTTCATTTAAAAATTGTAACATATTTTTTTCCTGGTTGTGCACAGCTCATCTGAATGCCTCATCTGTGGAATTTTGCCTAGCATGGCAAACTGTGGTTTGGTCAAAAAATTATGTTTTGGGTGTGAAAATTTTGCTGGTTAGAGGCTTCTTCTGATTGTTCGTCAAAATTAGAGAGAAAGAATGCCATCCACAGGTTAAAAATGGGTGGTCTGAGGCAGCATTTTGCTCCCCCTGGATAAATCTCTCTGGTTTGATTGGCAGGCAGTCCCTTTCAGGGGGCAGGTTCTGCTGTTGCTGCTGGTAAGTAATGGTCTTCTCCTGCAGAGAGAGGTGAGCTGCAGTTCTGTAATCCGTGAAGGAAGAGAGTCATAAAGTACATCACACTTGAGAAACAATTGTAAATGTAAGGAAATCAGCTTGTTAAATTAAAATAGTTCTACTTTCAAATGGCTAAAAGCTTACTTAGTTGGTGACTTACACTACTCAGCCCTGATGAGGCCACATCTGGAGTGCTGTGTCCAGTTCTGAGCTCCTCAGTAAAGACACACATGGAGCTCCTGGAATGGGTCCAGGGAGGGTAACTAAGGTGGTGAAGGGACAGGAGCAACTCTCTTAGGAGTAAAGGCTGAAGGAGCTGGGCCTGTTCAGCAGTAAAAAAAGACAGCTGAGAGGGAACCTCATCAATGTCAGTTTCTGAAGGGAAGGTGCCATGAGGATGGATCCAGGCTCTGCTCAGTGGTGCTGAGCAATACGTAAAGAGACAATGGGTAGAAACTGATGCACAGAAAGTTCCACCTGAACACGAGGAAGAGCTTCTTTACTGTGCAGGTGATCGAGAACGGGAACAGGTTGCCCAGAGATGTTGTGGAGTCTCCCTCACTGGAGATGCTCAAGAACCATCTGGACACAACCCTGTGCCATGTGCTCTGGGATGACCCTGTCTGAGCAGGGAGGTTGGACCAGGTGACACGCTGGGGTTCCTTCCAGTATTACCTGTTCTGTGGTTCTGTGACTTGCACAGTTTTCTGGCAGAATGATGTATTTTGGAAAGAGGAGGAAAACATAAAGTGTCATCTTTCCCCATAAAAACATGTGCTGGAGGATTGGTAGATTGTTCCTCTTGTACTTCAGTTTCTAAAATGTTGAGAAGTGTTGCTGCCACTAGTGTTTCTAATAATTTCTGCATAATAATCTCAGCCTTCAGGTTTGAGAAGGTGGCAATCCATGGCTGGCAGGAATAGCATATTATCATCTTTCTAATCACATTTTCTACTTTGTTTTGTGAAGAATGTTTCTTGATTCATATTCAACAAGCTGTTGGTTATGTTTCAAACATGAAAATTGTTTGTGGGCAGCATACTCTCTCTTATTGTGCATGTGTATCAGAAATCACCTGTCATCTGATTTAAACTTCAATTTAGTCAGCAGAGCATCTCAATTTGGAGAAAATTGGACTCCATTATAAAACACAATTGTGATAAGATTATGTTTTTATGGTAATGCATGTAATTTATTGCTCTTATTATCATGCAACAGATTGTAGAGTAATGTTTTGACTTACTCCTTTAAAAATGCTTTGGAATATGGAAATTATAACATTACTCTTTTGTGGATTATTTTATTTTTTTTTCTTTAAAACTTTAAGGAGACATACATGAGCCTGACTTTCATGGATAACATTAGAAGGAATCTTCAAAATGTATTTGTTACTATGAGACAAGTAAACAAAGGATACAATATTTGAAGAAAAGATGGCGAAGGTGTTTATTCAAGAGTGAAATGAAGATCTTTTAATTAAGTTACAGAGTTCCAGCTGGTTTTATTTGCCATAATCTTGTATTTTGCCTCATGCACTTGGGTGATATCTTGTCTCTGAGAAGATTAAGTGCTAAAGTTGTGAATACACAGTTGTTAAACAACCTTCCTTTCCTGGGAGGAATTTCATAACACTTTTGCAAATATTGAGCTATAACAGCAATTCCAGTTTCATAAAAACTTCTGATTGAACCTACTGGCCAAGTTCGTGTAATCCCTAGGAGGCTGCATGCTGTCGTTTTGGATTTGCTCTTCTTTCTTGAAACTCCAGGGCTCATGCTGGTCAGGAAGTGCTTCTGTTCCTGAAGTGTAAGGTCTGAATCTCTTGTGGCTATTAGTCAACTGACAGCTTCCCTGCAAAATGGACAGTTTCTTTCCATCTAGAAATGTGCTTGATAAAGGATGGCAATCCTGTGAGACCTCTCTGCTGTTTGTAATTACTGATTTTAGTTTATGATCCCAATTTATTCTATGATTAGAATACAAGTGATACTCACATAATCAAAATTTCATGTAGTTTAGCCTTTTTTTTTTTTTAAGAGGATAGGAACAATATGCATTACTTTCCTGCAGAAGAGAAAGAGTATTGTGTTTTTGAAAACACTTATTTTGCATCACTGTTTCCTGAGTACAATTATTCAATAGACAGCTATGAAAAGTTGTGTGTGTGTAGGTCAAGCACATGCATTCTGAATCATCCCATTTAATTTCATTTGTTTTTGTTTTATTACAATGAGATACAGTCCAGACTAGGTATCTTTCAAATCTAAAAACTTAATTTTCAGTGTGATTTGTAAGTGCTTTTTTCTAAATACTATTACTAGAAGATATTCAGGGAATTTAAAGTTACTAAAAAAAAAAACCTCGTAAATGTTTAAGTGAGGTTGAAACAGTGATTATTTGAGCCAACTGACAACTTTACTTTTTCATCTATAAATGAGGAGCAGGGGGAACTTCAGGAGTTATGTATGGACAAAACTTAAATTTGATTTATGCAAATTCATTTTTAAAATGACATGCTAATCCTTTTCCATTGTTGGTGGTTCAATGGCACCCTCAGAATTGTTGCTGATATTCATACAGTTCTGTGCATTGTCCTAAAGTTTGTGTGTGAATGAATAAATTACGTGAAATGTTGTGTTCTTTAATCTTCATAGAACAAAGTCTCTGATGTTGGTGATAAAGCTATTTGGAGCATTTTTTTTTCATTATATGGAATTGTTCAAATAACAGATTTAAGATGGGCTTTGCTCATCCTGAAGGGCAGTGCTGCTTTGTCACCCTGCTTTGTCATTACCTTGAGAAGGTGGGAAATCAGATAGGATCCTTGAGAGATGTACAGTTTGATGGTAATATTGTAGATGGGGACATCATCAACGGGGAGAACAATTGTCAAGTCCTCTTTTTTTATGTTAGCATTTTATGAATTATTTGACAGATAAAAAGGGAAACTACTCCTAAACTGTTTCTCAGGAAAGTTTTTGTTTTCTTTGTTCCAAAGACTAAACTTTGAATTTGGGTTTAATCACTTTCCTAATTGTTTTTAAATTCTTCTTCTTAATACATGCTTTTCAGAATATAGTCCCAGAGAATACTTTTGGTAGGGATTCAGTATTGTTATTGTTCTTCCCTTTACAGTCCACAAGTACATCTGCATTTTTGAGCTTGCCTCATAGTAAACATTACTGATCTTTTTCTGCTTACAAAATATTTATTCTCTGAAAAATGCTGCATTCTGTTCTTCGCTATAATAAATGTCGTTTCTGCCAGGTAGCAAAGTAAATGGACACGAGGAGTGAGATCTTTACTGAGATAGCTAAAATTAATTTTAGAGTAAGAGAGGTTAGCCACATGAAGGGGTGCAATGCATGCTTTTTGTACTGTAGTGAAGCATTTGGACAGTGCAGTGTTGGAGCCATTTTCTTGCTCAGTAATTTACCTAATTCTGCAGTCTCTCCTTCTTTAACGAAAGGAAACTGAGATTTTCTTTGCCAATCTTTTTTTTGTATTGGCTTCCAATTAATTAAATTTATCCAGGTTGTTTTATTCAGATCCTCTCCCTTTTTTATGAGTCCAATTATTTATCACTTCATTGCTTTGCAAGTTTTTTCCTGCTGTAAGCATTTTTCTCAAACCAAGAGATGTAACTACAGCTTTAATAACGTCTTTCAGTGTAATGGATTAAAAAAGATTCTGAAGAAATTGGTACAAGCAAAGTTATAATTCTTTGTGCTATTTTTCTTTGCTTATCTAATGACAGCTCTTTCTGCAGAATAGACAAGCTTTTATGTCTCTCTATAGCTTTATCATGTGACTGCCTTACTATGAGCATATTTCTTGATAAATTCTCACTATTAGGGAACAGCCTTTAGGTCTAGAATAAAAGGCTAAAGACTGCATAAATGGCAAGCCAATTTACTGAGGATTTTTCTTTGTCTACATCCTGCCTTTTAACCCAAATGTGCATTTTTTGTCATAGGAATTTTATTTTGGGGTTTTGAATTAAATTTCGTCTGAGGCTTATCAGCTTTTGTGATGCCTTAAAAAAAGAAAGGCATAGAAAACAAACCGAAAGCAGCAGCAGTAGCAACAAAAATGAAACAGGAACAAAGAAAGTTTTTCTGCCTGGAAACTTTGCAAACTTAATGAGAGACAAATTGATAAATACAGAAAGTAAGAATGAACAAAGACAAGATGACCATATTGATAATATAAAAGGGGGGGGTCAAAAATTGGTTCAGTTATTTGTTGTAAACTCTTACATTCTATATTCTTAGTGTGATTTCATTTACTCAGTAAAGCATGTGGCATTAAATGAAATTGTTTTGCATTTACACCAGAGATATCTGGTGTTTACAGGAAAAAAATCTCCCAAGGGAAGGACTGTCTCTTCAAACCTCTTGGTTTTCTTCCTAAGATCATGTCATGGTAATTCATTTCATTCATGGTAAACTTGTATTCAGCTTCTTCCCAATTTCACTTGTTCTTACGAGAATATTGATCAAGGTAAAAAGACAACAGTGTGATCATACAGAGTGAGGAGGAAGAAACCTGAACTGAGAATGAGGCGCCCATGAAAGCAGTTCTCAGCTAAGCATGTGTTGAATCATAGGCCTGTCTGTTGGAAAGGACTTCAGGGGTTATCCAGCCTAAACTTTGGCCAGAGCTGGGCTGTGGCCAGCACCAAATCAGGTCTCTTATGACTCTGGTCTTGGACACTTTCAAGGATGTGGAAGCTCCATAGCCTCCATGGACAACAAATCAAGGGCTGCATAACTTTTCTAGGGATATGTTCAATGCTAATGTTCAATCTGAACCTCTCAAATGTCGGTTTGTGGCTGTTTGCTCTTGCTTAGCTGTCTGCCCCTACTGAGAATTTGGCTTCCTTGTTTTTGTGGTTCCCTTTCACATCAGCTTGCCCCTCTAGTCTGCCATTCACCAGATTGAACAAGGCCAGCATCCTTCACTTCCCCTCATGTGTAATGGGATCTGTCCCCCTGACCATCATGATGGTCCTCTGCTGGGCCTCTCCATGTGGCTCTGGTGAGGCTGCAAAAACTGGCTCTGTAGTATGCCAGTCTCATCACTGCAAAATGTAGGATGGGAATAACTTGTTCTCAGTTTAATGCTGATCAGGTTGCAGTTTGCCTCATTCATGACAAGAGGGCACTGCTGGCTGCCGTTCAACTTGGTGTCCCCTGTAAGTGATGAGACCTGTTGTTGACTTCTGGTCTACACTGCAGTTGCGTTGCTGAAGGTGTATAACTTTGATTCTTGTGTGTGTTGAACTTCCTGAGGCTCATGATGCTCAATCCTCAAGTTTGCTGAGGTATCTCTCGGTAGAAGTTCTGCTGTTAATGTCAGCCATTTCTTTTGCTTCAGTGTCATCTACAGGTTTGCCAAGGGTACAGTCCAGGTAGATCTGTTAAGTGCTGTATAGTGATTGGAAGGGATGTAAGACCAGCAAGAGTGAAAGGATGATAATTTTGGCAATAACATGAATATGACCCTGATGAGACCTATGGAGGTCATCTTCTGAATATACAGGAGAATAGTTGCTGCTACTTTTTGCTGCTACTTTTTTCCGCTACTTTTTTCCAGGCACTGAACTTGGAAAAACTATCTTGGGTCTGCTTAAGACAATATTTATTGTAAGTAAGAATATAAAGATCCTGATCTTTATCCATAGGTCCTGATATGGTTTATTGTGTTTCAGAGAAACCCAAACTCGCAAGTATTCGTTAGTGAGCTCTGTCCCAAAGGACTCTCTAATCTTCAGAGCAAGTGATGCAACCTGTAAGTTCTGTTTTCTCTGATTTATGTTCTATCCAGTCTAGCTAGCCATGTTCTTGCTATCCTATACTTCTTGATATTAGTTTTATTTATTTATTTTTTAACTCTTACCACCACATTCTCAGAAGCCTGATGAGTAACACAGTCCATTCAGACATTAAAGATGTGATTAACATGGACTTAGTCTTCTCAAGTTTAGGAGGCAGTTAAACATTCTTGTGTAAGCTAGACAAGTTGTCCTGCAAAGTTGGTGCATGAAGTGAGGGTAGTGTCTTTTGTCTTCAGTGTTTTTAGTAGTTTTAAAAATGGGTTACCCATATTCAGCAGTAAGGATTCCTGGGCACATAAAGCAACTCACTGCACTCTTGAGGCAAGTGTCTAAATTTTGTGGAAGATAAGATTTTAAAACTGCACTCCTGCCCCTCTTGCCCTTGTAAACACAGTAAGGTAAGTGTAATAAGAATTATATTGAAATTATTTGATTATTTCAGGACTAGGGAGTCTGTTAAATCTTCCCAGAATTGGTCAGCAATCCTTAAATTAGCATTATGCTCTCATGAGCTCTTCCATTTAAAATGTTAAAACTCACAGCGGACCTGAAATTTAGCAGTTATCATGTAGGTAAAAATCTTGTCTTCAAGCTTAAAATTTAAACCTGTGAAAACTCAAGGAAAGAACTAGTCATCTGTACAAGTTTTCAACATTTCAGCCTTATTTCTGAGGGAGGCTATTCTGTGATTTTCAGAATAGGATAATTAAGTAACCAATATGTATTTGCACCATAATTGTTGAAATGAAAGAACATTTCTGTTGTGTATCATTGAAGCATTTAGCTCTTACTGGAGGGGAAAAAACAAAAAGACATTTAGTATCTAGCTGTGTACCAGAAGTACAACTTTGATTGCCAGAGTACTTCTAAATCAAGCTTGTGCTTGACAGCTCTTCTGGAAAAAGAAGATGCCTTCAGAGTGGATGCTGATTGGATTACTTTTGTTATAAAAGATTGAAATTCTAGAGTAAACTACCCAGATGATTATCTTCCTCAGAAACTTTAATTATTATTTTGTGTTTGTGTGTAGCCTCAACTGTTTGTAAATTAACCATCTGCACTTTTCTTCTAATGAGATACTGTCATTTGTTCTCTCTGATGCAGGGCGTAAGCGCCAGAAGTTTTTCTGCAGGCTCACTTGCTCTCAGCTGGTTTAACAAAAATTTACTCTTCAAACTTAGCCTCTTTATACAACATATTACTTGTTTCTCTAGGGTAGTGATTCAGTGGCATTATCGTATAATTTGTTGTAGTGCCACAGCAGACAGTGAGAAGATGCAAGTTTTGAGTGTGTGTGGTTAATTAGATGAAATATATTTTGACAGACACCTAGTAATTAGACTTTAATTTTTTTTTTTTTGCATTTAATTATGTTTTATTTCAGCTCTTTGCTGAGAAGCTTTTCATTAGCTCTTAGGAGTTTCTGTTACTGAATTTCATGAAGAGATGTAAGTCATGTCATTATGAGCTTACATGTGCAGAGCTGTCAATGTGTTTTTCTGAAATGATTTCCAAGCTCAGGATGCTACATATTTATGGAGTGACTGGTCTTAAGAGCTGGTTTAAGCACAAGGAATAAGCTGAGATTGCATGTGTAGCTGACCATGCTGCTCTACTATGATTTATGCTGCCAGTGCTACTTGGCACGTGACTTGTGTTGAAATAAAAAAAGAAATATAGTAAGTGTTTCATTACATCCACCTTAAGTTATAGTAAATCCTTCTACTAAAGTATAGTACTTAAATGTATTTTCTCAGTTTGACAGAGTTGTTTCATAGAGGAGATCAATAATCTTCTATTGCTGCTTTTCCTTTTCCTTCCCAAATACTTGGGAAGTTTTGTCAACTTGGTACTGAAGCTGTTCACTTAAACTACTGGTATAATATTTCTTATTTAATTTACTTGATTTAAAACCAAAAACCCTACTGTGTGTAGGACTTGTTCTTCTTACCTCCTTTCCCTTATGTCCCGACATGAAAATCAACAGCGTGGACATTATTTTTACTCTGAGAGAATTGACTTGTAAGATTGTTCTCACACAACATATCTCTTCCCATGTTGCTCCCCAGAGAGTGTTGTGAGGTGTTCATCTTACTGCTAGCATGCTCTTTCAAGCTTTTCATAGCTTTTTGGTAATGGGGTTTTTCTTCTGTGAGTACACACTGTGTAATATTTTACTATATTGATGGATAAATGAGAGGGACAAAATACGGTGTATGTAGCGAAGCTTTTAATCTTGAAGTCATTCCTTGAAATACCAAGTTTTCTTGCAAGACTTACTGTGTCAGCATTATTAAGCTCAGCTGTATGGTTATGCCTGGCTGTACACTTCTATGAACACTAAGCATGAATGGAAATTCGATGACTAATGTATTAAATGATAGATAAGGAGCTACATGCTAAACTGCCTCTTCACTCTAACCAGCTCCCTGCCCATTTTCTCTCTCCACTTCACTTTGGAGCACTGAGGGACCAGTGCTCGTGGGACCTGTCTCTGGTGCCTCAGGCCTTTGCATTGGATCAGCTGGCTTTGTTGCTGTGATCGAAATATTTTTATAATCTCTTTCATGTGTACTGACTTTCATTTAAACTTGTTGCTCAGAAATCATGGTTATTAGAGTATATAATGAATTTAGGTTTGAGATATTGCAGAATCTTTCTTCTCTAGCAGTTCTGAGAGCAAAAAACCCCCAAATATGTGTGTAAATGCACAGTATTTCTTTTGAGTTACTGTGGGAGCTGAGCACAAGGACTGGTAAAGAACAGTGCTGGCAGAGAAACAGCTCTTCTGGGGAGTGAAAATAATGCTAGGCTTAACTTAAAAAAACTCTATCTGAAAATCTTTCCTGAGATTTTTATAGTGAGCTTGTCCTGAAAAAGCTGAATCAGTGGAGCTGGAAGAATCGTCACCATGTTTCTTCTTCTAGGGAAGAGTGAACCTAGAATGTGTTCTCTGGGCTGTAATGCCTGCATAGAGGAAAAAAACCTGAATTGTACTTGTGACATTTTTAAATATGCCAATAAACACATTTGAGTGTTAGTACTGCTCTTGATATTGGGGAGGTGAGGTTTTTTTGTGTTTTTCTCAGATTTTTTGTTGTTGTTTGGTTAGTTGGTTGGTTTTTTTGTTTGTTTGTTGGTTGGTTTGCTTTGTTTTGCTTTTGTTTTCTTCTGGAATCCCAAGTAATTTGTTTATGTCATGAGTTTTGACTGGTCATTTTGGTGTTTTTCTTATTTGGTTTGTGGGATTTTTTCCTCTGATAGTTAGTTCTTGTTGTTACTCATATCCAGACACAAAACCAATATAGCAAGGAGAGATACTCCTATGTGTATACATGATAATAGCCTTACCTTTGTTTCTAAATTATTTTTCACTATTCTTAACTCTGTCACTAACTTGTAGGAGGAAACCTCAACCAAATAAAGGAAGTGCACAGAATACCTACTTAATTGTACACTTAGAAATCAGCAACTTGTTTGTAACAGACGTGTTATGAATATCAGGATTACATCTATGTCAGTGTTTCTTGAGATACTGTCCTTAGTTCTCGTAGAAGAGAGGGAATTCAGACGTAGCCATTGAAAAATAGAACACAGTTGATGACACCTTAGTATTGTTGTCATAAACAGTATGTATTTGCAGCATTTATTCAGTAAAGCCTCAGTTTGTATAGGTCAACACTGTTATTTTTATTTAAAAGCAAGCAAGAAAAGTGTAACTATAAAAGTAATAAAACCATAGCTGACTACTGGAGACATTATCTGACAGTAAATGTCGACATGATTGTAAAGGTAAGATAGGTGTGTGATTTCTGTTATGCCCTTGAATGTCAAATTTTACCAGTTTTTGTTGCAACAGGAATAGAAAGACATGACAAAAATTACTAGAAAGCTGACAACCACACTAGGCTGACATGAATGTTCATTTGTCAAGCAGAATAGTCTTTGATAGAATACACCAATGTAAGCAATTTTGCATTTGCTTTTCCTTAAAACAAATAAACAAAAATTCTTACCCTTAACGTTGAGACAGTTTGTCACTGTTTTTACCTTCTGCGTAAATGCAGTTTTACAGCTAGCCATATTTCTTCATTAGATTTTAGATCTTTGCCAGCCATTCATTGTTTTCACATTTGGTGTTTCAGCAAAGCAAGGTACTGTCAGAATTTTAGCTGACAACTGTTTTCAAGAGTAAAACCACCAGAAGCTACTGTATGTCTTGATAGGTAACATTTAGGAATGTGATAAAATAGCAAGTAATGTTTCTAACAAATGCCTAGCTCTGGATGGGCTTGCATTTAGTATGTACCTTTGATTTCTGAGTTACTACTCAGACTTTTTTTTTTGCCTGTTTTTATTTGATTCACCAAGGTGTATGATTCTTTTTATCTTAATCTGAGATTAATTTTAGCTTTTCGATGAACAAAGTTGTTGTTGTTTTCTTGTTTCTGAAAGCTGCTCTGAGCCTGTTTTTCCACATCAGTTTCCTTTTAACTTTTGATCAAGCCTTTCTTAACAAGTGATGTCTGCTGGCACTGTCTTCAGTGTGGTGTCTTTCAGTGAGGGACATCATGTCTCTGGAATTTAATTCCTTTAGCAGTTCTTTTTTATCTTCTTTTAATAGGCTATCTCATTTCTGTGCCATTTTCCTTTTGGAAGTCACATAAAACTGTGGTGGATTTTTTGGCTTTTGTAACTCCTATAAGGATATTGAGTCTGAATGCATTATTAGTGTGCCTTTCAATAGAAAAATATTGAACAAGATCCTGCACACATTCTGGTACTGCATCTCTAATGGTTTCCCTAACCAGCTCTCCACGAAATGATTATTTTAGTGCTAAAAGTTCCTTTTCTGGTTTGTGTCCCAGTGTGATGCTTGCCTGATCCTCGTGGGTATCTGCCATTACTATTGTATTTCCTTCCCTCATTGCCTCTTTGATTTCTCTTGTCGTATCATCAGTGGTCAGTGCTATCAGTCCATGAAGGCAATTGCTAATACAAATCTACCTTGACCTCTTACATTTGGATCTAGGAACATTGAAATCTTCCTTAAAAAAACACTTTGTCAAAGGCAGAGTACTCCCCTAGACTCTTACCACAGACACGTGAGAGATGAGACTTAGAAAACTTCATTCTGCCTAATACCCTGTTGTCATTCCATTGAGAGAGCAATGTATCAAGCTCCAGCCTTTTATAACTGGTCCACAATATCTGGCCTTTCAAAGGAACAGGACATAATTACAGAATACTTCAAGTGTGTCCCTATTCCATCACAACTGATTATCCGTTTTTCTGAGCATGAACCCCTGCTTTGGTGGGGAAAAAATGTGCATGCTGTGGACACCTCCAGAGCTCTTCTCTACTGTAATCATGTATTTGTTGTTTCTTCGTTGTCATTCTAGAATAGTACAGATATCCAAAGGGTGTAAAAGGCAAGAATGAATTGCATCACTAATTGAAATTAACAGGAATCCCTGACTCTTTTTATTCAGCCATCTGTTGGCCTCCATGCTCTAGTTAACTCTGCATGTATTTGTTCAGAGTATTGTCTATTCAGATTGTTATAGTACAGATAGTAATAATTGACTGGTATTTTAATGCTAATCTGTACTGTTCAGCTCCTGGGTCCAATTGCTCATTGTTGAGCAGATAGAGAATCAATGGTGATTTTTCTCCACCTCTCCCCTGGATTATATGTACTACTCCGTAGCTACTTAAACGAAAACAAAATTGCATAGTTCCAAGAACAGGATGCTCTTATTGTGCTGTTGGCTACTGACTCTCAATATAGATTCACTTTTGTGATGGAATAGAACACTTTTTTTGGAAGCATGATACTTTTCATAGGTTTTGTTCTTTAGCTGTTGTTTGAAGTGATAGTATTTGTAGTAACAGCAAAAACATTCAAATAACATTTTGCTGAGAAACTTCCATCTTTCATATGTAGGTAGAACTTTATCTATAACCAAAATCAGCTCCTTGGTAGAACTTTTTTCCTGGTGAAATTCATAGGGTTTAGTAATAAAAAAGTTTTTCCCATCTAGCTTTGTAGATGAGTCTTCTGAACTGCCACTTAACAAATAAATAATCCAGGAAGAAGTCTATTGAATTAATTTTACTTGGAATTAAGACAGCTAGTTCTACTTATTGCACTAAGTTGTTGCATTGAATGGTAGAGTTGTTTTGCTTTCTTCCATGGGGAAAAGTAACCTTAGGAAACACTGATGTTATGTATAAGATCTGTGAGTCTTTGTTATATGATAAATGAAAACAATAATACTTGGCTTTTATGTGGTTCTTAACTTTATCAATAATTTTGATAACAATGAGGTTCATCTATTAAGTGATTGTAATAACATAATCCAAGTGTAGGCCTAACCGCAGATGTAAATACCCTAGTCAGAGTTAAAAGAACCAGGAGGAGCAGAGGGAGGAAGGCGAGGCTTACTGTTGCCATTGTTACACTGCTGCAAGACTGTAAGCACCACATCATGGTTAATCTTAGTGCCCTGAAACTCTGTTCTGTAAAAACTGTATGATCAGGGCATTTAACCTAGTTCAATCCCCTGGCTTCTAAAATGCTGAGGAGGCTGAATTTATGGGGTGTGTTCACCTGTGTGCATTTTAGACTGTCTGCAAACTTTGGTACTCCAGCTCCAGCTCCTTCAAACTCCCTCAATGAGTGTGGAGGTGTTCCTGAATTCAGTGACTCTTTCTTGGTTGACATGCCTGCTGTTCAGGCTTCCACTCTCAGAGTTTTGTCAGCAGTCTACGTTATATTAAATAGATTTCGGTATTTACATTTTTATTCAGTGTAATTGCGTGGCTGAATTTTGACTTCATAGCTCTAGAGTATATTTTTCCCAGCAGATTAAGAGAATTCTAAGTATAAGGAATGCAAGAAAGCAGCAGTAAATTCTGTGTGGAACAGTGACATTGCTTGCAGGTAGGCTTGTTTTTACAAAAATGTTTTGAAACACTGAAATCTTGGCTTTAAAATTAGTTGTGGAGTGGGAAGATATATTAAAATGTAAGAATATGTAGCAAAACTTACACAGGCTGAACTTGAATTTGTCACACAATGATGAACAACTAATTCTTCATATTACAATTATGTTTTAATACTGCTGCTATAATGCAATATCTGTTTGATGCACCTGAAACTTGTACAGTCTAGAAGAAAAATTTCTAGTGCTAGAACTAAGGCTAGAACTTCTGGTTTTGCATTTAAAATCTTTACAGTTACTTTTGTAATAGATGTAATTTTATTTTCAAAAGGATATCTCATACTATCATTGGACTGTTTCAAATGCTAAAATTCTGCCTGAGTAGTATGTGTTTGAGTATAAGTGTTCCTGCGGTTTCCCAGGACATGTGTGTAATTCATACATTTTGAATACTGAGGAGTAAAATACAGATTTATTGTTTTATGAAATAAGGAAATATTTTGGTTATTTTATTTTCAAATATTTACTTCAGCAAAAAATGATGGAATGAATAATAGCTACCAGAGGTGGAAAATAAACTTCTTTAAGCTATAATGTTTCACTTTTATGAGTATGGCGTAAAAGTATCTTGTGTATTTATCTACTTTGTTAGACTGTAAATCCCTAGCTGTTTCAGCTACATAATTTTTAGCAGGTTTTTTTTTATAGCCTGATAAATATCAACATACAAAGGTTTTCCTTGGCATCCTGTTTATTTTTTGTTCTAACGTCAGACTATTATTTCTAATAATTGCTGTGTCCTGAATAACACACCATGTTTCTTTGTATATATATATCTCTATACTGTTTGATCATACGGGACTAATCCTTTGCTTCTGTAATCATCTTATTTCTCTCTGTTCTCTAATGTAGGTTTCTTTTTTATGCTACTTCCTGAAACTTTTCTGTTTTTCTGGTGACTAAAGAACTAGGTTTTAGCTTCATTCGTTAATAAGTGAAACTTTGAGAAGCAAAAGATACATACTGTATCTGTCCAGTGAAACACCATCATTACTGATAGACACCTTTGGGGGCTCAGGTTGGATGTGTAGGTTATTTGGTACTGGATTCAGCCTGCTTGCATTTCAAGCTGTAATTGTGAAATAGAAAGCTTTTGGAAGCAGTATCCTATGGGAGGAGGATTTTCTCTTTGTGAACGTACCACTGTTATTAAAAAAATTGGAAATTGTGGCCTGACAATAGTAATAATTTGTCCACGAATCATTGTGCTAATCAGATAGATGCAATGGTTTTGGGTGCTGGTACAATAGCATTTGTGGAAGAGTAGAATTTTTCAATGGCAAAATTTGAACTTTTTCATATTTGTATGCCTCTTCTGGGAAATTTTTTCACTACTTGAAAAGCAGCTTAGGTGTCCCCCAACCTAGGTGCTTTGTCGAAGCCTGAATGTTAGGGCTAAAGAAACTTTGGATCGTGAACTATCCATTTACTGCAAGAAAGCAGATTTTTTTTTTCTGAATGAGCCCTTTACCTGAAGTCTTTAAACAACCCTCAGCATGTTAATAACCTAAGCAACAAGCTCCCTCAGCAGGTTGCTCTCCTACCAATTTGACATGATTATTATGAAATCATATAACCACATATCCTTATAGCCTCACTTTTTAAAATTCTGAAATGTAGACTCAAAATCTACATCAAAAAACTGAGAATAATTCATACCATAAAAATTATTCCTTTTCTTTAGTTGATAAGTGTGATGGCAAACATGTGAGTAAAGTGAATGGCCACTATGCTTTTAGAAAGCAATTAAAAAAAAAAAAAATCTGTGTAAGTCTTTTACTCTGCCATGAACATTGTAATACTCTCTTAAAACCAAAACGCATAACTGTTCCCTGAAACAGCACACAAGGTTTGCAATTACTTTGAGAACTATTGATTTTAAAGTTCTTGAAAAGTGCCTGTAATCAGCATAGCTGATGACTTCTTAATTAGACTAGTCCTGTGAGAATTTGGCTCCTCATACAGTATGTTTATGAATCTAATCAACCAGGCAGTGAAAAAACAATTATAGATACTATCTTTCTTTTTTAACTTACAAAGGAGCAAGAATTGCAATACTGGATCTCTTACTTCTGTGATAATTCAAGCATGGATCTGAATGAATAGAAATTAAAAAAAAAAAAAAAACCTGCAGTGAAGAAGTTGATTCACTGCAAAATTACATCCTAGGCAGCTAATAGAAGCAAGAGAAAGACATAAGAAGCTCTTGTACTGTGCCAAGACTGTGCCATAAAATCCAAGCTACCTGCTGGACTAGTGTGCATCAAATTTAATTTTTTTTTTCTTTGAGGATTTATCAAGGCACAGCAAGTCATATATGAGAGTTTTTGGTTTTGTCGTGGCAGGTCAGTCAGTCTGTTGTCTAGATTAAAAGAGGAAAACAAGTATTGTCTATTATCAGTTAATGTCCTTGGATTTGTCTTGTTATTGGCATATATGTGTTATGAATTTGTCATTAGTTATCCTTTGTGTATAAAGTGATTTTTAGTGAAAATAGCTAGAAAGAGTAGTTAGATTCAACAGTACCAAGATTTGTTTTTTCTTCCATTTATTTTTTTAGTTTTTCAATAGGTTAGTTGTTCATTCACCATCCATGTATGACTCCCAAGATTTCAAGCTCTTTGCTTGCTATTCCAACTCTGTTGGTAATTGAACGGTGAGTTGTATTCTGTGAACACCTCGCTATAGTAGCTGTGGATGTTAGTCTGCCTGGTGACTAACATCTGTCCATGGTTTAGTTACTGTCTTTTCTTTCCTTAGGGAAGAGGTTTGTGCCTGGATTTTCTCTTGTTGTTGATAGAAAAGACTTGTTTTTGGTTTTGCGCTATGATTATGTGGAAAGGTTGAGTTCATTAAATACCTGTGAAAGAGTTCTGATGAGTTTTAGGTAGGTCAGGAGCTAGAGGCTTTAACAACTAGAAAACTTTGGTTTTGCACAAATAAGTTTATCTCAGTGGGCAGGCAATTCTACTTCATTTTTGGAGTGGAGTTATTACGTTCTTTTATTCCAGACCTCTTTTACACTCTCATAGCTCTACTTAAGCTGGTCCACTGGTTGCCTAAAGCTGTGGACTGAAACCTGGCACTCAACACTATGCCTGCTACAGAGTAGAGGAGACAAAATTTACATTCTCAAAGACATCATTTACCTTAGTATAAATAACCATAATCTACCTATGAATCTTGCCTATGAGTGGCTTTCAGTCTAATCTATAAATTTTTTAAAATTACCAAATCAGTAGAAAGTAGAGCAGTAGGAATTGATGTCAAAAGGCCACCTGGGACTTTTCAAAGGTGAAGATATTTATTACTTTTTTACATCTTCAGGTTTCCCTTTCCTTATTTAGCAGTGATTTTTATGAGGGACTATTGGCAGTAGTGGAGTAGGTGTGTATATGAGGCTTACTGAGTCTTTTGGGAAAGGCCCACCAGAACATCATTTGTGGATGTAGTATACTCTTCACCATATTTCATGCAGTTTAATAGTCACATGCTGTAATTCTTGTTCTTGATTACATGAAAAGAATCTAGATAAAATAAGGATATTCCTACTAAGGGTAGAAGAGAGACTTTTAGAGTTTAAAGCAAGGTAGCTGATACAGTATGTGTTGAAAAATTTTTACTGTGAGCAATGAAATCCTCTTTAGCTAAAAGGCAGTTGATGGCCGCTCTAGGAATTAGATGTATTTTGTTAATTTGACAAGATTTACCAATATACAGTGTTAGGCAGAGATGTAGCCACAGAATCATGAAAACTACATCCATTAGGGCATGACTCCCTGTCGTGCTTGCTCTCTGGCCCATTGACTGGACTGTGTCTTGAACGGCAGAAGCATACTTTTGTACACAGACTGCACAGGCATTTCTGATTGCCATTCTGGGTAGCTTTGCTTTAGTGCTAACTGTGTTAGCAGATTTTTTTTTTCATTTGCAGAGTTTGGTTGTTGGATTTGTTTTCCTTTTCTGAAGGCTCTAATTTTTTTTTTCTCTGAGGTTTGACGTCTCAGCAGGAACCTGGAAGATGATGATCATTTTCTTTCTCAATTCAGTTCCATTTCAAGTGAACTGTAATAGGAGGACAATTTTCAGCCTCTACAGATGACGTGGAAAATGTGCTTGATGATGTATCTTGGGGATATTTACTTAAGTGCAGCACAGTGATTGAGTTTTGAGATGATGAGCTTTGAGTTGCAGAACTTGATGTCTGAAGTAATTAATGACAAAAAAATGGGATTTAAGTGCATGTTAGCCAGCATGTAGTGCTTCAGTGAGGCAGAGCGTATTGGAATAACATGAGTTAGTAGCAGAGAACAAATGCTATTTAGATAGTGGGAAGGAATCTACAGAAATATATGATTCTCATATGAACTTTACCTCAAATCATTCCAAATTTGAACATCTGTAGAGATGGTATTTATCTAATTTAAGAACCTGCATAGATGGGTAGTGGTTGCTCTGTGCAGTTTGTTTTCAGTTTATTACCTGCTCTGTATCTGCTTCTGCTGAAAGGGAGCATTGCACAAGAGGGCTGCCTTCCTTCAGATGCTAAGAAGTGGTTTTTAGTAGAAATCATGGTGAGGAAGGGGCGACTGTTTCTTGCCAGCACTCAGCTCTCCAGATTTGCCTGGGAAATGGCTTTGCTAGGCTGAGTGGAGCAGGTACTCAGAGACTGTGTCTTAGCTGCTTGAAAGGCAGTAAGATGGGCTTTTGAGAAACAGGTAGGCTTCTGTGGGTTCAATTTTTAAAGATGGCTAGAAAACTCTTCTGAAATATTTAAGAAATACTGCCTGGAGTTGATTACAAACCAGATGCTTGCTGGAATTTCAGGCTTGGTCTGAGACCAGTACAAAGAAACTTGTAGTGCAGGGATGGGGAAGATGACTGTGTGCAAAACTTTTCATGCTGCTTTCCCTTTAGACCCAAATTTCTGTATTCCAAAATTTCATTCTTCATTCTAACTAATTTTCAAGAAGAAAATGCTGCATCAATTTGTAAGAAATTTATTGTACTTGATGACTTCAGCTTCAAGCAGTTGTGTGAGTAAATCCACTGAACATTGACAAATTTGAGTTACCATTGCAGTGTGCAGCAACACACTTAGAGAAGAAGCAGAAGCATGTGCCAGCCTATGTTTAAATTACAGAGCTTACCTTTTCTCCCCCAAGATCTTAACACCCTTCTTCAGTTCTAATGAAGATGCCTTGGTCTTTAAAAGTCAGCTGCTAGAAGAAATTTAGAGACAAACTGATGGTTGTATTGTCATGTTTTCAGTGGCCAAATTGTAACTTGATTTTATGAAGTGTAGAATACCTTAACATAACAGTGGTTGAAATGCTGGTATTCTTTGAGTATTTACTAGGAAAAAAGTCTGAGATGACATACCTTGCTTGTGCATAACTACAATGGAGCCAAGTTGGTGGTTTTGTTTGTTGGTTTTGTTTTGTTTTGTTTTTGTTCTTTTCCTGATAATGGGGAAAATAAAAGTTTCAGCTAAAAATACTTTTGGTCTTATGGCAGTTTCTTTATTAAGATTTTCTTCAACACTAGACATTCACTTTAGGAATTTAAGGTATACATATTGTCTTGACAAGTATGTTGCACAATTTTTCTAGAGCAGTTATTAGTACTGGGGTTTGGTTTAATTAATGTAAAGGCATAATAATGCACCCTTTCTAGGAGAGAAAAGAAGTTATGCAGTGGAGGTTTTGTGAATATAGTATGCTGAATTGAGGGCTGAAAATGTTAGCTGAGAGAGTATTGGTCAGACAGTGCCTTGAATGTTTCTCCTGTTCCAGAAATTGGATTGCCTGAGGCACAAAGAAGCATTTTGCTCCAACTTTAAGATAATGTTTTCATTATATGTGCATCTTAGATATGCAAGAACTCCAGTTGTACTTCCCTTGGCTTGTTAAGTAAGACTTTGTCAGTTTAGCAGAGGCACACTAGGATAGGTAGTCACGTAAATGTGCCAATGCTACTTCTGAGTGGCACTATCATGGACAGCAAATCTTATTTCCTCTTTTCTATATCAGAGTACAGAAGTGAAAGGCTATGTTGTGACCTCTCTGCCTTACTTTTAAGTCATCCCCAGTGTATTTTATTGTCAGAAGAAAACAAGCACCAGATTCTCGGTGACCTAGTGAAGTTTATGCACCCTGTCACTGGTTGCGTATCCTTCACCCTATGTTATACTTTCTTTTGGTATCTGCAGTTGTAGATTCATAAACAGTTCCAACTCACTAATACCTCAAAAATCTTCCCCTTTTTTTCTTCTGCTTTTAATTTCTTTCTTGATTTTAGAAAAAAGATTGCTTGAGCAGCCTCCTGGTAACTTGGCTTGGAAGACACCTAGGTTTACATGAATTCAACATTAAAAAAATAAGCTAGTGATTATTTTATTTGAGAAAAAATTCTAGCTGGACTCATAGGTGGGAAAAAATGTTTCAGGAAGAGGTAGAATGGCTCCGTGTTAGGCATGAAGGTCTGTAATACAAGACAGTGTTTGGGGACAGGAAGGTATGTGTAGTACTTCTGCCTCATGACAGCTTGCTGGATATCACTTGACAACTAGGTAGTGTAGATTCTCAAATTCATGAACTGAGAGAACTGAGTTTTCTTCAATTAAATATTAATTTAAATGATAGATTAATATTCTATTCACAAAGAGTTGAAACAGAACATAAAAGAAGGTTATGGATGAGTTGACATAACATTTAAATTGTAAAACAGTCATCCCATAAGTAGGAAATGCAAAATGAGAGATAAAACTCACTTCATAGAGAATTTCAAGCTTTGAGAATTTTGTTTTGTATTTTGAGTGATATGCAATGCCTGTTTTTTATAGTGAATGAGGATGGCAGGGATTGAGATTTATTAACGGCAAAATCTACTAGGACGTGGTAAACAGATGGTACTTTGAAAAATCTACACAATGAAATCCAAGTGTCCCCATTATGAAAAAATTATAGTGAAAGGCAATTGAAAAAAAAAATCACAGCATACTTATTCCTATAAATACTTTCCCCTAGTTTATTTGTTTATTAACAATTAATTGAGCACTAATGTTGTTGATGAATATGACAATCACTGCTTTCAAAGCAACAGGCAGGCATGATGAGAATGTAGTCAACTCTATGCAAGAGCATCGGGGAACATAACTAAACACTTGTAGACACTTTAATTCTCAGTGTAGGTGAGAAGCCTCACCTGCGTTCCCTATTTAAAACAAGATGTGTTCATTCTTAAGAGATTCACAGAATAATTGAGGTTGGAAGGGACCTCTGGAGATCGTCCAGCACAACTTCCCTGCTTACAGCAGGATGAGATTTAGCAGGTTCCACAGGGCTGTGTCAAGTAATTTTTTCAGCTTATACAAGGAGGAATACTCTACAATCAACCTTGGTGACATTTCCCAATGTTTATCCAATTTGACAATAGGAAAGGTTTTCCTGATGTTTAACTACAATTCCCTGTATTTCAGTTTGTGCCCATTTCCCTGTGTCCCGTGACTGGGCACCACTGGCTAATGCCAGTCTCTTCATTTTATGCTTCCCGTTAAGTATTTGTAAACATTCATAAAATCCCCTGAGGCTTCTCTTCACCATGCTGAAAGCCCACATCTCTCTCAGTTTCTTGTCCAAAAGATTGTCTTGTCCCTTTATTATCTTTGTTGCTTCACTGAACTTGCTTCCCTATGCTCTCTTGTACTGGGGAGCTTGGAACTGGAGCTCCAGATGAGTTGTTTCTCACTAGCACTGAACAGAGGGAAAGAAGCACCTCTTTTGACCTCCTGGAGAGGTTAAGTTGCTCTGGGTTTTTGCTATGAGGGCACATTGCTGGCTCATGGTCAGCTTATCCACCAGGACCCTCAGGTCCAACTTGGCAAAGCTGCTTCCCAGCAAGTTGGCCCCCAATCCATGCTGGTGCTTGGTGTTCCTCCACTGGAACAGGACTTTACACTTCCCCTTTGTTGCATTTCATGTCTTTTGCTCTTTTCTCAGTCCATCAAGGTTCCTCTTAATAGCAACACAACCCTCTGATGTACCAACTACTTCTAGTTTTGCGTTACCTGTGAACTTGCTGAAGGTGCACTTTGTCTCACCTTGCAAGTTATTGATGAAGGCATTGAAGAATATTGGCCCTTGTATTGACACCTGGGGTGTGTCTTTGATGATTGGCCTATAGCTGGCATTGACCTGATCCACAATGCTTTGAGCTCAACACTGTCGACAGTTTTCATTGTTGATCACTGTTGATTTTAGAAGGAAAACTTGATTAATACTAGCTGTTGGTGTGAGCAAGGATTTTTAAATACACGTGGAAATGTGGTAGTCTGTGCCTAGACACCAAAATATTTTGCAGAAAGCAATAGTGTGTTGTCAACATATTTCACCTAAAAAGCCAACCAACAGGTACAGAAATCTGGCTTCCTTATTTCTGAGGCTCCTGGGAAGCACTTAACATCTGCTTCACCTGGCTCTAGATAACCCACTGATCTTCCAGTGTCCTCTTGTTTTCATGCCAGTCCAGGGCGAAAGTATTGGAAAGACAAGAACCCTTCTAGTTGCTCTGTCTACATCGGGAAACCTGAGATCAGCAGGGTTT
Organism: Grantiella picta; assembly: GCA_013397955.1. Taxonomy (NCBI): domain Eukaryota; kingdom Metazoa; phylum Chordata; class Aves; order Passeriformes; family Meliphagidae; genus Grantiella; species Grantiella picta. Next base: position 628,119 of record VZRM01001697.1, read on the forward strand.
GTGTCATCAGAAGAGAAACTTCAAAAAATTTGTCCATGTATAAGTGAGAAAGATGCCAAATATACCAAGTGGGAAAATAAATGCATCTGTGGAAGGTATTCGGCTGTCACAGATGGCTTTTAGTCATTGTTATCTAACGTTAAAACCAATGCGGAATCTTCAAGTATGTTCATATGAGTGCAGTTTTGAGAGATAAGGAACAGGGTGATGCTGCTTTGCATATGAAAGATCACAGGATGAATATGAAAATAACCTCTCACATTTGATCCTTAGTGTTAACTGTTGAGCTAGAGATGATCTGTGAGAAAATATTCTGATTTACAAGTTTTATATATGGTAATAAGTGGACGGATATGATGTTTTCATAACTGCGTTAGGTCCCTTTCCCTGTTAGCATCATATTAGTGTAATCCAGATGGATTCTTGTCATATCCTCATGTTCTCTTTTGATTTGGGGTGTTGGAAAGACAAAAGTTGAGTGGCATGTAAGGCATCTGAACTAGCAGAATAGAACAAACTGAATGGCCTGTAGTTTATTATAGTTTGTTAAAAGAAAGTATTTGAAATTATCCAATTTTACCTTGTGTTTTTTGTGGCAATCACATATTTGGAAGTTAGGACAGTTTCTATAATCATGTGTGTGCTTGTCATCCACAGGAAAAGAGTTTTTCTTTGGGAACTTCTAGCAGTGTCCAAGGACCCAACACTGCATTTAGCAAATGTAGATTCCTTTCTACTTTCAAAAAGTTCTGCTTCTTGAATAGATGCTATGTGTACCTGAATCTTATATATCAGTCAATAGACAGTAATCTGTATTACATAAAAGAATTCAAAGACAGGCCAGAATTCCTCCAAGCAGATTTCTTTATATTCCCTATTCCTTGAGGGCTAAGCTGTGGGACGTCATCCAGAAATCCATTATTTCTACTTTTGTTTATTATGAGACAGTAGTTAAGGATTCAGTGACTTATCTGGCACCTGATTTATAGATTGTCATCACTAAGGTTTGGTTTTGCCATCTGTTAAGCTCAGGAGAATGGTTGCTGATTGTGTATTTTGTGCTCATGGTGGCTGTGATGAAACCATCTATGGCTCAATCTGCAAATGCTGAAAGACTCAAGTCCTGCTTACTGTGTTGTGGTTTAGGAATTCTTAAGGATTTTTCTTCATTATTTTTGGAATTTGGAAGAGTAAACCTGATTGCACTGAGGTCACCTTCCTTATTTAAAACTATTTGAATCATAGTGAAAATTGCATGTCTAAATTCTTAGAATATATTTAATGAATCATGCAGTGGTTCCAGTTCCTATACCTTCATTCACTTCCTATACTTTCATTTGGGCTGAAAATTTGCATTTCAGCAAATAAAATATCCAATCTTCAAAGGGAGACCTTTATTTGAATGTGCCTTGGCACCTGCCAATCTTTTAGTGAAAATTCATGGCAAAATTTTTGCATAAATCTTGAAATATTTTGCAAACTTTGAGCCTTTGGGGATTCATTGAATGTGAGGCCACCTCTCACAGTGTGGTCATGATAAATGGTAACTATGGCAACTGCAGAATGTTGGAGTAGAGAGTAAGCAGACAGGTTTATGTGAAAGAAGTAATATCCTTGGACGTAGAAAACATCCTCACAAAGCTTCCTCAGATGAAGATGATACGTGGGCATTTTTTTTGTGTGAGGTTCTTTTGTTTTCTAATGCCAAGCAAAATTAAACTTCCCATGGCAAGATGTCTTCCAAGTTTATTTTAATTGGTACTTCAGGTTTTAAAGAGAGGTTGAGCTTGCTTTCCCTCATAATTTAAAACTTGTGGATTATTCTTAGGGCTTTAAAGGCATTAACACCTCAGTATTAAATCCAGGGAAAACCAAAGATATGAAAACATGAGGCTTAAAATTTCGACTTCTCTCTTAATTTATTAAGAAAAAGAAGGAACAATAGCTTTTGAATTTTGAAAAAATTTTATGGAATAAATGTAGGTGAATGTTAAAGGTACATAAACAGGTGTGTACATAGAAAATGCTGTGAAATATTTTGTTTTAAAGCCTCTGGGAACAGAAAATTATTGGTGTTTTTCAAGGCATTCTAAGCTGTATTACTTGCAAAAGCTGTCATTTTCTTCTGCAGCACTTGCAAGTGTATTGGGAGCACCTACACCTCTTTACACTGTATCCAATCTCCAGCTTTTCTGATTTGTTGTGGTTGATTTTTTGTTTGGTTGGTTTTTTGTTTTGTTTTGGGTTTAGTTTTGGTTTTTTGGGTGTTTTTGTTTTTTGTTTTTTGGGTTTTCTTTTTGTAATTCTAGTTTTCTGGATGCTATTGAGAGATTTGATTCTTGTAATTTTTACCACCAATGTTGCTTCCCGTTATGAGCTTTTTTCATCAGGAAGACTGGGTGGAAAAAGGAAAGGACCTGTAGGTCTTTCTCTCTTCTCCTAAGATTGCAGTTTAAAGAGTATTCTATCAATAGGTGCAGAAGTTCTTTGTTCTGTAGCCTGATTGGATGAAATCATACAGTCATTGCTAATGACAAAGGGTGTCTTGTCAAAATGTTCTGTTAAGAACATCCCTGCCCTCCTCAATATGCTCATAGCGTTTCGAAGCAAAGATGAGCCTCTGTCAGTTCTTGTTTGAAAGGCAGAACCAAGAGTACTTTGAAAGAAGCATTCTATGCATCTTTCTTTGAGTGTTGAACTCTAGGAAGCTGTTATTTATCTTTACACTGTTACTTCTAAAATGTGCTGTCATTCTGATTTAGACCAGGACTAGGCTGATGATCACAGAATCATTGGACAAGTCAGGTGTAGGAGCTGTGATGACATAATTTCATCCTTTGCTATAGTAACAGAGAAAGCATGACCTTTAATCATCTCTTATGTCATCCTTGTCATTAAATATACATAGGGTGAAGTCATTGCCCTACTGAAGGTTATGGCAGTTTTCCTGTTAACTTCAATGAAGTCAGAGCTTTACAAGTTGTGTATTGTTGGGAAAAAGGAGAAGGTTTAGATTCAGGTAACTCTCATGAATTTTATATTTTGTTTTCTAGTGTTGAATGCAAGTATGAGTTCATTTTACAATTTTCATGGTCTCTTAAAAATAATCATGCAGTCTTTTTTTACCCTATATGACCACAGCTTTGCAATTCTGTCTTGATCCTTGTTACAAGAAGGGCAATAGCAGGATAAGGAACTAGAAAGCAGAAATAAAGTACCAGTATGAATTAATTTTCTCTTATTAGTGGATATCCTCCCTTCCCCCAGTCCAAATATGTACACTTCTTGCCATGGCAAATATTTTGTTTTTGAATCATGTTTGAATGTAATATAATGCAGAAGTAAATGGAATTTGAAAAATTAGCAGACATTGAAGTAACAGTAAAATAGCTGCAGAGACAATGACAATTTTCAGTTAGGGTTTGTGGTGTCCAGTATGAAGACTCAAGGAATTCTTTCTTTTTAAATTAATGGGTAGTGGAATATATTCCTACACTTTCAGATTCCAACTGTGGAATATATTCCAATTACTTGGAAAAAATGTGCCTTCTCCTAGTTACCAAGTGTAACTCCTTGTAATTAGGATTCAAGCAAACAGTGGCAATGTCATTAGCTTAGTTTATATGTTCAGTGTGGCTGTGACTAAAAAATCCATCCAAATAGGATACAGCATAGACCTTATCCTACTCTTCTGAAATATCTGCCATATTTCAAAGTTGTCTGTATGGAATACGAGTACAAGATTTTCCATTTCCTGTTGACAACATTCTTGTCCAATAGGTATCTGACAGATTATTTGTAGTCTTTCTGCATTGTCACACAACACACACTGTAGGAATAAAGGTGATTTTTGTCTTTTGTATGGCCTTATCCAAATCACAGTGCAAATCTTGGTCTCCCTTTCTAATACTTGCACCCTAGTCTGCTGTCAGAAAGTGAGTGAGATGGCAAGGCTGAAAGCTCCTCTGTTGTGCTGTTTCACTGATGGCCAGCTGGCAGCACTGACTGACTTAAAGCAAATGAGAGCTACTTTTGCTCAGAGATCTAGTTTGAGGTACTAGTGTGTAATTCCTGATAGTAACCTACTTTTAAAATTAATTTTGAATTTATCTTTTGTTGTCCTTTTAAACTTTTGGTTTCTTTTGTTGTTATGTATAAAGCACAGATATGCAGAAATTGCTTTAAAAAGAAATGCTTGTCACCAACAATCTTTTCCTAAATCACAATTTTTTTAAATCTTTGGCTTTGATTATGGTAGTATTGAATCCCAGATTGAAACCGGCTAATGGATTTTGCAGAGAAAAGGCATAGTTACTATGGCTACACAGCACCCTGAAAGCTTAAAAGGACAAAGCATAAATGAACATGGTTCTGGCTGCTTAGCCATTTGCAGAATAGATTGTAATAACTTAATCTTTATAGCTTTTCAGGTTGTCAGAAAAAGCAGAATGTTAGCCCTGTAGGAACTGCTATTTTGGACTATTGGATTTTTGGATAAATTTGGATTAATTAAAATCCACTAATTTTTGGATTAAATCATAACTTTTGAGGTAGCATATTTGAAAAAATATTTTCCAAAACCTGCTCTGCTTGTAGCCAGTTCATTTCACATGTATCACATGCAGTAGCGTGTGATGAAATTTACTGTTACTGATCATTTAATCGCTGATGTTTTTTCTATGGCATTTTAAAATGAGTCAAAATCTCATCCTCCTATGGATAGGTAAACATAAAGTATATGTGGCATGATGACAACTTGCAGTAATGTACTTTTTATAGCTTTCACTGTAATTTTGGCTGAAATGTTTTTAAGTTTGATTTTCTTACAAATCAAGAAAAGCAACCTACACATTTAAGAGGAACACTTTGTATATAGTAAAGAATAATAAAACACATTCATAGTTAGGCCTGTACAATTAAGGATTGACTTACCAGTTTTTAGCATGACCCTAGTGGCTGATGGAATAAGTGCTACACCTGTCTTTGTGTAGCAAAGACAGATGTAGCAAAAAAAGGTTGAAAAATAAAATGCATTAGAATCTAAACACATCACTCATCAATTCACAGGCCTTTTTAAATGACCTATTAAAAAAGCAGAATAAAGGTTTTTAGGGTGTAATGATAAAATGCATCTATTGTTCATCACAAATAGTTGGAAGTTCAGTCTACTGATAATTGTAGGTAATGTACTTTGGCTGATGGGTAGTAAACCATAGGAAAGGTAACAGGTGAGCTTACAGGTGGTTTTGTAAAGAGGTATTTAATGTGCTCTTACTTGCGGGTGGAGGGCTCTTGTATTTGTATTTTGGATTTATCTCTCCAGCAACATTTGCATATATTCATAAACTGGACTGGACTTGATATATATGCAGCAGACCAGCTGAGTTGTCCTCCTGTTGTGGGTCTGCTCTGTGCTCCATAGAAATGCTGTGTTTGCTACATTCGTACATGGTGTCATTTAGGTACAAAACATGTAAAGAAGCCTTTCTAAATAAAAATATCAGAATTACTGTACAGAATTTCACCGTAGAGACCAGAAATCTAGATCAGTCTGTAAAACCAGTTTGGGCCAAATTCCAAGGTGAGCAAAAGACAGTGCCTGGGAAAACCCAAGAATATCCCACGGAAATTATAGGAAAAAGTAGGTTTTGCAGTTTAACCCCAGCTGGCAAATAAGTATCAGGCAGCCACTCACCCATTCCCTGCCTGTACCCTCCAGTGGGGGCTGGAGAATCAGAAAAAAAAGTAAAGCTTATGGGTTTAATAATTGAAATAAAATATAATAATAATACTAATTATAACAATAATATTAGTAATGAGAAGGAGGGAGAGGACTGATTCTATGATTCAGTGAATAAAACACAAGACAAACAAGTAATGCACAGTTAAATTTCTCACCCCCTGCTCACTGATGCCCAGCTCACCCCAAAGTCGTCGGGTGATCTGCCTCTTCCGGCCAACTTCCCCCAGTTTATACACTGGGTGTGACCTTCTGTGGTATGGAATATCCCTTTGGCCAGTTTGGGTCAGCTGTCCCAACTATGCTGCCTCATAACTTCACATGCACCTCTTCACTGGCAGAGAACAAGACACTGAAAAGTCCTTAATTTAGGGTAGGCACTACTGACCAACAACCAAAACATCAGCATATTATAAACATTGTTCTCATACTAAATCCAAAACATGGCACTGTGCCAGATGCTAAGAATAATATTGACTTTATCCCAGACATAACCAGGACAGGAGGTGATGCCGGTAGAAAATGATTGTGGGAATTTAATCCTGTTTATTATGTATCTGAAATTGTTAAACCGTGGTAGTTCTTAAACTGTAGTAGCTCTCAATTACAAACTACTATAAACTAAAGAATAGTGGTATAGGAGTGAAGGTCTGATTACCTTTCAGATCTCCATAGGGCCTGTTCCTAGCTGATTTTGGTGGTTTTGGACAGACAAATCTAAAATAAAAAATATCAGACTTTGAAATTTAGTAGGTCAATTTTCCTAAGTTTAAACAATTCTTCTTTAATGTACAACTTGAACAACCTTCTGTTGCAATTTCACACAGAATCAATGTGCTCAGGACTAGGATGATATTTACTTGAAGAGCTTGTGAGTTTTTGTGTGCTTAAACAAGTTTTTCAGAAGAACTTCACTGATAAATGTATATTTCTAATGTGTCTTAATTTAGGGAGAAGGGGTTCTCAAGGTAGAATCTCAGGTAAAATAGGAGTTACTTTAGTGAAATCAGTGTTACTTGTTTATCTTGAATAAAAATGTATTGAGAATTTTTCCTCTTATTTACATTTCTTTGATTTTTGTAAACATGAGGATGTAAAAATTAGAGGGGCTAATAATAATTTGTAGCTGATAATACCTGTCTGAAGTTAGTAAGCAACCATTGTGGTCTTTTCCATTACTTTTCAACATACAGTTTCCTTATTCTTTAAAACTAATGCACAATTTGTTTTGCTGCATGCAACATAAGGATTTTGAAATTTTAATCAAGTAAAAACTGCCATCAGATTGACAGAGGTTTTTTAATAACATGTGTCTTCCACCTTGCCTTAGATCATTTAAATGTAATGCTCTCAAAAAATGAAATTATTAAAGCAATTAAAAAAAAAAGGCCAAATAGAGGGGCTTATTCATGGGCATTTATTTCATTCATGTAGCTTTTTTTCACTTGATGAAATACTCTATTTATTATTTACTTAAATACTGCAGAAAAATATGCTGCTTGGAATTCAGGGGTGGATCAGCTAGAATGGCTTTGACAGAAGACTGAGTCTATGTGGTATTTGATGTTGCCATGGGAAACTGCTTTGCAAGAACATTTGCACAGCAGATGGACCAAGATAAATAAAACAGATACAGGTATTGAATAGAGATTGTTTAATATTCTGTGAGAAAACAGGAAAACAGGAACTTAAATCTATATAACACAGTTCTTTGATTTGCCCTTTTTATAATGGGTATGCTGTTTGATATGAGTAGTTCCATAGTGAAAGTTTCCCATAAATTTTGTTTTGAACAAATCAAAGAAAATGTCAGGTTTCTCTGCCTCATCTTCTGTATTATGCAAAACCGAGTGTCCTAACTTTATGCCATAATCTACTACCTTTTGGGGCTAGTCTCTGAAGTTACATTAAAGTACACAAACACTGTGGAATGAAAAATCTTTGTATTTCAGATGTTATAGTTTTGTTAGCTTCACATGCCCTTGACTACTGATAGCTCTTCTATGACCTTATATACTGAGGTTTCTCTCTCCGGGGACACGGCAGGACCCAGAAACCTCACAAAACGAGGTCTGCCGCGGTGCATATCTCCACGGACGTCCAAACCGGGCGGCCCCAGGGCGCTCTCTGTGTGGCATGAGACTCCAGCAAAAGAAATTCTGCAGGAAACATGAGGTGAGGCAAAGAAACATACTGGATGCCATCTCTGGTCTGCCANAGAAAACCTCATGGAAATCTGAAAAACCACATTGCTACAATACACCAGCTTTTTTCCTTGATTTAAACAATAAAAAGGATAAGATGCATGCCCTGTTTTCAAACTAGAATGTCTTTGTAATCATGTGTTTGCTTACACAGAATTTTGTTCCCGTAGCAATGTGAACACAAAAGATACCCATGTGACTATATAGATACCACATACCTTTGTATGGGTACCTGTGTACAGAAATACACCATATATCTCTTTACCATGTAGTCTTTGTTCTGCCTGGCAATGAATAAAATAGGCACATGTTGTTTACTTTTTCTCTAAGGAAATAGATCATTAGAAAATTTAAAATGTAATTTGTAGTCATATCTTTTCAACAACTCAAATTCAAATTCTTAAAAAGAAAAAGCTTCTGAAAAAATAAAAGCTTAATCTGCTCCCTTGGAGATGTATGATTTCAACTGCTAACGGATTTTTTTTTTCCTCCAAGTAATATGTTGACTGTGAAGTATTTCTTGGATTTTCTACAGTCTAACTGTGCTTCTGTTCTTCACGACTTATAAACCTTATTTCATGGGTTGATGTTGCCACTTGAATGGAACTGTTCTTTGGGTGATGATGTCATAAACCTGTGAATGCTCACATAAGTGTTGGTGTTTTCATTTAGTATAAAATGCCATGAAATTCCATTCCACTGAACACCATGCAGTTGATTCACATTTTTGGTGTGCTTGTTATCCACCTTTTTTTGAATGGTCAGAGTAATGTTTGTTTGCTTTTTAAGTATATATTTCCATTTTGAAAGGAAATACATTTGATGTATTTGCTATTAATCAATTTTAAATATCAGATGTCAATATCTGCCTGCAGTTCTATGTTTATGTCTGTTCTGCTTTCTCATGGGAAACTAGGAGAGTTAGAAGCAGGAATTATTGGGGAAAATATTTATCTTTTACAATGACAGAATTGCAAAACTCTTAGAGTTTGAAAGCAACTTCTGGAGATCATCTGGGCACCCCCCTTGCCAAGACAGGGTCAGCTAGAGCAAGGCACACAGGAACATGTCCAGGTGGGTTTTAAATATCTCCAGAGAGGGAGACAATTAATTGGATCAGAGTATCTGAATTTTTTCTATTGGTTTTAATCTATTGTTTTAAAATCTTGCCATTAATATCCATGAATCCGAAAGACATAATGACTGTTATTAGGGTCAGGGTTACTATATATTTCTAGCTTTCAGCTAGAACATTTTCATAACATTTTTATGCCCTTCACTCTAGCTAAAGTATAATAAAGTTGATTGTACTGTTTTTCCCTGTACATTGTGGAGAAGGGATTTCATGGGTGATTAATTTAACCTATTTTCAATTTATTTTAAACGGAGACCAGTTAAATAAAACACTTTCCAGAATCATAAATTTGCTGAGATTGGAAGAGACCTCTGGAGACCTGCCAGCCCTTCGGTCAAAGCAGGGTCACAGGGTTGTTCAGCACCCATTGCCCAGGACCATGCCCAGGGGGTTTTGAATATCTGCAAGGATGGAGATGCATCTTGGACAACCTGTGCCATTGGTTGACCACTCATAGAAAAAGAAATCATTATTTTTAAATGGGATCTCTTTTGTTTAATTTATGCCTGTTGCCTCTTGTCCTTTCACTTGATACCACTGAGAAGAGTTCTGCCTTCCTTATTCTGCCACTGACCAGGTATTGATTGTATTGACACTTGGTGTATGCCTTTGATGACTGGCCTCTGTTGAACTTGGTTCTGCTGATCCACAGCCTTTTTTGCCCAGCAGTTCAGTCAGTTTTCTGTTTGCCTTACTCTCCATTCATCTATTTTGTGTTTCATCAGTTTGTCAGGGAGAAGACAATGGGAGGCTGTGACAGAAACATTATTAAAGTCAAGAGAAGCAATGTTCAGTGTTCTCTCCTGGTCCATTGTGTCATTGTGAAAGGCTATCAGGTTGGTCAGGCACAATTTCCCCTGCATATATTCATGCTTACCATGTCCAAACACTTTCTTATCCCTCCTGTGTTTGGCAGTGGTTTTCAGGTTGATTTTCTCCCTTCCTTTCCCGGAAGTTGAGGTGAGGCTGGGACTGAATTTCTTGAAAGTAGTGGTGATATTTATTCTCTTCCAGTCCTCAGAGTTTCCTCCCCTCACCTCAATCACTGTGATCCTCTTTGATCTTTCTATGATTGAGTGCTCTCACAATGACATCAGCCAGCCCTCAATATGTGTGGTGCATCTCATTATGGCTCATGGATCTGTGTGTGTCCAGTTTGTTTAAATGCTTCCTAACTTCACCGTCCGCCACTGAGAGGAAATCTGCCTTGTTCTGGGCTTTGCCATGGTGTTCAGGGACTTGGGATAGCTGAGGGATGGTTTTATCAGTAAAGAGTGAGATGAAGAAGGCATGCAGTGTGTTGGCTTTCTTCATATCCTTTCTGATTGGTCTCCATCAGTGGGGAGACCATTTTCCATAGTCTTCCTTATGCTGCAGATAACACCATTTAGAAACATTTTCTGTTCCCCTTCACGTTTGTGTGAGCTACCTACTGTGATCCCAGTGAAGTTGTAATTCTCAAACTGCATGCAGACCTCTTAATTTGTCCCGTTCACTCTGCTGTGTGCATTAGCAAACAGGCCCTTTGGAGAGGTATGCTTTTTTCCCAGAGAAGATAGAATACCTTTACCCATAATTCTGCCTGGTAGGCATTTCCCTACATAGGGAAATGTACACAATTGGGGTGGGACCCCTACAGCCCTGTTTTTTTTGCTTACAAATTTCCCCCTGTTGACGCGTCCCCATACTCCTTGCTTGCCAACCTGGTCCTTTACTTCCTCTCTTGATTGCTGGTCATGCTCTCCTACTCCTGTAATTCCTAGTTTGAAATTCTCATTACTGGATTGGCCATCCTGTTGGCAAAATGTTTTTCTCCACTTATGTGGACAGCATTTCTGCTAAATTATCCTCTGTCCTTGACCACCCTGTGATCATATAAGATCTAAAACCCCATAGCCCACACCTAGTGCACAACAAATTCTTGACTTGTGGGATCTCTCCCTTCCTTCTTCACTCTTCTGCGTTTCTGGAAGGATTGAGGGGAAAACTGTCTGAGCTCTCCATACAAGTGACAGGCCCACATCCACCCCCCACACATACCCTAACAGCAGTGTAGTCAGTGCTTGATGTTTTTTTCATTGCCTCTGGCATCATCTTGGTGCTCACATGGAAGAGCAGCAGAGGGTCATAGTCTGCAGCAGCCTTTCATTCACAATGTCCTGATCTGAGTCTCCAGCGGGCAGCAAACCTCCCCAGGCAGCAGCTGTGGGATTCAGTCTCCTCCAGCAGGGAATTTCCTGCTGCAAATACCCACCACAGATGCCTGTGCAGGTCAATTCTTCTGCTGGCTTGAGTCTCTTGCAGGACAGAGCTTGTATTTACTATTCTTACGAGACAGCTATTTTAGTTAAGCATTTTATTTATTTTGCTCTTTGTTTTGTGAGCAAATATATGTAAAAACATTGCTGGAGAACTAAATGCATGGTTTAGCTTTTTTTGTTTTAGTAAGCTGTATTTATTTTTGAATGTTACTCTGCCAATACTAAATGGGTTAGCTGGCTACGCAAAGGCTTTTTGTGCTAGTGTGGCTGATAGAGGGAAAATCATGTATGGTTTTACTGTGCTCAGGAAGGTCAGAGATTAAGCTCAAATCAGTCTGAAAGTCTGCAGAAAGATTAACGGATATCGATATCTGGTATGGGATTCGATAAAAATTATTTAAGAATACCTTTCAAGTCCAGAATTTTTACTTTAGGTTGTACCATTTGGAAGACACTATAATAAAAAAGTTTCCACAAACCTTGTTTCATAAAATGTTTTAAGGCAATGAAATAGACACTATTTTAACATTAAAACTGGTTTCACATGTGTCTTGTTTCTATTTGTTCTAGGAAATGAACCCAGGAAGTAATGTGAAGGGTCATGTGAAGCTCTATCATAGCAGAAATTTTCTAAAAGATTGCTTTACCTGTAAGTTCTTTTCTGTTGTTAAATAATATCATACTGTGGGGGCAAAACAGTTTTTTTTTGGCATTTTGACTTGCAGCTTAATTGTGAAGAAAACCTTTCCAACTGCATTATGAATAACACCTGCTATTACTCACTTTCTATATTTTAGTGAAGCACAAACAAACATTTTTTCCTCTAAGTAAATAACTACAACCAACATTTTCCCTAAAACTTATTAAGGTTTTGAATCCAATGAGCAAGATTTTCATGCTGTCTCATTACAGTTTACACATCCACTGTGATGCCTGCTAAACTGCAATAGCCTCTTTTTCAGAAATTCTTTTGAAAGTGATAAGTAAAAATTATTCAAACTTGTATGAAACTGTGAAACTTTAACACTAAAAGCCCTTTGCAAAGATTTCATGTGCGGGTGCCTGCTGTGACTGAGACATCTTTGGGATTCAGAGTTATTAAATTATGTGATAGTGCCCTTTACAATTGTGTCACTTGAGGCAAAGCATTTTCTTCAAGCTAAAGTGAACTCATTTAATTTTGCATATATCTCACAATAAACTCCACTTAGGAATTTCAACTATTGCTTTCATCTTGAGTCTAATTGTCTACATCAAAATACTTAAATTGGGAGATATGAACTTGCTCTCCTAGCAAAATTGCAAGAATAATATTGAAAGATCTGTTTTACACAAAGAACCAAAAACATTAGGTTTGATTTTGGCAGATTCACGTAGGTGGTGGCAGAGCTTAGAACAGAGTTCCGGAGTTCTTAGTCCCTGTCAAGAGTTATAATTTGAAAATATGTAAATATGCAAAAAAAGTATGTCCTGGAGGAGACTGGAAGTTTGCAAGCTAGAATTTAAGCAGTATGTTTTTTTTTTTCCCTTTTGTATGTAATTGTAATAGTTGAACTAAGCATCACCTAGATAGCAAGTTCTTGAAAATTATAAGGGGGAAGGCACTATTGAAAAACGTTCCAAAACTGATAGTAGGTGTTTAATCCTTTAAAAGTAGTAATTTCAGAATTTTTCGTTATCTAGCACTCTATTTTAAAGTAGCAGTAATGCCTATGCATGGGAAGCGTAGGTAATTTAGTTTGACATAAAATTCAAGCACATTATGAAGTTTCAGAAAATCTTCTCGTATTATTTGATTTTCTTCAAAGTATGCTTCTTTGTCTCAGTATTTCTTTACTACTCTGATGTAACCTGAGATAACCATAAAACAAGTACCAATACACGCAAATCTGTTAGAAATTAGAATCGTAATTCTTCACTTGGAGTTCTAAAGTAGAAACTGAACGTTAATGTCTTTATTATATTAATATTCACACAGTACTGCTGCGGCTTCAGCAACTGTCCTGTGTTATCCTAAGTGTATAAAAATTACTCCTATGTTGGAGCATTTATTTTGGTTTTATTAAAGAATCTGGATGGGCTATTTCAGGATAATTCAAGGAGACCTTTACAATTAGACAATGGAGACAGAAGAAATAGTACTGCTCTGAGACTGCTGTCTTAATAACTGAATTAGTCAGATATTCACTATTATTTGATAGGTTTAATTACTTACCACTAGTAAGACAGGTGGATTTCCAGTATCTTAACAGTAGCATTAAAAGAACACAAACAGATATGAGGTAAGATTGAGTTAAAATTAGCTAATTTATTTCAATTTTGTCTTCTCTTTCAATTAATTGCTCTGTTCATCTCTTCATGTCTCCCTGAGAAATCCTAGTGTTTTATTTGTGTGCACACGTATATACTTGTGTGTGTGTGGGTGTGTATCCATTAGAGATATTTATATGCATGAAGATAAGACAACAGTTGGGACAAAAGTACAGAAGTGACTTGGAAAAATCATAGGTGAGAACATGGAGAAAAGTCCTTGACAGGATGCAAACACTGAGTGTTGTATTGCACACTGAGCAGTAAAGCGCATTTACAGCCTCCCAGATGACAAATGCATTATTTGGAATCCTGCAAATACACCGATTTTAATACTGTCACTGCATTTGAGGACAAAATAGCAGAAAAAATATTCTTATTCCTGACCTAAAATATTTGAAACATTGTTTATTACTACATATTTATAGACAATTCTAAAGTCTGGATAAAGAGCTGGCAATATCCAATAGTATTTCTTGCTGTAGACTGCAATTGCTTTTATAATTCACGTATTCAACCATTATATTGGTATAAACTGAAAAAAACAATATAGGAAGGAAAAAGGATGATGTTGTTGTTGTTGTTGTTATTATTATTATTATTATTATTTTATGAGCACAGGTTGCTACAAGACAGAGAAATCTAACATTTTTAACCATTACATAGTTCCAATTTATTTGTCTGTTTGCTAGAAATAATTCCATACTGTTGTTATATTAAAATATCATACATTTAATGTACCTGCTAGTATTCTGAATTAATTAATCAGTATTGTAAAACTGGCTGTCATGATACACAGACAAGTAACAATATAACTCACTGAAGTTCATAGATCATGGTGGCAATTACTTGATTATGATTAGTTTTGTAATTATTGTATTCTTCTTCCAAAAGGGGTTTCCATGTATTATTTCTATTAATAATAGCTAGTTAACAAATCTTAGCATCATAGAATAGTTTGGGTTCGAAGGGACCTTAAAGGTCATCTGGTTCCAACCCTCCTGCCATGGGCAGGGACACCTTCCACCAGGCCAGGTTGCGCAAAGCGCCATCCAACCTGGTGTGGAACACTGCCAGGGATGGGGCATCCACGACTTCTCTGGGCAGCCTGTTCCAGTGACTTCCTACCTTCTCAATAAGGAATTTCTTCCTAGCATCTAATCTAAATCTCTCCTCTTTTAGTTTAAAACTCTTCCCGCTTTCCTTATCATTAACCACTTGGGTAAAAGGTTACTCTTCCTCTCTTTTATAAGCTCCCTTTAGGTACTGACAGGCCACCAGTAAGAAAATAGGAATATTTTCTACCTTTTTTCCCCCCACGGCTGGATTGTTCTATGTTCAGCTAGTCACCATCAAAATAATATTTCAGTCCTGTGCTTATAAAAGATCAAAATTTTATGCATCATAATATCTTCTGTGTAAAATAAGGAGTAGCACAAAATCTACTGGTACATGTTTATCGAAGAACCAGAAGTTCTAAATATGAACCAGAAGTTCTTAATATGGTAGCCATGTACTTTGACAGAAATTTAAGAGTAGAAGTGTTCTGTTTACACATTAAATTATTCCCCTTTATGAAAGGCATGTTTGATGCACAGCAACAAGTGCTTCTCATTTGCTTTCGATAATTCCCTTGCTGGATCTTGGAGAACTTAGCTTTTTCTCCTATTCTTCTCATGCCCAAAAAAAGATTTGAAATACCTTCTCTTGATTCACAGCTACAGGGTTGGGTCAATTATTTGGAGATCCTGATGAGAATCTAGTGCAAGTATAGCGAAAGGGAAGACTAACCCAGTTGAAAAACAAAGACGCACTATCAAAATCAGTAGTAAGAATTGAAGTAATATCAATGGAAACTGGTGAACACTAGCACAGATATTTTTTTTTGTACAAAATTCCAAGACCCTAAGAGCATATTAATTTTCAAGGAGTGTCACGCACAGCTCTAATTAAGGTTTCACTGATCACTGGGGATTGAATCTTCCACTGCTCTCCCCATGTCTGCCTCTTGTCTTTCTGAGCTGAACTTAGACTTGAACTTTATTATCATGTGTTACCTGGCATATGTTTTCATGTCAGCTTCTGTCAATATATTCAGGGGAATACAAGTTTTAATTGTAGCATTTCTGCATTCTGTAAGCATCTTCCTGATCATAAGCTTGTACAAACCTAAATTGCAGAGTAAGAAGAATAGAATTATTGCAAAGGTCTTTCAAGTTTTGCTTCATTACTTATTGTGTAGATTTTTTTTTAATAAGGGGTATACTGAGGAATATAAATAGATATACCTGAACTGATGACACTAAGAAATACAACAGCTGTCCCTGTTGTTGCTTGTTAATTTGCTGTGATGAGGTATAATTTCATGCTTTGTTAAAATCAGACATATTAACTATGATTTGCTGAAGGTGAAATAAGAGTCCAGGCTCCATGAAATTTCTTTGTTTAAAAAAATGTATGGTACCTAATATTCACTGAAAGTAGTGGTCAGGGAAAAGTGTCTTGTAAATTAAATATGTTGACACAGTAAAGAGCATCGATGAAACTAAACTGAGATATTTATTCTTTACAGTCAGTATTCAGTTAATATTTTCTCTAGGCATAAACTTCCTAAATCTCAGGTAGTGTCAAAATGCATGTGTAGATATCAAAAGGTGCTAGTCAACATGTGTACAGTATTCATAATTCACCAGGCATGGCTTCATTAGCTGCTGAACATTAGGAAAGCTAAAGAATCCTGTGAGGTGCCTTAAAAATTACAAGTTTGTTAGCTCCTCGTGACCTAAGCAGTGCCAAATTTGAAGAAGTGCTGGAGGGGAAAAACAAAAATTACATGCAAACAAAAGAAAAATAATATTGCAAAGAAGTCTCAGGAGTTAAAAGTAAGATACTCTGTTTTGATGAGTAAAAAAAAAAAGTTTGATGTCCAGTGGGAGAGAAGAGGGGAAATTATACAAGGAGTGAGTGCTTCTGAATAATTTTTTTCATTAATAAGTCTCTGGGTAATTATGTGTAGGTTTAGAGAATGTATGGATAAAAGTTACAAATGCTTTGATTCCCTCATTTATCGTGGTGTTGTTACAGTATATGCTTCCAAATAATGCAACAAGATTTGGCTTCACTGCCTCTCTCAAGACTGAATTTGCATTTGTTCCTCTTGACCATGCGACAGAAGTAGCTTGAGAGGGAAGGAATGACCATTGTTATGTAGCCTCTCATTTTTACTTCACTTGGTTATTACACTCGTTTGGATATTACTCCACAGTTAGCCCATTGACAGGAAAGACTACCTGTGATTAAGAGTCAATGAAATTTTTTTTTGCTGAGTCTATTTGCAAGTAATTGTTCATCCTGCAAATAAGATTAATGCACTTTAGAGCAAGAGTCATGATGATATTAGAAAAAGTACAAAGAAAATTCTTAACTCATACCATTCAACAGGTACAGCAATTTCGGGTGAGATGGTATTGTTATGTTGTGTGCCTACATCTCATACTATCTGACTTCAAGCAGAAAACTTCGTTTCAGCTTTCCAACAGATAAAATTTCAATTCCAGTACCAATAATTTGCACAGTGTGGAGGGATTGTATTGTCACAGAGATGCAAGGGGTGTATCAGGACCTCCATAATGCCCACACAAGCACACTTCTCTCTGGGGAGCTTCCTTGGACCCATTGAAAGCAGAACACTCCTGAGAAACCTCACATTTGTAGAGAAGCAATTTTTTTCCTTCATGTTGCCTAGAAGTTGATGTGTCTTCCTCCTCTGAAGGTAGATTTTAGGTGATTGTCTCAGGAAATGCCATTCTACAGGATTACTCTTGCCATAGACTACTGATACAGTCTGAAGGACTGTCATGATTGTGGCCTTCTTGTGCCTTCCCCAGAGCTAAAGAGGATAAATATTGATTAATGTAATGAACCAGACGGCACTGGTTTTGTGGGCTGATTCGTGCGAGAATGGTCTAAGAATTCACCATTTCCACTGCCACCTCAGTAATTTCCTGGAAAAAAAATGTGTGAGCCCTTGACTCTAAACTTGAATGGGAGAGGCAAATACATGCTTCTGTAATTACTTTGATTGCAGTTTCTTGTTGTAGTCTATTTCAGGTAAACCTACACTGCATGAGTCATAAGAAATTGCTAGCTAGAAAACAGTTAGAATGTCAAGAGGTGCTTTTGCTCCTCAATTAACTAGTTTAGCATTAATGTCAGGTCTGTGTAGCTGTAAGATTGGGGTTGTTTTTATTTCCTTTTATTTTTTTAAATCATGTATGCATTGTGAGAGCATTGCTTTTCAACTGTACAGCTTCCTTGCTTGCTTGTATTTTTAGATTTTGTATGACTTTTGTACTCCTCAGGCTTCAAGATACCCTCTTTGTGCAGCTCTTGGTTTGTGACTCTGACTATTAGCAGAAGGTTTATTTAACAGAAAACAACCTAAAGAATGACATTAGAAATTACTGTCAAACAGACAGGAAGGCAGTAGGAATACTGATGTGTTTCCTTTGTATGTTTCTACTTTGTTAGTGGTTAATCAGTGAAAGAAGTCTATATTCTAAGTGTAAGTAAATAAGCAAACCTTGTCTGTGCAGTTATCTGCAGCTTTCTGTTGACTAGGAGCTGGAAAGTATCAGCAGCTTGTGTGTTTTTTTGGTTGACTAGCCCAGCAGTGTACATAGGCTATATCATACAGAGCTGGGTGGAAGATCTTGAGCAAACAAGGTTTTGTGCACTATTGCCACCTCCCATTACTATCATTGCATAGGTGTTGCTGCAATCCTTGGCCTTTCTAAGTTCTCTTGTCTTATTATTAATGATAGTCCTGATAGGTGGTATTTTTTGTGTTTAAATAGCTAAAACACATAGTTGTAACTATAGTAAGAGCTAGGACTTTTTAGCAAGTACACCCTGCAACATGCCTTGGTCATCTTGTTCTGTGGTTGGAGACATGGCTGGACTAGAGGAGTGTGGGATTCCTCCTGGAATCACCCCACACCCTCCAGGGTTCCCTGCTGAGGCATCTGGGTCCTGCATAGATCAGAGAGGAACGGTGGGTATTAATCTTGTATTCATTTGAAAGACACCATTCCTGGAATGTTTTGCAGCAATTATTTAAGGATTCCTGCTAAAGTGAAAACTTCCTTTGATAAACTTGTTTGTGTAAAGTGTCCAAAAAGTTAGTTCCTGAGGCTAAGTTAGCACTGACAGCACTAATTTTCTGTGTTAATTTCAGACCATGAAATTTGTCCAGACATCTGGCTTAGTAGGAAAGAGTTCTTGCTTTGGAGGGTAGACTGCACGCATTTAAAGTGGTTAAGGTTAGATGGCCTATATACATTCATTCCCTGGTGTATATCCCTCAGAGAAATAGGATTACAGCAGCTTCCATTTTGAAATAAACTTGGCTTTCATATTAAAATGATCCGTTGAAGGGGCAGCAGTAGTATACGTAGTAAAGAGGTAGATTAAATTATCTATGATGACTCAGTTTGGCTCAATTGACATTAGTGGGCAAGAAGATTCTGGAATGATCCTTACAGCCCCGGTTTTATAGGTGCTCCCCTCAGGAGTGTCTCATGGTTTCACCAGGTCACAAAGGAGCACAGCTGTGACTCTGGCAGGCTGGAGCTGAGGGAGTGCTGTGGAGAGCCTCTGCCCTCACCTGTACTGCCCTGGCAGTGGGACTGTTTCTGTGTCAGACTGGAGCTGTCTTTGTGTGAGATGATATAATGAAGACATTTCCTGACAGCTGACAAAATGTAGCTGCATTGCTCACAAAGAGGAGTTGAAAGCTGGTGTTCAGTACTTGAGAAAGCAAAATGACATAAATTCTTTCCTGACCATAGACTAACTGATATTTTTTTAAGAGATTGAGTGTGTTTTGTTTTAAATTACATTATTTTTTTTCATAAGCAAATCACACTATATTTAAATGGAGCTAAATATACAAAATAGAGAAGACCTGTGCATAAGCAGAATTATTAGACAAGAAAAACAAGCTGTTACTGGTTTTTCCTGTAAGATTTCTCTTAATTGGAATGTTTTTAATAGTCCACATAAATCAATTTTCAAAGATGTCACTATGAATAAGAATTTTGTTATATTTGAGATATGCATTAAGCACAGCTTTGCTGCACTACTATAATTATTATTGGGTGGAATGATACCATGCTGAACACTTTGAAGCAGGCAGATGTGAACTCATCTGGAAAGATCTATTCATAACCAGTAACATTTTAAAATTATCTTATTAGCTCTTACAAGCCTCATCTGAGACCTAAATTTGGGTTTTGCTAATGTCCTATCAACAATTCTTTCAAAAAAGTTTCTAAATGTCTTCTGATTCTTAATGTTACTATGACTTTACCCACAATCTGTAACTGAAGTATTTACTCTAATTTTTTGCTTTATGAAAATTCCAGCCTTTTACAAATTATGAAATTTCTTCCTTACAATTTCATTTAATAGGCCCTTGCTTTTTGTCCTAACAAAGTTCTTCACTACTTTTTCTATGCATCTTTCATTACTTTATTCACCTCTGTTCTTCATCATTCATCTTTTCTAGTTGAATTGTCTGTTCTTTTCATCAGTGTTTCTGCCGGTGGAGGTTTTGTAGATTTCATATTGAACCTGTTGGTGTGGGAGTGTCACAGTGAATGTTTATAACCTTGCAGCAATTGTTTTTGTGAAACTGGTGACACTTTCTGCAAACAAAGAAACAAACAAAAAAAAGAACAAGTACAGTAACAGAGTAACAGTTTTGTTTTTGGTTTTTTTTTCCTGCCTGCTTTTTTTATATTGGTTATACAAAGTTTTAATTTGATCCTACTAGGCTGCACCTATAATGTGCTTACTTTATGTTAGAATAAGTCATAGCAATAGTCTCAATTGTTTGGTGCAAGAAAAGTACCCCGATACTCATGCTTAGTTGTTTTCACAATTGTGATCCCTGAATGGAAGAAAGGGAGGTATTTACAAACGTAAGTTGAGCACTGTTACTATTGCAAGAAGTGTGAGGTGGGAAAGGTTACAATGATTCTTTGAAGTCAGAGAATTTTTATCCTTTAGTTGTTTTTAACAAATGTAATTTTGTGTTACTATTGCCTAAAAGTTCTAATTTTATTAAGACTGGGTTTCTAATTTTCTAGACATAGCACACATATAAGGAAATATTTTTTTTCCTGTAGGAGTACCAACATCTAAATATACACAGAACACGGTTGAAAACGGAGTTTTACATTAGTAGCTTTTCTCTCTAAACATAGCATAGTTGTTCTGTCTTTTATCCCCTATTTTCTGGTTGAAAGAAAATTTTTGATAAAGAAGCTTACAGGGAAAGTTGCAATGAAGTGTTCGTTCACTTTAAAAAAAAAAAAAAAGAAAAAAGATTTTTGGTTAAATGAAGGAGTTGCACCCATGGCTGAGCAGACAGCATACAAAGGCAGATGCTCGTGTGTGCGTCATACTCGTAGTCATCCTCTGTGTGGAGCAAAGTGGGCTATGCATTCAGAGAACGGCAGCTCTCAGCTTTTTGTTACTCATGTACTACCCGGGACTCACGCTCAGGCAACAGTGGGAAATTTCAACGCTTTTCTAAAGCAAACAGTTCCAAAAATTGCAACTGTAGGGCACTCGATCTAAAAACAGATTTGTACCTGCTATTAATTGGATCCTGGGTGAACTGCACCATGTGCAGCAGTAAGGGAAAATTTTGCCTTTGCGTCACAAATGTAATGAAACTCTTGACCCAGTGCCACATTAATAGCTGTGGCTTAGTTGACACAATCTTGTAGCTTTTTTAAGCTAGTAGGACAGCAATAGCTCAGGGCTGTGATAAGTATTTCATTCCTAGCTGAGTAACAGGAGAGAACAAAGCTGCTTCATTCATTGCTTTGTGTCTTGTAGACACCAGCTTTTTTGTCTTTTTGGTAAATTCATGTTACAGTATTGTTATTATAGGTTTTTGACGCTTATTCTGTTTTGTGTCAGTTCAGTTTTCCTTACTGTCAGTGAGGGAAAATCATCTAGCGAGGGGTCATTTTTAACTGCATTTTTTATCCGAAATGAGAATTTCAGTGAGAGAAGAAAGCTCTGGGTTTTCTGTTGTTGGTTTACTGCTTATGCTGGAAAAGTCCAGAGGGATGAGATATAGGTGATAAAACACCTTGTCAGGCAGCTGAAGAATATTGGAGGGAGAGAGCAAGAACCAAGTAGGAGGAAGTTCTACAATTTATGAGAGAACATTATTATAAGGTAAATGATTCTTAAAATACTAATATCTACAAAGTGTTTATCAATGGATGATGTTAGAAAAAAGTGATAATAGAACAAGATGTGCCTCAATAGTTTTTGTGGATATTTAAAGGTGCAGTCTTTGTTCAAGATGCTTTGAGACTCATCCTTGTGGAAAACATGGAAATGTTATCTTTGCAAACTTTCCTAAAGGAGTTTAACAAATCTTCCCCAAATAATGTTAGGCTGAAATGGAGATTTTGCTAACTTCAGAAAATATTCAGTTCCTGCTTCAAAAATCTTTTCTAGTTCTAAGTTTCTCCTATTTTGACCTGAACTGGTTCATTACTGTCATGAAGGATGTTTGATATCTCATGTGTCTTTTTATGGTAAGATTAAAATTTCACTAAATTCTCTTTGAAGCAAACAAAGGACATATGAAGAACATTTTTCAAAGATATTCAGTGTAGATTAAATTAATCACTAGAGTAAAAAGCATAGTTTTAAAATATCATAGTGGATTTTTTTAAGGTATTTGTTGCCAAATCACTGTTGAAATTTAGCAGCACAAGGTTTTTAACTTATTTAGACTCTTCAGAAAATCCCGGTTTAAGTGACTAAAAAGAAAGCTCAGGTCACTTGAATAAAACTAAATAAGTAGCACCTGAAGCTGAGGATCTTTAGGTGCAGAATTTAGAAATATTCTTAGGAAAAGCCAATTTTATCTGGTTTGAGATATTTTTGTTCTTTTTTTTACTTCTCAGGTAGCATTTTTTCTAATGTACCTATTAAACTAACACATGATAGTCAAATAGTCATATTGTCCAAAGCCTTTACTAATTTTCCCCAGTACTTTACATTTTTCCATTTTTTCAGCTGTTTTGTATGATTGTTTTTGTTTTTTAGACTTTGACGTATGTGATAGATTTTCCTATGCAGTTTCAAATAGTTTTCCACTGGTATATTCAACAGTTTTAAAATGTTACAAATGTGTGTGCCTAGTTACTAAACCCCATATTTTTTTGCTTTGAAGAGACAGATTTTCCATAGCTATTTATTGAAATTTGTGTATATGATTTGATGTCTGCAGATAATGTCTGCTTTGAGACAGATGCCACCCTTATGTTTTTGCCACACTGTCTACCTTCATGAGAGTGAAGATTTGTACTCTGCTTGCACTGTTAGTTGCTAGAAAATGTCTATAAGCTCATGCTGTAAATGGTCTTGAAATGTGTGACTTTTCATAGTTTCCCACTGAAAAGTTTCTCAAGGGAGGACAAAAACCCCAAACCAGTTAGAATTCAAGAATAAATAGTGATTTCCCATTCTGTCACTTTCAGTTTGTGTATTCACCCAGTGGCAGCATCATTTTAAGGGTGGACCTTTGCTGAGTAAGAAAGATGTGATGCTTGTGCCAAGGCTGTGATTTTACTCGTGTCTTTAATGGTAGCTTTTAAATCCCAGAAGCAGGTACATGAGAGTGGTTACATATCTTGGAGGTGTTAGAGTGGAATCCTAACTTTCAGAGCTGGGCTATCTGTGCTGCTCAGAGAATGGGAAATGAAGACTCTTACTTTCATAAAGCTGAGCATTAGAAAATTGGGTTTTATGTTGCAGAGTATAAGTGGTGTGTGAACTGTTGCTGGTGTTTGGAAGTCACTCCTAGAGAGTGTTAAACTGTTGCAATATAAAAATGTGTGTGATGATTAGTACCGTGGTAAGACACTCAAGAGTACAAAATAAACTTTTAAATCAGTATGTGTTGTGAAAAAACTGAGTATTTTTATGGCACAAGGGAGGTAGGTAGTAAATCTTATTTCAGTCTTGAAAATGAATTTATTAGCTGTTTTTAAGCTGAAGATTGACAAATCTGACCCTTCATTAATTTAGCCTCTCAACAGCCTCTTCTGTCTCTTTTAAAAAATGCAGTTTTTTAGTGAGAAAATTTGTTTTTCAGTGAGAGTCTGAAAATATTCCTGGAAAATATGACTTCAGAAAGTGTACTGGAGAGCAATTGTAACTTTTTTCCTGATTGTTTTTGATTGCTATGGGGAAATGATGAAAAATCATGCTCACCAAAGGTGAAATAGCTGTGTGGAGGAGGTGGGCACTCTGAAGTGCTTAGTGGAACTTGAAAGAACTGTAACTAGTATCAGATCTTCTTAGTTTGGATTTTCTTCCGGAGCTTAAGTAGGAGTGTGATTACAGAACAAGTGCTTTTCATAGTATCCTCACATTGCACAGGAGTTAACTCCAAAAAGTACTACTTTTCTGTGGTATTGGTGAGAATTCAGTTTTTTATTAAAGCCTGAAAGAACAGATAAATGAAGGAGCACATTACATTTAATCTTATCTTCCAAAGCAAAGCATGCAGGCAGAGGTGAGATAAAAGTATGATCAAATTAATCTTGCAATGTTTAGGAAGCTGGTAATGGGTAACACAAAGAAATGTATAATTAAACCTGTGTAAGAGGTGAGTTAATTTGGAAGGAATATTTAAGACCCATAATCTTCAGAAATACATAGGGAAAGTTGCAATGATATGTCTGGGAGTTTATGTTGGAGGTTGCTTTTCCTTTAGGAAATAATTTTATTGTCTTTCTTCTCCTGCATGCCTCCCTGCTGAATTGCCACTGTTAGATGCTAAGCTCCTTGGAAAAGTAACAGACAAAATAACCTCCTGCCAGACTCTTGATTTCTCGATCCATAAGCAACATGCAAAGACCTGAATAATTTTTTTTCAGTATTACTTTTCAAAAAATGTTCACAAGTTTGCTTTCTGAATCTGGGTCCTCTGAAATTTAAAAGGAGAAAGAGGTATCATGATAAACTCAAAGTTAGTATGGCAATGTCCATCTAGGTGTAATATCATATTACAGAATTAGGTAAGCATCATAATACCAAACCGTATTTGATTAGAATTTAGTATCTTTGTACTAGTTATGTTACTCTGCTTTTGGTATACTTTCAGAATTTTAAGATTAAATTACAAAGTTAATCCCTTTTTTTTTTTGTTTTTGTCTTATAGTTTAATAACACTTTGAGATTCTCATTATCTGGAGAAAATAAAGAGGGAGAAGAGAAGTCTTGTGCTTGTTTAGAAGAATGCTGTATCACACATTTCTAAACTTAATTATCTTTATTTAATCAGAAATACATTCCATGTTGTTAAAGAAATAACTTTTTCTGATTTCATTAAGCTACTCAGGCATGTAGACTTTCAGCCAGGGAACGTGCTTTGTTTTGAACTCAGTCAGCGACCCCTGTAAAAATGTTTAATTAACTTTTGCCAATGTCAATGTAGTTCTGTTATACTCAGCAGGCCGGATGAGCTCCCTCTGGTGGCTCATTTACCTTGAGGTTCTGTTCTTTCCTTCATATCTGTTTACTCAAGCAAACAAGGCTGCTGACCCCAGGTATCAGTCAGGCATCAGTTCCTTCTGGGCTTACACTTTAATTGAAAAACATCAATAATTTCCTTACAGAATGAAACAAAAGCATTTAAATTCACAGGAGGTTCAATTCGTTAGCAAAATAAATAAAGAGCTACTGGGTAACAGAGTAAGCAAATAAAACTGAATTACTTTCTTCTAAGTCAAAATCACACAGTAGGTGGACGGCAGTAATTTGTCAGTGGCATCCACTTAGAATAGTGCTTATTCTTAAACTTAGGAAATATTTGGATATTAAACCAAAATATTTGGACATTGAGATTGTGGAGTTTAGTATCAGCGCAAAGGAAGTAGGACAGTAAGTAAGATTACAAATATGGGCTTCAGGAGAGCAAATTTTGGCCTCTTAAGGGATATTCTTGGAAGAACCCCATGGGAACAGGCCCTGCTGGGAAGAAGGGTCCAACAGAGTTGATATTCAAGAATTGCTTCCTCCAGACTCAAGAATGATGCATCCCAATGAGCAAGAAACTGAGCAAATGTGGCAAGAGATCTGTGTGGATGATTAACTCCTGTCACTGCTCAAGCATAAGCAGGGAACACACAAGCGATGGAAGCAGGCTCAGGTCACTTGAATAAATGTAGATAGGTTGTCCAAGGAGAAATGAGACAAGGAAGGTCAAGGCCCATCTGGAATTAAATCTGGCCAAGGATGTCGGGGAAAGCAAAATGGGCTTCTTCAAATACATTAATAATAAAAGGAAAAATAAGTCTAAAGTGGGTCTGTTAGTAAATGGAGGGGGGACTCTAGTAACAGGGGACACAGAGAAGGCAATTACCGAATGCCACCTTTGCATGGGTCTTCACTGGCAAGACCAGCCCTCAAGATTTTCCGACTCAGGAGACCAGGTTAAAGGAATGTTGTAAGAAAGATTTTCCCTTAGTCAAGGAGGACTGGGTTAGAGAATACCTAGTGGTGAAGACTTGACATCCACGAGTCCATGGGCCCTGATGTATGCATCCATGACTGGTGAGAGAACTGGACAGCATAGTTAGACTGCTCATGATTGTCTTTGAAAGATTTTGGTAATGAGGTGAGATGCCTGAAGACA
This sequence comes from Grantiella picta, assembly GCA_013397955.1. NCBI lineage: Eukaryota > Metazoa > Chordata > Aves > Passeriformes > Meliphagidae > Grantiella > Grantiella picta. Next base: position 654,508 of record VZRM01001697.1, read on the forward strand.
AAGAAATCAAGTGGCACCCCCATCTTCAAAAAGGGCAAGAAGGAGGATCCAAGGAACTACAAGCCAGTCAGTGTTTTCCAGTCATCCTTTCATAAAGGAATATGCTCATCCAGACTTATCCCTAAATCTGTCTGTGTTTCTGGCTGCCACTCAAGTTCTTTTTCCTGTTCTACCAGTGCCATAATTGTGTTGATTGTACTACTGAACTTCATCAGTAGTCAAAAGAAGAAGATTGTCAAAAGTCTTCTAGCATTGTGTCCTGGTCTTCCTGTGTTGACTGACAGCTTTGAAAGTTGGCCAAGAACTTGAGTCCATTCTTACCAAGCAACGCTGGAACTCTTTAAGATTGATGGATTCAGGTTTGCGGCATTTAACCCAAAACTAGGCAGGTGGATTCCACTGCTTGCTAAATTATGATGCTTCCATTGTAAAGACTGTCAACCACCTTCTGTTAAAGAGCTGTTGAAATACTTTTTCCTTGTGTGTCATTTAGAAGTGAGAAATAATACTTCGTGTCGCAGCATCTCTGTTTACCTCTTACCCTGAAGAGGCACACAGACAACGCCATTTAAATTTTGTGTGCTAGTGGAAATGAGCAGCTAGACATCATGGCATGCAGATTACTTCCACCACTAAGCATGCAGAAACACAACTTTATATAGTGTAATGTTACAAAATGATACTGCCTTTGTATTGCTGAAGGTCAGCAACATTTGTAAGCAGAGTGGTACTTGAGTTTAGTGTTCATCATGAAGGTAGATGTTCATCATACCTCAACTACAGAGGTCCTCTCAGTACTTGTGGGCATACATGCAAGTTGGGTACTGCAAATTAAAATAAGCATGATAGGAATCCTGTCTGTGTAGTGAGTAGCTTAGTGTCACCAGATTATAAATAATTTCTTCAGTGGACATTTTAAGAGCGTAATTTCAGTTCTTTTTAGATGTAAATTGGTTAAATACATAGTCTGCCTGTTCTTCCTAAAAGTTGGTAATTTTCTTTTTTGGACGGTTTTTATAAGTTACAGTTACATTTAAACAAAAATTCTAAATGAACTGTTCAGGTTACTAGCAATTTGTATGATTTTGCAAGTCTTCCTTTGTTCCCTGTTTCATGGGGACACTGTAGCATGATGAGTGAACAATATGTTTGTTTTAATTTAAATAAAGTAAACCTAGTGCAAACACTACACTGGAGACATCCGTGAAAGTCTTTGTGTTTGGCAGTGAAAATCAGTTGGCTTTAGTTCTCTTATTGAGGGAGATAATGAAGGTAATTGGTTTTAACAGTCAGGGGCAACATTTTGTCCAATTTATCACCAGTCTGTCATTTCACATCTCACTTTCATCAGTCCAAGTTTTGGCTAGGTAGACTTTTATGTGAGGTACTGGCCATATTTTAATTCAGACTCAGCTATTATTTTTGATTTTAACTTGTTTTTTGACTTGTGCCATTCCGTGACCTTGGATTTTCAGATGTTCTAAAAATGTTCTAAGATGTTCTACTTAGGTAATACATCTGCACAGAATATGCAAGTGGCAAATAGATTCCTCTGAGTTTGTACTGACTTCTGTTGGTCTCTCAATGGAGGAGAAGATTACCCGTGCTTAGTAATGCTTTTGATGAAATTATGTGTAATAATGTACAATATCCTGTGAATGGCAACATAGAAAAATACCCAAAGACATTAGTTTGAAATTTTCACTTGATTGCTTCCTTAATGCCTTTAATACACCTCTGTTGCTCTAATGCACCATATTACATTACATGGTACTTCTCAGCACTTCAGTCAATTGCAAAACTGAAGGAGGCAGGGGAAAAAGCTGCCAAAACCTCCCTGAGGATCTAGTAACATGGTAGCTGCATTCAAGTCTATACCAATTCTGTGTGGCACTTAAAAAGCACCTTTTAATATGATATCTCACAGCCATTCATTCTTATTTGTGAAGAATGCAAATTCGATGCAAGTTTTTAAAATAACTTCTAAATTTTGCTTCTGCTGAGGACTTACTTGAACATAAGTTCTGCTGAAAACTTGCATCCCTGATGCTCACCATTTGAAGCCAGCTCACAGTGCAGAGCAGTATTTTGGACAGACTCATCCAGATAGCAGAGAACAACAGGTTTTTTCACTCCCATCTGGAATCTGCTGCTTTGGAATATTTGTGTTTGGCTAAAGATATCTTTCATATTTGCCCTAATTCCATGACTAACTTTGTGCTTCTGTAGGCTTAAAGGTTGGGGGAAGATCTAAAGGAATTTTTTGTTTATCTGAAAACTTCATTTAGTTATAGCGTCAATTTCAGGATGTTGTGGAAGCCCAAGTGATTGGTTTACAACAGTCCTGTTTGGTTTGCATTAGACTACTGCTACTTGCACTTTTAATTAAGGTGTTAGAAGTTTCTGCTTGTTAAACTGACGGTATTCATTGCAGTTGATGATTATTTAGCACTAGTATCCATCTGCTTCCACAGCTGCTGTAGAGTTCAGACTTCTGTCTCTGTACCTAACTTGTGATGACAAGAGAAGCTATCCCTGTTAGATAGTAAGGGGAGGATAGCATACATGGTGTTTGTAACTCTTCTGTTTAATTTTTGAGGAAAGTGAAAGTCTTTCCTAAATCTCAGGACTATAGGATATATACGTCTGTATCTTCTTGTGTATTGTGTACTCCTAGCCAATGTATCTTTTTGACAAATAATGTGGTGTTCAAATGAACAACATGTAAGCATTTTATGTCCACAATGTTTTTCTTTTAACTTCAGTATAGCTTTTGGCTGAAAGATCATATAATAGCTGCAGTACATGTTATCTAAAGATGATTTTATGTGAGTAAAAAAGAACAAGAATTACCTGTTTCCAATAGTGTTATTTATACAGGCAAGCTTATTATTATGGTTTTTTTTCAATTCAAGAGTATAGTAAAAATTTTTCTGTAAGTAATGGCAGAGCTATTATATATAAGCAGAGCTATTATATGTAAGCTGCCAGTGGACTGGCAGTACACTAATACTATTGTTTCCTTGCAATTGTGTTACAAAGGAGTCATATTGTTGTTTTTCGTTCTCTCATTGACACTTGCATCACCATGGTTGAACCATTAACCGTAGCTGATCAGATTCCCTTCATAGTTCAAAGCAGTAGTCTTGTGTAAATGGATATGGTGAGAAGAGAATGTGCTCCTTATTAAATTAAACTAAACATGTAGTATGTGGATGTAGGGTTATAATTCTGATCCTTTTTTGCTGTCATAGTCTTATGGAAGAGATTCCAGGGATGTTTTCTGCAGGGATACTTTGTGCAGGATGTTCTGTGTCCTGAGTGTGAGAGAGGACACTGTACCCTCAGAACCACGCATGGAGGGAATAGATGAAAAGATTTCATGTGTTGCAGGCAAGAGCAGAAACACACAGGGTAGCCCGCAACTAGGGAGCAGACCTATATTGTGAGACACCAGGAAATTCTTCCTTTTGTCTCAGTTTCCTTCATGGTCACCAAGACCTGGCTGGTGCTGTTCATAAAGTGTGTACTGAAGGGAATGTGTTGGGTGACTGAAAATAAAGTTGGATTCCTTGGCTTATCTGAGTTGGGATTAGTAGGGTTTCAAGCAATAAGCAAGAGGAGGGAGGGTGGTACTTCTCTTTTCTGTAGTTACTTGCTTCAAGAACTGTGAATATTAATATAAATCAATTACTAATGCACACCCAACACATAGCTCTCTTCTCTGCCAATGTCATTTTCATCTGCTCCAGATGACCAGTTCTCTTTTGTTATTGTTATCCTTCCAAGATTGAAACCCTATCATGCTGTTTTACACAGCAGCTTCATACTTCACTGAGCAGCAGTCATGCTGCCCTTCAGGTGAGGCATGGTTCTGAAATGATGGCTCTTTGGGTGGTGCATTTGCCAAAATTCACATTCCTTAATTAGAACACCACAGCCTGATCACCATGAAGGATGAGTTGAAGTAGATACATTTTCTAACAAAGAGATTTGTGTGTATATATATAAAATACTTTGTTTACAACTTTGGGCGTCTGGGAGCTAAAGATACATTGTAAATTGAAGTCAATAATTTTATTACTTTAAGATGTTCTCTGATGTTGTACTGCTGTTCTGAGATCATAGGTGTTAGTACAAAAGGTGTTAGCAAAAGTTTTTTGTTTTAAAATTCTATCATAGTAAACTTGAAAAGGCAAAGATGGAACACTCAAGTTTAATGAAAAATTATCCCAACCAACCTCTGCCACTGACTTTTATGGTGTGGATCTGGATATGTCCTGTATTTTCTAACAGCTTCCTTACCAGGGAGCAGCGGTGATCTCTATATTTCTAGGTATAGCAGAGTGAGGCTTGATTGTTTTGCCACTTGTTTTAGTACTTAGGCTGAGAAGAGCCACGTTCAGCATATGTACAGGAAAGGCACATTAATTTGAAGTCTCCGCATGGTGAAGAAATGTAATTAGCAAAATAGTTAAGCAGAATGCAAGCATGGACCTATCTAATGTTAAAATATAGCCCTTGTTTAGAACTAGGGCTTTTTGTTATATACATATTAATGTTATAGGCTCACTGTGGGGGAAGAAAGGGGCCACTCATAATTTTAAAGAGAACTAAATACATCACACCCTGTAAGGTCTTTATTCTGACTAAAACAGACATAGATGGGACTAAAGAGATTACTGGTTAACCCAGAAATCTCTGATTTAAATCTCAAGTTCGTATGATTTCAAATGCAGAATTATTGGCGCAGTATCAAAAGGTAGGTTGACTTTTCTAAGCTTAACTAGACATGAAAGCACATTTAAAGGAAGGTTCCATTTTAATACCATAAACCCTCTACTTTTCTATCAGTATTTTTATCAAAGAGGTAAGTGATTATCACGACAAAGCAGAGTCGGTTTTAGGAATTCTTAATCTGGTTGTGCTTCAGAGGAAGGAAAAGAGTTTTTCTGTAGCTTTAAAACTTTCTATTAAACTAAAAAGGAATTTCCTTTACATTACAGTCAAGTTTAAGATTAACAGTTAAACTTTACCAGCCTAGTATATGACATTTCTTGTCTTTGAATACTTCTCAAATAAATTTTTGATTTACCACTGTCTTGGTAGAGCTGGAGCTTGTCTTTTTCAGTTTATTGATATTCAAAATTCAGGAAAATCTTCCTGCGTACATTGGAGGCTTTTTAAACTTACATTCAAACTAATTTTGGAAATTAGAAATGGAATAAGCATGTGAAATATAACTAAAAATGTGTAAAAGGAACTGTGTAAATGGCAATGGACTTAATTTTATTCCTTGTAAATCCAGTCCATGACTATAGATATATAGATATTAATATTATAAATATATAAATATATAGATGTGCACATATACATATGTATCTTGCAGCATCTCTAATCTTCTAGTACAGATTATGTTTCTTTGCTAAGGCATTCATAAATTCTTCTATTATAGCCTGTCAATATACCTTAGTTTAAATCAGTGATGTAAAATTGGGGTAGCAACCTGAACCAGATCCCAGTTTATCTCAGGCTAGTCCCTTGTAAGCTCTATTAACTCAGACTGAGAAATAGTAACTAAAGTACAGGAATAGTGAGTCAACAGTATTTTAAATTCTCCCCACTGGCTTCATAAGAGAATCCAGGCTGTTTATAATGCTATTATTTCTTGTCAGAATTCTAAGTGGTACTGTGTACAGCTAGAAATAAAGATGATGTATTTCAGGGCTTGGGTATTATTTTTTTTCTCTTATTGAGAATATATTAAAACGTTGTTGGTGCTTCGTGTGGGATTATTTTTTTTTCTTTCATTCCTGTATTATTTATACAGTGCTAAGAATGTGACTTCTGATCTATTAATTTTTTTTACTATTTTTAATGAAAATACATTTTGTTGGCATTCCTAATACTTATCAAGAATAATAATTTTTTTAAAGAAGTATAAATGTTCCTTTCTTCATATCCATTTTTGTAATACAACACACGGGACTTATGTTGTTTTATATTTTAAGGGGAGGGGAAATGCTGAAACAGTTTTTCTGAGTGTTTTGCTCATGATAACTGAGAGCACTGAAGCTGCTGGGAGGGAGAAGCTCACATAAAAGACATTCTCAGAATGTGTGTGACTACTATAACAGCGCGCGTGTTTCTGCCTCTGGCTTATCCTGCTGAGCTGGCTTCTGGTGATGTCTCGGGAAAAGATGAGCACAGCAAAGGGTTAACGTTTTACTATCAACCTCAGAAAGGCACATTTGCAATCCCTCCCAGTCTTGTCTTCCTTTTTACACCTCATTTGCTCACCGCTGCTCCTCACTTCAAGGCAGATCCTTTGACCTAAGCAGATTATTGTAGACGCATGAAGGACACAGCAAGCTAGCCTGTGCTTTTAAAGGAGGAGATTTTGGCTCCAAAATAGGACACTAAGCTTTTCAGCCTTCTGCTGCTGTACCTAGTGAGCACGAGGCAGTGTCTGGGGGTGCTTAGTGGACTCCTGTGGAATTGGATGGGAAACAAAAGCAGAAGTGGCAGCTGCTGCAAATGTGGGAGCCTGTGCCGTTAGCAGGAAGCGATTGCTAATAAGGGCCTGTGAGACCTGGGTTTCCTTGGTTTCCATGACAGTTATTAGGTAACACAGAAATTGAATTGTCTCCCACAGTGCTCTTGGGGGATAGTGGTATGACGGGGTGCTCCAGGGACACAGACTTGCAGCAACTCATCAGTCTAAGCATGTGAAACTCCCTGGATTGTTGTGCCTTACTTCTTTGTTTGCTGTGTCTCGTTTGTGTTTGCAATTTTCCTCTGCTTTGTTGATTTTTTTTTCTTTGGATGGAAGACCCTGGCTACACCGTTTCTCAAATAACATTTTCCCCTTTTTATTTAGAGCTGAGCTTGGCAAAGAAAGGATATGAACAATTATACAGGTGGGCTACTCGGGGGGAGTGAAGATATAAGGCATCCAAACAGGTACTGGCAACCTGCAGCTCTGTAAAAATGCCACTCCAGCAGATTTCTGTAGTTCCAGCGCGGGAGACTGCCAGCAATGGGAGAAGTTCAATGGGCACAAACAAAGAGAAGAGCAAGGAAGTCGAGGTAAGAGGAAGGTTTCAATTTGCTCCGATAGGGTGAGTGTGCCTCTGGTAGGCAGTGGGTTTGGCTGCAGAGCAGGATGCGGCGTTGCTGGAGCATTGCAGAGTGCTCAGGGGTGCAGCTTTAGAACACTGCAGGCGATGCTGTGATAGCAGCACCTCAGCATTACAGAGACAAGGAGCCTGTTGCAAAAGTAAAATGAATAAATGAAGAAAGTTACAAACTGCATTAGAGGGTTTTAGCATTTTCATTTAAATGAGTACAGCCTGCTAGTATGGATAGTCATTGTTCCTTATAAGCTGTCAAGTAGCAGTTTCTTTATAATAGGTTGGATGAAAAACTAGTTTTAGTAAAATCCCTGTCTTTGTTTAAAACAAACAAAAATATTGTACTAGAGCCTGTCTTTCTAATATACATGTGTTGTAGGCATAAGCTCTATAACTTAGTCTTTTTACCATTTAAAAGGCATCAGTGTTTCATTTTTTATCTCTTGACTGACTTTTTTTGATTCATATGCATACAAAAGTGTTGTTTCACCAGTAAATGCTGTATCTTGTTGTCCCCAGTTAAGAAAAACTGTAGGTTCATATTATATTAATGGTTAGTACAAAAAAGTACAGAAAATCTGTGCTGTTTTAATGGTGTTTTTACCTTTAGGAATCTCTTTTGGTATGTATAGCTTAAACATGTATTGTGCAAGATCAGAAAAAAAAAAGCATCCCTTCCAAACCGAAAACAAGTAGTTTGTTGATAGATACAGCAGTAAATGTATATAACATAGACATCTGCTTTTTACAGACATGTTTCTTGTCTCTGTGCTTTTCTTTTCCTCTTGCTGTATAGAAAGCAAGGAACTATTGGGAAAACAAACATGGTGTTTTTTAACTATTGTCTGAGACTGTGACAAACTGCATCCCTGAAAGAAGTCTTTCCTTTTGTGGCTTGTGTTGTATAGTTTTAAGGAAATTGTTAAGTTCAACAGATGGTTGATATTCATAACAGGTCTGTGTGACTGTGGGAAAGTATTGTTTGGGGTATTTTTAAATTAAGGATAATATTTTTGCTCAATATTTGGCAATGACAAGTTCACTGAATGTGATTATTCTGGTTTTTGTTTGAGCACTTTGGTATAAGTAGCATCCTTCCCTGGAAGTAGTCTCCACTTGTTAACTGGTAGAACAGTCATCAGAGTTCATAATATTTTGGGGTTTGTGTCTTGAAATGGAAAACCTTTGATTTGTTTTTATTCTTCCAGTAATTGGTTAAAGATGAAGGTTCAGGTGAAAACTGTTCTTCGTATTAAGGTTCAAGGTGTGAAAAGCAGAAATATATCATGTTACCCGGCTTAAAATGTTATCTAGCATTCTTCTTTTAATTTGATCATTAGACTTAACTGAAGAATACATGCAATATTCACACAGGAGTCAGATAACTGTGATAGTTAACTTAGAGGGGTGGGGGAAGTGTGGAGCTTCTGAATTGTGAGAATCATCTCATACGCTTTTCTGTTTGTTTTTTTTTTTCCCTGTGAGGTCTGGGTGGCATCATTTCAGCAAGACTCTAATATCTTCTTGTATGTTGTGGAAGTTATATATCAGAAAAGAGCAAAATGGCACAGATAACTAAGTTCATTAAAGTTTTCTTCTAAAATTAATATAAAAAGTACCAAACACCAACCCTGCAAAACTCCCAACCAAGCTCAAAGTACATGGCACTCATTGAAATGTATCTGCTGAACTGCTCTTTGCTGGTCAGAGCCTAATCATTCTGCTCAAATTTCTGCTCATCCCGTAAGGCTTATGTCTGGAATTCATACAGTGTAAAAACTGTTGCTATTGATGGAGATAGTAGCTCAAGCAGTAAAGACTGTTTTTCCCATAGTATCTACTTATGTAAATTATGACAATGTTCAGGCTTGTTTTGTGGATGTAATTTGGGAGTAGTGACCCAGCGTTTTTATTTGGACAGAGATTGTTCAGGCTTGTGTAGATGGTGGTCTACCCCTGCAAATCCTGCACAGGATGGGTCTCACAAAGGGAATTTCCTTGCTGGTACTCAGTGTTTCTATCTGTTGGTGAGGGTATTCTGGATTCTTCATATTCTGATATTATTTCTGCAAGTACCTGCCTCCTCTGCCTTTTCATTAGCAGGCTTTTTGAGGTGAGAGCTAAATAAAGTAGTTGAATGGGTTTCTAGCTGAGAGCCTACAGCTGGTGCAGGTTCAGGAAGACATGAAAAAAGGAAATGTCTAAAAGGTCTTCCAGTTGCTAGGATAACAATTGTTAGGATTGTATGCAAAATCCTGTTATTGCTAATGAATTTCATGTGATGTCCATACAACAACATTAAAATTTATGAGAAGAGTTCATCTTCTGTCTCATTGCAGAGCTCGATGCAGTGAACTGTTTCCAAGTTCATGGTGAATTTGTAAATCTGCCTGACTTAGTCATATACAGCTGAGGTTCCTAATGATGCAACTCATTCTATAGTGCTTTTCTGTGATTTTTAGATGCTCATACACATGCTTTATCTGAAGATTTGAATATGTGTGTGTGCACAGGTGATTGCCAAACGCTGATCTATCATTAAGAATATTAAGTGCAGTGTCGCTTGGGAACCACAAGTGCCCATGGTGTACCTCTGACCAATATTAGGAGCAGAGGTGTGGTAACAGTGGCTAGAGGGAGTGTTTACAGGCATTCTTTCTATGGAGTGTCCTTTGTGGGAGTAAAAAGTTTAGTGCAGTCTATTCCCGCAATTTTTCAGTTATTTGCCTCAATAATTAGCTGAAGTTGTAGCTAATGATGGAATTTGCATAAAATTTAGCTACAGAGCCACTTTGAATAAAGTCTAAAGATGAGATAGTTTTTTTCTATAATGAAGCAATGAAAATGCTTAGGTGCTGAATAACCTGTTGCAGCAGCTGTACACTACATTTCAATACACAGATAAAATCTTCTACTAGTTTGTTTCACTGATTTTAGGAAAGCTTAGCAGCCATTAAAGCCACTAGTTTTGCCCCAAACATTTAAGTGGACAAACTGTCTTTCGTACTCTTTTGGTAATGTGGTTGGAAAAGTTTCTTGCAGAAATGAAGACCAAAGTATAAAGTGCATTCACAACATGATGTGGGCTTTTTTTTTTTTTTTTNATTAAGCAGTTAGTTCAGCTTTCTTCAATATTTGAGAAATATCATAAGTTTATAGTGAAGTGTGGAATTGGGTTTCTGGGAAAGAGAAAAACCTCTGAGTGTCTGTTTTTAGAAGAGTTTACTAATAGAACTGTTGTTCAAAGTGAATTAAGTAATAGCCTAAAGATCAAATTATGTCATCAGGACTCCAAATTTAGTAAGTTTTTAAAATACATGTATTTCAGTGCCTTGAGACCAGTGTCATATTACTGTATGATTCTGATTTTATAGGTATATACTATGTCAGCAATTACCTTGAGCTTCTGGTTGATTTTATCTACAGCAATAAAAAAGGTGAAAGAAATGTATATGATTCCTGAAGAACATGGCTGATGAAATGCCTACCCTGGCTCATAATTTTATTATTTAGCTGTGAACATACACTGTGAAGTTCATAAAGCAGCCTCAGTTTACATTGTCTTGTGTATGTATGGACATGAATTATTATTCTAAAATGAGTTAAGTACAGAAAGAAAATTTCATACAGTGAGAAAATTGGACAGGGCAAGTGAGTGAAGGTCAACAAAAATACTATCTTAACACTAACCAAGAGTTTGCAAGGCTCATTGAATAAACTGCCATGACTACTGTGGAAAGTCAGACTTGAATGTTGTATATTTAGAGTGGTAGGAGTAAGTTTGTAAAAGCCAAAAATTGTCATGGTATGCTAAAGAAGATCCTTCTTAATGCCAAACTAAATTTGTAGATACTACACCTATTCAACTTAATCAGTTTTCAATACATGGTACTGGAAAATTTACATGTTATCTGAGTGTAAAAATTCAGAAAAGAAGATACCTTAATAAAGAACACAGTGGCAGGTATCAGTCAAACTTCAGTTGGTTACCTTGCAAGACTTTGATTAAAAGAAGAAAACCCCTAGAAAATAGCCTTTGTAATATGGCTTTTAGACATATTAATATGCTAGTATAACTTGCTTGTCATAGTGATGAGTCTTACTCTGTTGCCCCAAAACCTAACGCAATATCCTGAAGATATTACAAAATTTGATATTATGTAGTTAAAAAGTAACAAATTAGCCATGTTATTGTTGCTTTATTTTTAGTTTTGATTCTTTGCTCTGAACTGGTGACTGGTTTTCTACTTATGCCTACTGGGTTTCTCTGGTCTTAACAGATTTTATTGTTCTGGCAGAGGTGATGATGGCTATTAGTTTCCTTCACAGAACTTCATAGAATGTAATAAGATGCAAGGAGGAATCCTCACTCTGCTGTGCATTGTGCTTTGGCATGAAATTTAGTTCTGCACCCTGCACAGTTCTGTGCTGTGAAGGAAACTTTGGACCTGTCTGTTCTTCAGCAGTGTTTTCATGTTCTGCCTTCTCAAAAGCAGTAAGAACAAGACCTGTAACTTTGAAGGCTTTAAATGGTACCAGGGAAATACTTGCTATTTATGAAGGATTATAGTAAATTGGATTTGAACTTGGTGTTTTTTTCCTGTACAGCTTGTAGCTTAAAGAAAAAAAAAAAAGTGTTGCTTGAAATTATGTATGCTCATTTACTGTGTAGAGCATGCACTTTTTTTTTTTGTAAGCAGATCTTTAAGTCAGAATTGAGACTGAAACCTAAAGGGTCTTTCGAATGCTACTTTTGAGTAGCTGCTAACATTTATTTTAAACACCAGACTACAGTAACTGCTAATGTTTACCTTATGGCTTGTAAGTAGTTTAGGAGGTATTGACATGTGTTTTAAAGGAGGAAGCAGTAGCTAAATGTTATTGATGGGAATTAATTATTTTACATTCATCTATGTTATCTCACTTGTTAATTAATTTTAAATAGATGTGATGATAGATGAAATATTTTTAAAGGTATACACTTACTTATGTGCTACAAAGAAAGTGCTTATACATTTCTGTTAAATTATTTTCATGGCAGTTGTGAAGTACATACAGAGATACTTGATACTTGAAACATGTCTAATTAAGGAAATAAAGTAAAGGTTTTATATGTCAATTTTATTTTATTGCCTTACAATCTTAAGTTAAGCAATGTCTTGTGTTTTGTCATGGATTTTTTCTCTGGATGTTTTGTTTTGGGGGTTTTGGGGGTTTGTTTTGTTTTGTTTTTGTTTTTACTCTTATATAGGGAGGCATAATATTTAATGTAGTTAAGATCACTTTACCAAAGGTTGAAAATAGTGTAACTCCTTATGTGTGATAATTTCACTTATACCAGTGCTAATGAAATGGCTTAAGGTATGTAATGCAAGGAATAAAAGTCTTAGAATTGCAGGATATTGATGAAATACTTTGTAAGCCAGATAGACGGTTTTGGTGTTATAGCTAATTATCTCACATTCTAAAATTTCTTAGGTGTAACTTAACAGATAAGTAGATATGGTCATTTATTACCTAAAATACACTGGGATTATTTTTTTTAAAGAAAGCGTAAGGATGTTTGTTTTCAATGACAGCTGCCTGAAAAGAGTAATGTAATTACAGTATTTTTGGGAGGTATAATTTTTTTATTCAGCAAGAGATGTGGGGGTGGGAGAATGTGGAGGGGAACCTTTAGCATATGAATCAGATTACTGATGTAATCTGACATGTATTGCTTTCCCTGCATAGTTTTTCTTAATGTAAAGCTCATGTTGAACATGATGTCACATACAATACATGACAAAATCTCAAATCCTGTTTATTGTCAATATTATGTGGTATTTCTCAAAATGGTCAATGACATGACCATTGTTTGGACTTCTATGCTACATTTGCTTGGAAATCCAACTGTATGTGCAGTTATAAGACACTGGTTCCTAGGGAAGTTTTTCTGTGGTTTTGTGGTAATAGATTTGCTATGATCAATGGTTGAAGTGCTCCCAAAGTACATCCGTAAATCAGACTGTGGCATGCTTAGTTATCTTTAAGATGCTTTAGAAAATTAAGTTCTTTATCAGTAAGTCTTCTGGTCTCTGTTTGGGAATTGTCATTATTTTGGTCTGTCATGTGATTCTTATGACAAGCAATTTCATGACAATGATACAAATGGGAAATGTTACCAAACTTGCTAGGTTTGTTATAATAATTTTGAAACCTTGTTCCTTTTTTATATTTCTGTGAATAAAAAGCATTACTGTGCTACCAGTAAAAAATTAAAAGATTCCTTGCTGTGCTTTCATTAGCATGCTTTGGGATAATACAGTTCTTAATAGGCTGCTTTTCTGACTAGATTATGCAAAGGCTACTGGTGGCATAGTATTTTTTCTTTGGTCAGGCTTTTTATGAATAGTCCATAAAAACGTATATCCCCAGTTTGGGTTGTTGTATATTGACTATGTGTCCAATACCAGTATTGATTTTAAAATTGATCTTTTCACTGATAAAGGATTTGAAGATTAAGATTCCATACCTCCGTAGCCTTCTGCCTCTTTACGTTTGTAGCCAGTGCTTACAATCTGCTGTCACATGCCTTTTGCTGCTGCTGACATTTGACTACAAGTCTCACGTAATTCCTTTTATCACTGAAATTCCCAGTTCCAATAAATTGAATTGGGCTTGTGTGCATATTTTTCCTCTCCTGCTCTAAAATGGCTTTCAGTTTAAAATATTAGGCTTCAGGTTTCATTTAATTTGGATTTCTCTCTAAAGTTAATCTGAAGTTTTACAGAGGAAGGATTTCCATATTAAAAGTAAATGTAGAATTTTCGTAGTAAATTGTGCTTTTTAAAATAAATGTAAACCCCCAACAAAGGAAGCCATGAACACAAAAAATTTCCATCTTTAATTAGTGGTTGTTTGTCTTGTCTTCAGCTGTATGCTTCCACACTTTAGTTTAATGACTTACTTGGGTCCGGAATGATATTGAAGCAGTGGCTGTAATTGAGACAGTTTGCAGAATGTGTTGTTGTGCCTAAACCTGGAGGCTGAATAGGGTACCAGGAACTGGATACAGTTCAGGAAGCTGAAAACCAGTTGATTTACTCTAGGTACCTTTCACACTGATTTCCATTATGAACAGTATTCTGTGAGTTGTTCTCTCTGGTGCAGATGCTTCTGGCAGGTTGGCATGTTCAAATAAAAGTTCAAATAAAAGTTACCTGAGGCAGAACTTTGTTATCAGCAAAGCCTTTGTCCCAAGACTAATTTTAAAGAAGTATTCCTGAATCTAATCAGTATTTTAAAAATTACTTTCTATGGTTACATATACCCCACCATATCTTGTTCTGTTTAAAGACAACTCTTAGGCATTGAAATCTGGTTCAATTAATTAAGATACAATAGGATAGAGGTTCAAATTGCTTGAAATACTGTCAGTTTTGCAAAACTGATGCTCGCCTGATATGTTTCTCCAGTTTCATCTGAATCTAGCTATCTGAACAAGAAATTTTAAAATCCTGTGTATTCACGCATATAAAATTCTATAAAATCATTATTTACAGTAATATTTATTCTTCATAACCATGAACAGAATAATGCTGAGTTTGGTGTGATTTTTTTTTCTAAGGCAGAGAAGACTTGCCCAATTGAGGGTCTCTCTCAAAGACACTGTGAATGTTCCTCAATCTTACCATGAAAGGGAAAGATTATTTTCTGTATAACACAGACAGCACTTTCAGCTCATATCATCAGTTTTGGAAGGGGAAGGGTGTTTTTTATGCCTGGCTTCAGAGAATTGTTACAAACATATTAGAAGTACAATTCTAGCTTCTGCAATGTGCACATGTGTAAACTACTCTAATTGCATGAGGCTTGTTGATTCTTGTCCTTTAAAATGAGGTGATTATTGCAAATCTGCTGAATTCTGTACTTGCTTACAGGTGAAGGCATTGTTCCACCCCAACAGAGATCACAGCCCCTGGCCTTCCCTCTTCTGCAAAGGCTTTTCTTGTCTGTAGAAACAATTTTCATAAAATGCACACATTCCTTAGCTCCGGTTTATATGTACATTTGTAACTTTATTATTTTGAGGTTTTCTTCTGTGATTGTTTAAAAATTTTCTATATTGGAGAATGTAATTTGACAGTGTAACCTGACTTTTAAAGGGAATACAAACATCAGCTGTTTCACATTCTAGGGTGGGATGATGTAACTTTAATAAGAAGATGGAAGATGGCTCTCAGCCTACTTTGAAGTATTAACAGATCTTCCAACTTTTCTCCTAGGTTTTGAATACACAAGCTTCATGACTTCATTTCCCCATCAGTACTGTCTTTTAAAATTGTGGCAGCAGGAACAGTATTTGTAGACAGTAGAAGCATTTCCTTGTTCAGAATATGTTTCTTAAGACTATCCACGTTGAGGAATGAAATTTTTCAGTCATTAGCATGATTTTTATACCTTCATTTATCTCCGTTATTAGCCAAATGTGTCCAACTATGTACTCATAGGATTATGTGAAAACAAAAGGTTGGAATTATTTCAGTATCAATAATAAGAAAACTGTCACTTGGAGCAATTAGATGTCTGAATCCAATTATATGATCCTAAAGATACCCTTTTAGTTTACTCACTAGATGCATTTGAGATTACAGCTGTATTTTACAGTACCATAATGCTGAAACATTTTAAAGTAGTTACAGTGATGCCTTATTGATTTTAAAGAAAGCTTGTCTTATTAGAGAGATTTGTTGTCTAGTGGCAGCCCAAATAGAAAACCCCCATGCTGTCATTTCTCTTAAAATATCGAGCTTGCAGATGCTTTAAGGGAGACTTTTCCATCCTGTACTCTACCATTACTGCAGGAGCCTGTTGCACTGGCTTTGTTGAATTGAGTGGCATAAAGATGCTGCAAACACTTTGCCCTCTTACTGCTCCCTATGCTTTAGGGCAAGAAATCAGAAACTATCATTTCAGTACAGGATATAAATGCCAAGTACTTGGTGCAAGAACTAAATTAAGTGAGGATGAGGGTCAGCAATGCCATGTTAGTATTTCTAAGTTTTAGCTATGTTTATCTATTCCTTCCATTTACTTCGGACACTCTTTCTTTGAGAGGAAAACAAAATGCTTCTGATCATCTCTAGTGGTAGGCAAGATGTTACCACAGGGCAAATGGTTAACTAGTCAAACCTTGTGGAAATAGTGCATTTTGTTGGTGAAATACCTGTCTGCCTTTTTGGCAGTGAACCCTGCAATGCTGGGGCTGAGTAGGCACCAAGATGTCTGAGCATGCTGTATCACACACTGGATGCAGCTAGAGAGTACTGTGGTTAAGCAGTGGGCATGGCCCAGAGAGTTTGGTAGCTGTGAACACTGTGTGCCTGGAAGGACACTGTATCTGCAGTTTTCTAACCACTTCCAGATTTTTTCTCTGAATACAAGAGCTCAGACACAGGTGGGAATGTGAATTGGCTTTCCTGAGCTCTGTGACAGTGCTGTCTCACTGTTACAGATGGGCAGCGACAGGAATGCCTGTTAAGACCCTCTAATGCTGCTGCAGTCTCCTCCAGTGAGGAAAGGAGGTCACAGCATGCACAGGGCACTGCTGCTGTGAGCTCAGCCTATCCACACACATCCTGAAATCTGTTTCAATTCTCATTAATGAGGATTCCCCATGGTAGCCACTGTCTGCAAGTAGTGTGGTTGGGCCCTCCTGAGCCACAGTGAGAGTACTGAATGCTGGTTTGCTGATGATCCTCTTCACAGGGTCCATGGCCAACGATTTAATGCATGAAAATAGTGTTATTTTTTATGGCAGCTTTTTTGCTATATTTCTTCCCACTCCCTCCATTATCTATGAATGCTGTTCTTTGAAAGTTTGATTGACTAAATTTGATAGACACCTTGCAGTGCTCTGACTTTGGTTCTAATTCCAGATGTAATTTTCTGTGCTTTCATTTTTCTCCTGTGAAGTGTGGCATTGCTCCTTCTGCTTTCATAGAACATTATGAAATCTCCCAGTGAAGTCAATTTTCTAAGGGATGTGGATGTGTTGTTGTTTCCTGTGGGTGGATCCTGTAGGTAAAATGTTTCTATGGAAACAATAAGCCCTTAAGCTTTTACTGTTCCCACATAATCATGGAAGTTCTGTGCATACGCTACAGTTTGGATCTACTTATTTCGCCTGTGGAGTCTCCATGTTTTTTGCCATTTTAAGCTTTGTTTAAAATACAAATGTTAGTCACGTATATCTTGTACATGTGTTGAGTGTGATTGAGAATTTAGACTACTTGTTTCATTGTTCATTTAGAATTTCTGAATATTAATGCTAAGACCTAAAATAATCAATTATAAAAAGTTGGAAGACTAATAGTAGAATTTGATGTCTTTTGGTTGTGTGAGAGTTTGGGGATTTTTTAAAATTCACTAATAAAGTCTTTATTTTCTGTGATTTATATGACCATAAATCATGTTACTGCTCTTCTGTGTCTTTAGCAGATAGGTATAAGGGCAGTTTAACAATTTAATAAATTCTTTCAAGGTTTTGGTATTCCAATCAGGCTCACAGTCCACATTTCTGATAAAATAAGACTCAGTAGACTAGTCATGATAGTCGAACCAAGTGTGCAACTAGTGAAAAAGGATCACCGTATAAAAGGATGGTGGGCTGAAAGATCATCATTCAGAATTGCCTGTTTCAAAATATTTCAAACTAAAGAAAAAGTCAAGCCATTCAGGATGTGTTTTGCATATTTCCACAGATTGTGTTTTCAAGGTTTTTCTCTGCAATCTTAATTGAAAGACAATGCCTTGTAAGAGAAATTTGGCATTCTTGCTTAATAATAGAACTCTAAGAATGCTCTAAGAATTGCTTTTTTACATCCAGAGGTTTCATGGTTTCAGCATCTGCCACCAGCCAACCTAGACAGAAGATTTTGAGTTCATTTAAGATCTTAATATAGAACTCCCTACTTTTGAATTGCTGCTGTCCAGGTGTTATAGGAGAAATATGACAGAATCAGTTTTCTCTCTGAAGTTAATGTAACCTTTATTGTCAAACAGCTAAGCTTAAACAAATAGATTATGACATAACTGGGAATAGCTACTCTGCTGCCACACTTCACAGTGCTGCCATACACAAGTGACCGACCTGTTCTATTAAATGTCAAGGTATCATTTCTGTGTCTGTTCTAAAAAAAGGGTTAACCAACCATTTGCTAAGCTCAATTTTTCCTGAATTAGGGGAAAATTTAAACATCTGATGATTGGGTTGTTGATCCATAATGTTTTTTGCTAAAAGGATTGCCCCAATTAATATAGATGTCTCAATATGGTAACTTAATATACAGATAAGTTAGCTGCAGGTAAAGTGCATCTGATTGAAGTGTGACTGACTGAACTAAGCTCTTCAGTGTGACATCTGTTTTGTTCTTGTTTCTTTTTACCTTTAGAAGCCCTACATTAAGACTTGATACTTTGTGATGTGCACAAGCATATTCTATTTATCATTCACTTTCTGGCAGAATGGTGTTTGGCACTGAGTAGAGTCAGAAGAGTGGAACATTTAAGAAATAAGTGCTGTACTTCTACTAGTAGCGAAGTATTACTCTGTTCAAAATAAAAGCAACCAAACCCTGCTGATGTTCTAACTCTTCTATGAAGTAATTAGTCAAAGTAGACCTAGCCTTGAAATCAAACATTTTGACTGCAAAATTGGTTTTGAATCTCCTTACATTACTGATAATGAACATTTTGGTGACACTGAAAATAATAATTATAATATTATGTATCACATAAGTTTAAGTGGCGTTATATGACATGATAGCATGTCTGAGTTCTCATGTCTGTGGTGTAAATACCTATTCCCAATTTTATGCTACTTCAGTTTAATGAGAGAAAAAGTAAATGGTATTTCTTTGGTATTTATTCTGCCTGAATTGCTGCTAAGATATTTAATGGTGAACTCCCATTTCAGATGTAATTTGTAGAAACAGATTCAGGACTTACTGTCCTTCCCATGATGAAGAAGGAAAAAAACCCCAGCTTTTATCATTATTTGTCTGTATGTTTTCTTTCTTTATTTGCTTTGCATGTTGGTCTATGTGCTGGGGGTTTCTCAGTTGTTAATTTTGCTGTCTTTTATGGTCTAGACTGACTGGTATAGCTATGTTCAATATATTGCCTGAGTAATTAGCTTATTTTTAAACAAATATCTTTTCCTTGGCTGTGTGGTGTTTGGGTTTTTTTGTTTGGGTTTTTTCCATTTGGGTTGGTTGGTTTCATTTGGTTTTGGTTTGTTTCATAAGATGGGCTTTGACTGTTTTATATCATTGGTATCTTTGCTTTATCTAACTGGCCTGATTATTTTTGGTTATTGAGTACTGTATGTAGGAGCCATTTTGGTTGTAAAATTAGTACTATAAGGAACGTTAAATCTTTTCTGTTCCAGGGGATTTTTATGTGGTGTATGGATTGTTTTACTCTTCCAGCAAATTGTAGAGCCTTGTTTTCCATGATAATCCCAAAGGGGTTTTTTAATGGAGCTACCTGTGATAAAATTTCTCTGAAATCGTAGCAAATTGAGGCTATCGGATATAGGTTAATTGACCTCTAAGATAATAATTGGTCTATACAAAAACTATTTGCTTGTGAGTGACAGAGAATCAAGTTTTGAAAAATTTGCACCTCAGGCAAAGACTTGCCCAAATTTGCTCAGTTTTTTATGAAAAAGGCTGGTTTTGGAAAAATGGAGGAAGGGTGGCACTTTCAGGGTAAAGAACACATCCTATTTTATGCACAAAGCAACAGGGAACCTTTACCAGGTGTCCTCAAAAAGTCAGTTATGTTTGCCATAATGTTAGGGCCACCAAAAACCACATTATAAAACATTGGCCTTCACTTCTGTGCCTGAAAATATATGTCTGAATAGCAATTATTTGTCATGCATGTAAAATTGTGGATATAAAAACAGCAGAGCGTGTCACTAGGAAAATGAATTCTAAACACTTTGCACATTGAGTAGCTGCTCCATAAAATTTATCTAACACACAAATAAGTAAATGCATGGGCCGTAAAGATGTGTGCAGCAGAAATGCCAACTGCAAATTTGAGGATTTTTTTTCTGTGTAAGAACAAAAGATTCAAAGGAAAAAAGCTATTAAAAAATCCCCACTTTGCAGAGCTGAGCAGCTGGTAGAAGGTGCCTCTTGACAAAGGTGGCCACACTGATCCTGTTATTACTATGAATTTGTGCAACTTTCATGACTGTTGGGAGAGCAACAGTCTGCAACTGGAAGGTGCCAGGTGAGTGAAGTGTGTGTATGTGCCTACAAGTCTCCAGAGTCTGACTTCTGGGTGCAGAAGTCTCTGGCATGCGTCAGAGAATATCGTAGTTCTCTGACATAATTATTTTTTCCCAGCATCAAGGGCATCTGAACCTATTTCTGCAATTACATTTAAACTTTTTGGTTTTTTTTTTTTGTTTGTTTTAGTAGGAAACTTTATTGAAGAAAGTCTGAAATTATGCATAAAAAAAAAGAAGCAATAACTGATTAAATAATTAAAGATAGATTGAAACTCCCATTTCAAACAGAAAAAAAAGGTTGAAGCTTGTGATCAAGCACTTAGAATATCTGTATCGTTTTTACCTAGCATGTGTGGAATTGATGAGTGGGAAATTGTTTTCATATATTTCTAAAAATCAATAATTAATCTTTGCACGTTCTCCTTATGTGTTGTCCATGACTGCATTAAGTCAATACCTCTCTTCCCATATGACATTTAGAAATGAAGCTTTATGATATCTCGTATGTTCTTAGCTTTCAGATTGGAGTAGTTGTTAAATGCAGAGTTTATTACAGGATGAGGTGTTTGCAGAATTTTCAGTTAATACTGAATACCACTTAATAAGTGTCAGATATTTTTTAATTTGCACAACTTTAAATAGAAACATACAGACTTGAAGTAGGGAGAGGATGCTAGGATTCTTGATTTTAATATTTGATGATTTCAGCAGTTCCCACCTCTCAGTAATGTAGTTAAAATGTGGTAATGATTAAATGTATTTAACCTGAGTGATTTTTGAAGTATGTATTATTGCATTTTGAGGTCCCCCAGAGTGCAAATTTTAATTCTTATTTCTTATAACTATTAATGTGGATTTAATATCGGAAAGTTCTGCACATAACATTCCCATTCTAGAGGGAAAATTGTTTATTCCTGGGGGAATTTAGTCTGGGGTACCTGCAAGAACAGGAGTGTACCATGGCATTAAAGTATGTGGTAAAAAATATGAAGTAAATTGCAAAACAAAATGGTAGAGTGGGTTGACAGCAATTTCTGTTGTAAGATTTCTTTTGTATGAGATTGACACGTCCTGTAAGGACACACACACCGACCAAGGCTCCTGCCCCTTTGGCCCAGCTCAGTGTTGCCAGCTGTTCCACATCAGACTCAGCCTTCTACATGGTTTTTGACACCCATGGAGGGCTTCTCATTGACAGGCATCTTTCTCCACTTTTTATTGGATTCTGGCTTGGGTGGTCAGGTTAAGATGACAATTGCTTCATTGCTCTATGGCCCCAGCTAATCTCTTATATTTTTTCCCATGGGTCTGAAGGCAATTAGTGGTTGTTTCCTGGATTACTATAACTTTCTGGCCTCTCACCATGAAGGTGTTCAAATAACGTCAAGTTGTATGACTGCTTCATTTTCTTTTCCTTGCATAGCTCACCCATGGAACAAGGTAGACCCTCTCATTTGGCAGGGATTTGGGTCAGCCTTCCCCATGCCATTTACATGTGTTACCAGTGATAATTAGATGTGTTTTTCAAATTGACCTCTAATTGGTGGGGATACCTATGGTTCAGACCTTGTTTTATCTGAGTGATGCCTTCAAGTAAGCTTCACCCCATGACACACTCATGTATGTATGTATGTACATGTTTTTTTTAAGGAAGGTTGCTAAGATAACAAATTGGCAGTATTCATAGTTAATGTTGCTCAACACTTTTCATTATGAAGGTGTTTTTCCTTGCTAACAGTTTTGTTGAACTTGAACTCTTTGGCCCAAATGCTCTGTGCTGTGTCTCAATTAAAAAGATTCAGAATAGAGAATACAGGTGTGTCCCTGAATAAAACTAGGAAAATTACTTCTTTTGATCATGTTAAAGAGTTAGAATAAAACCATAATTTAGGTTCCTAGTCTGTGCTTACCTTTCATCAATAGTATTTGCTAAGTAAATCTACTAAAACAACAAAAAATTACTGCAATGAAAAGAGTCACTAGTTTCCCCTCTGAAAGCATTTATTTCAAAAAACACCTTTCAGAATACCTTGAGAATACACTCTATATATGACTTAAGTTTAATTTTTAATTTTTTTTTTTAGTTTCATCATACAGTGGCAAAAAATTTAATTCTGAGATTAATTATAACCTGATTTTTCTTATGGTTTGAAGTTTCCTAGATATGTGGAGAGGAATTTACATAGTAAACAGCTCAAGGTATATTTCTTTTTACTTTTTCTTTTCAGTATGATTCCTGCAACTTCTGAGATTATCTGTTTTTTTGATTCTTCTGTCAAACATTCAAATTTGGTAGTTGTCTTTTGCCATAATTTAACACTGCAATAAGTTGTGTGTGACGTAGTGACTGACAGCTGTTAAGATAATACTGTTGTTTAAATTATTTCATGAGCTACAAACTGTTGAGTAATTGATGTGCTATCCCTTTACTTTCCTTCCATTTAATTGTAGTAAGTGAGGTACCAAGATTTGATCCTAATTTAAAAGTTCCTCTCTTCAGTTACTGGTTTAATTTCAGTTTATTGGCTGTTCTGATAATGCAGGTAGTGCTCTTAAGTCAACATGGTGATATTTACTGTGTGAAGTATATATTACTGGTTAATGAAGCAACACTCATCTACCTGCAATTGGTTTATGGAAAGATATTATTTGCATAAATTTCCTGACATAGGTCTCTCATTTGAAGAGTTTTTACACCCAGCTGTAATGTCACAGCTTTTGTTTCTGCAGTGAGGCCCTTCATTTGCTGTTTTGTCTAATGATACAGTTGAATGCTGGTTTCTAACACAGAGTAGCAGTTTAAGAATTTGTCTGACCAAATAAACAAGAGCATTAGTTTCATTGAATTTTGAGGGTGGGAACTTCAAACTTCCATCATCTGTTAGACATTAAAGATATTGACTAGCATAAATTGTATCTGATTCCCAAATCCTTTCTCTCCTTTTTTCTGTTAGAAAAGGCTGTAGCAGAAGTCTAAAAGCCAGCTAACATTTGGTGTTATATACATTTTATTTCTCTTTTTTCCTTAGTAAAATCAGATGAAGATGTAGTAAATCAAGCTCATTAAAATTCCAAATGTGCAGATCATTGCAGGGAGTGCAGTTTTTGGGGTTTTTTTGGTTTTTTTTTTGCTTCAACAGAAACCCTGTTATTTTACACAAAAGCATACAGTATTTTATATTCTTGGGTAGTCATTTGGAAAGACTGTATGACTTTTAAATTTTTGTCAGTATCACTAGTTGTAAAACTCCTGTCTTGCTCTCCACATTTTGTTATTCAAAGACTTTTAACATCATCTGGTTCCAAAATGCAGAACACCATGATGCCATTTTAGAGTGAACAATAAAAATATAGTTGGACAGGTAAACCAGCAAAATTTACAGCCTGAATAAACTGTGACACATTTGAGAGGCCGATACAGATTTTTATTGTCTTGCACTAGGAATGTAATACTGTAATCCTTACAGCAGTTCCTTATGAATCAGAATTGCAATAAATGAAGAGAGAATACAGTTTTGGTAGTTTTAAGTGCCTTTCAATATTACTTGTTAATTACAAAACTGATAGTTCTCTAGAAAGCTTTGTATCTTTAAGCTAGACAGTAATAAACTTTCTGCTCATTCTAGATCTCTACACAGAGTATAATTTCTGAGATCCCTTGAGTCCTTTTTCCATATGTCCAGTGACAAATATAGTAATGTTGATCCTACAAGCATTTTTACTGTATTCCTTTTTTCATAATCACTGTGCATAGCTACAATGACACAAAGAGAAATATAAACAGGTCTTGCTCAGAAACATAGAGGAAATTAATGACAAATGAGGAAAAAAGCATTGCAACAAAATAAAAGAATTTAGGGAAAGTGGATCCATTACTGCAGGCCAATTTTACAATTTTATACATCTTCATTTTAGTAAGATCTATTATTTCTTCTTAAATGTGAATGTATATTTATATGAAGACATTCCAGAGCATTTATACTGAGCAGAGGCTTAGTCTTAGTGATTTTGTTGCTTGTACCAGTTCTTTATAAGGATTTTTATTTTCTATTAAAAATTCAAATGCTCTTATGCATCTTATGCAGGTGTAAGTCATGCCACATTACTACTGAAACATCCAGTTACTTACTGTCCTAATTAAAGGGATTAAAACAATAAAGTTCTCTGTTAGAAGAATGGGTTTCAGCTGAGAAAAGTAATGTTTTCAAGTTCCAGAATATTATGTTTCTTCACAAAAGGTTGAAGTCCTGTTACAAAATAATTGTTAAAAAAGGTGAATCATAATTAGCACTTTTGAAAAGTGGTGAATCTTAAAACAATTTGCAAAAT
This sequence comes from Grantiella picta, assembly GCA_013397955.1. Classification (NCBI taxonomy): domain Eukaryota; kingdom Metazoa; phylum Chordata; class Aves; order Passeriformes; family Meliphagidae; genus Grantiella; species Grantiella picta. The sequence continues at coordinate 679,258 of VZRM01001697.1, forward strand.
TCCTTTTTTTCCCACTACACATAAAGGAGTAATTTTATTGATCAATGTATTTGGGAATCAATGGCAGCAAGAGCATCTTCATTCTCCTGTTGATCAAGAGCATGATTTTAGTGAAGCAGATGAAGGGAATCTTCTGTAATTCCTGAAGTATCAGTGTAAGCAATCAGTAGAAACCAGGAAAAAACATTTCTCAATTTTTGTTGTTACTGCTGTTTGCATTTAGTTAGTTCCATTCTGAGTTGGTAGTTCTAATACACAGTAATTTCTCATTAATATCCCATCTTCAGTAAATACTAATTAAAACACAGCAATTGCTGTGTTACTGTTACATTAAATATAGCAAGTATGACAGATTTGTGTTAACAGCTTTGTTATTGTGCCTTGAGCATTCCTGCTTACAAACTGCACTTTTACCCATGTTCCATCCTTCATGGGACTATATTCATTATTCATTGTTACTTCTATTGTACCCGTGAAGGCAGCTCATTTTTTCTGCTCAAAGTGAAGTGTATGAATCCCTGGCTGTTTGTGATGGTGTGAACATGGGGTCAACATGGAATGAAGTAACAGAGCAGAAAAATGCTTGCTAAATCCATGGAGAATGCAGCTTCTGCAGCCTCACCAGGATCACTGAACTTCAGACTTGGAAAATCTAAAGTTTGGGCCAGAGACGTGACTGTTATTTTGCCACCTTATATCCTGGATGTCATCCCAAAATCTAGACCCAAGTTAGGTAATATAACACAAAAATAAGAGGAGGAAATAGAACCTGCAATAGTGAAGATGAAAGGGTATAATTTGAAGGTGTATTGATAAGTTAAGTCACTGCACCTAATATTCAGGAACTGATGAGAGTTAAATCAAATGAGCCAAATATTTTGGTGCCAAAACACCTTTAAGTTCTGTGACAGGCATTTAGGTACTAAATTCCTTTCAAAATCTGAGGTTTTGGCATGGCAATAGTTATTTGGAGACATTTCTATTATTATGTAAAGGTGTGACTTGTAGCTGTGTTTTCTTTCCCTTTTTAGAAAGTGATGAACTGAATTCAGCAGACAAGTTCTCCAAGCCTAACAGTGCTCAAGATATACTTCTCTTTGTGTTTGCTAGAATTTAACAACCAGAAGGTGTGAACAGAGTGAATAATTAGGAGAAGAGTAATGCTTAAAAGGCTATTAAGTCCTTCATTTCTAGGTTACTCTGAAATACATTTGCTTCTTTGTTAAAGAAGTAGTTCCGAATGTGGATTGTATATTGAAAGGGATTTTTACAAGCAGGAAAACCAGTGAGAATCTACTCTAATTGGTCTGTGGTAGTATATTTCCAAGAAACTAGATTAGATATAATTATCTTGGAAGGTTAGGCAAGCCTCTTATCCCCATTAGTGTACTTACATAATATATGTTTTAATACCATCTCACAGTAAGGCTACTGGTAAACTGTAGGAGATATGCAGACTCCCAGTGTTACCTTTTCTTTCTCAAAGACACAGGAGAGATATCATTATTCCTGGACATATGGTTTTCTTTCTTGTCCTCTTTTTGACATAGCTTATTATAGGCATTTCTAATTTTCCGATGAGCTTGGCCTCAGGTGTTTGGTTGTTCTAAAGGAAAGAAAAAGGTGATTGTGAACAGCTGAGTGTTTTTCCATTCCTTGGAAGAAGGTTGTGCAGCTGATAATATCTGGTAGATTTGATGGTAGAAATCAGCAGTAGGAGGAGAAGATTCCTGATTTTATGTTTTTTTCTGTAGGGAAGGAAGGTGAACTTCTGTGCAAAATCTGGTATGCCTGGGAGAGGTATTAAATGTGTAAAGTTCGGGGCTAATTGTAAAATTCCTGTATGATGCTACTATTGTAGTCATATAAACATTGTTATTGATATAAACATATTAGTAAAAGAACCTATGAGGTTTTAGGATTCAAGAAATTCCTCATTAAATCTTATGAGTACAGCTCTTACCGGGTGTGTTTTAAAAAAGGAAAACATTTTCTCCATGTCCCCAGGAGTGCAACACTGACAGAAATGTGTGAACTTCTTGAAATGTCTTTCAGGGGCTCAGTGGAAGATTTTTTTCCTATTTTAATTTCTCTATGGTTTAAAACTGTCAGTTTTAGTGATCTGACAAACATGAGGACTTTGCAAATGCTGTCTCCTTTTGTTTTAGCTGCTAGGATTTAACCTATTTAGAACCTTCTGTTTCTGTTTCGGTTGGTTTTTTTTGCTTTTTTTTGTCGGGTTTTGGGGTTTTTAGTGTTTGAGTCATGAATAAAATTGAATAAAATTAGAATATGAGCACCACTACCCAACACTGAAATTAAAAAAAAAAAAAAGGCATTTAGGTTTAGATATTCTTTGTTTCTTGGATGTATTTTAGATTGGATATATTCCTGATACTTTTCTTTACACTTCCATATAGCCAATGGCCAAAATAGTGATAAGAGGCTATTAGGATGAATCATGTTGATCTGATGAGGGATGACTAGTAAAATCTATTTTGATTTAAAAATCAGAAGCAACAAAGCCCACAACAACAATAACAAAACCAAAGAAGCATTAAAAAAAAAGCTAAATTTTGTCGTCACATTTTGCTAATTCCCCTCCACCTTTGGGTACCTATTTGAAAAGCAATTCTTGGGCATGCAGCCTTCTGTGATGGGTACTTCCAGTAGGTACTTACTCAGCTTAGAGAAGGTTTTCTCCCCCACTTAGCTCTGTGTGAGCTGAAGTTATTTTGAGCAGTCTGGATTGGCAGAGAGTAAATCATTAATATTAATGCCTTTACAACTTTTGCATTTACAACTTCGTGGGTCCTTCTGGGGAGAAGTGCTGAAATCCAAAATCTTGATTGTACCATGATAATCTTGAGCTTTGCATCCGTTATAGATTGTGTGTGCTTATTTAGGAAGCAGGCATATTCTCGCAGAGTTGGACTGAACTTTTAAAACCACCTTGCTTTCTGAACTTCTCTGATAAATCACAGTGTAGACATATCCTAGTGATAACAATGGCTGCTGGTAGTACTAGAAATTACAGGAGAATTGTTTCATGTCACTAATTTTGCTGAGAAGGTCTGTCCTCTTTAGATACACAGAACCACACAGAGTTAACCAAAGATTACGTGAGTCAAGAAAAATAATCCTCAAATGGGATTGCATATTTTTTCACTTTGTCTAACCTTTTGTTTGGCAAACCCCTGAATTTTGCATTGCATTCCACGTTGTGGCTTTATAAAAAAACACTTGTGTTTTTTTCAAAATAGATGTCCCTATATTAGTGGATCAGGTTTTCTGTGTTTGGAGCTGCTGCATTTAATACTTCAGAATAAAATACTCTGTGTTTGTGTATGTGTAGTTGAAGCTTTCAGAAATTAAACATTTGGGACACTGCTGCAAAGATTTTATGTGAATATTGCTTCCCTTGGTTTCAGTATTTGCTTTGCTTTTAAAATACATTAATAAAAAAAAGGAGAAGTTCTGTTTTGGTTTCTTAGGGGATGAAGATATTCTCTGTGCCACCATTAAATCAGGCACAGTATAGGACGTGATCACAAGGAAAATAGAAATTCACCAGTGTATCTGTTTTTTGAGGGTTTGGAGTTTTTTAAAGGGCAGCAGAGAGTTGCCAAATATGGTAGACAATTTAAGTAGTATTTTTGGTAATTTTCAATAATGATAAGATAATAAGAATAAGCATAGAATCACAGAATGTCCAGGGCTGGAAGGGGCCTTAAAGACCATCTAGTACCAACCCTCCTGCCACAGGCAGGGACACTTTCCACCAGACCAGGTTGCTCAGAGCCCCATCCAGCCTGGTCTTGGACACATCCAGGGATGGGGACTCCACAGCTTCTCTGGGCAGCCTGTTCCAGTGCTTCACCATCTTCACAGGAAATAATTTCTTCCTAATACCTTATCTAAATCTGCTTTCATTCCCGCTTGTCCTCTCAGTGTAAGTATTCTCTCTCCATTTCTTTTGTAGACTCCCTTCAGGTACTGAAAGGCTACAATTAGGTCACCCTGAAGCCTTCTCTTTTCCAGGCTGAACAATCCCAATTCTCTTAGATTTTCTCATATGATTTCTGGTGGACTAGATTTTTAGAATAGGAGGAAGATATTACGTGACAGGCTAACATGATCCAAAAGCTTTTTGAAGAATTTATTTGCAGCCATAGGTTTTGCTTTTTGTTTTTACTAATAAGCTATATAGCACTCATGATGGTGATAATTTTATCTATTTTTTTCGTCATCTTTAATTCCCTGCCACTGACATTTATCACTGTGTGAAAGCAAAATATAATTATCCTGTCTTAAATAGAGAACATACAAAAAACCTAAATAAATATGTGAAAATAATATTCTAAATAGTTAAAACAGTTTCAAGTACTTGCTGTGCCTCTCAGCCAATTGCTTAGCTTTTCCTCTGAGGCCAGTATGGAGAGGAACAACTTTACAGGTGCACAAGTCAACTGCAGAGCTCACTTACAGTTGTTCCTACATGTATAGGGATGACTGCATTGATATGTTTTCCAGTCTGTACTTGACTTTGCCCTTACCTATTAGCTATGATGCAACCGTCTATCACAGAGTAATCTATTGTTGTTTCACAAATTTTTCATTTCAGCCCCAAGTTTTGTTTATTGGACTGAGTTTTGCACTTAAACCCAAGTTACTTAATTTTTATTTATGTCTAATTACTTCTAATTGCACAGTAAAAACAGGAGATAATGCAAAGAAATAGACTGGATTCTGGTTTTAGTGTGTAATTAATATTTCTTTATTAAATTCCGAACACTTTTGTCTGTGGAAAAAAGAGTAGAATTAGCAAAGCTATGAAGAGAGAGTATTCTGTAATGTGCTGGGTATTTTGGGATTATACATGAAAAGACAGAAGTTTCTTTTCAACGACTAAGCTGATTTGTCAACATCTGCATTTGGAAAATTTATGTAGTATTCAACATTTCATAGCAAACACTGAAAAAGAAATGCTGAAGCTGCAGCATTATTTTTATTGCCTCTAATCAGAAACAAATTGCAGTATACCTAAACTTTGTACTATGTTTATTTTGTGCTACTTAACTAGCAACTTGCCATCTGAATGCTTTCAGTAGTGAACTGTCTCGAGGGGAGGAAGTATGAGTTTTTAAAAAAGCCACTTTTACTATGGGACTGGCGTGCTGCTGTCAGCGTGCCAAATTTGAAACCAGACTGAAAGGTGTGAGTGCATTGCAGAACCTATTTTCAGCAATCTTCATCTACTGCTGAGAAAATATGAAATAAATCCTTACAGAGAGTGATAGAGGAATACCATGGAAAGCATCCACTAAATTCAAAACTAAGTGAAAAAGCACACACCTCTACAGTTTCAGACAAGTATTGTAGCTCCCTTCCTCAATTAATGTTACTCCATTCCTTACAAAATGTTTGGTAACATTTTATCCATCTGTAGATCCCTGAAGTACTACAGTGCATTTATGTTTCTAGTATTTATAAAAAATTGCCTTAAAGAAGTGAGTATACTATTGCTAAATGTGCCTGGGAAACAGGTTCCTCATAAGCCCTGGTTTTTTTCTTCTTTTTTTCAAACTGTTATCTGTCACTGTACACCAACAGAGATGTTACATCTTTTTTCCCCTTTGTCATTGTGCTGTGCCCACCCACAAGACTAGGTTTCTTCCTTCCTGACACATATGTGGACACAGTCATGACTGTAAGGAAGAACATATTTAAAAGATGTAGATGTGGTGCTTGGGGATGTGATTTAGTGGTGGACTTGACAGTGCTGGGTTAATGTTTGGACTTTTTGATCTCAGAGGCTTTTCCAACCTAAACAATTCTATGATTCTGTGACTCACAACATGTAAGACTGATGCTTCTTCTAATATTTAGAATGGTATGCCAGTGCTATGCCTTCTACTGTGTTTTTGCTTCCAGTCTGTTTCTAAAGAGAGGCTTACCATGCATCAGGCAAGCTGGACTTGCTGAGTCTTGTGGTTATAGCAGATAGAGTATCAAAGTCCTTGCTCTGAAGTGTGATCAGGAAAGAAACTTAGTTTCCCCTTGTGATGCGAGTTCCTTCAAAATTTTTAATATGCATCACATAAATGCAATTATTTATTTTGTTAAAATCCTTCATTCTTCAAATGCTATTGAAACGAGGCAATGCGGTCTCAATTGCCATTACGGTAGAGAGGACAAGTAACTTTTTAAAATCAGCATTATCTATTTTTGATATTTGAAATAAAGAAGGTATGTCAAATGTGAGGCTATCATGTTTAAAACAATAATAGAAATGCCAATTCACACAAAATTATGAATGTAATTTTTTCACCCTAGAAAGATTTAATGATTGAAAATATTTTTTACTTAAAATGTGCTGAAATTGAGTGCAATGACAGGAGAAGGTACATTTATAAAGGCATATTAGGCTGCTTATGGTAAAGCGATACTCTCAGAAGATTATAATATATGGTGTTATTTGATCACTACCACAAAAAATTAAATTGTGGATGTATTGTTTTGGAAACTAGTGCTTCTTTGAGTCTTCTGTGTGTGTGTGTGTGTGTGTGTGTGTTTTTTTTTTGTTTCAGTACAGAACACTAAACTCTCTTAAAAATTTTTCAGTGTTGGATGTCTTCAAAAGTTATTAGTACTAGAGACTATTCAGATTTGTTGCTGGCTTCTTTTCTCCTGCTAAACGGAAAAATATTTTTATGAACTTTATTGTTGGGGTTTTTTTCCTTTCTTTTTTTTAATTTCTGGAGCAGATGCTTGTCTTCTATGTGAGACATAAGTTGTAGGATGTGGTAGAGGTGATGAAGCTTACACTTTTCATTGCCTTCAAAAGTTGCTGTAAAATCCCCACCTGTGTTCCCATGGGTTTATCAGGCAAATGCCCTACTCATGCAATCCTTGAAATTCAGGGAATGATGGATTTCATGGAGTCAGATCTTGAAACAAATAATAGAATTTTGCTTAACTAGGTGAAATATCATCTTGAAATATGAGATTTCTGTTATTTTCAAAATTTTAGAAATCCTTAATTATTAAGCCTATATGTTCCTTATGCTGTGCAAAACTGTTCAGAGGGAACAAAGCCAGTTAAAAATTCAGGGATCTAGTGGAACTAGAAAGCTGAGGAAGATACATAATATTAAAGGTTCTCAACAAGTTTTCCACCTAGAATTAGGGATTAACAAGATTTGAAAGCCACAAAACTTGAGATTTTTACTGGTTAGTAGCAGATTCCTGACAACTCGGGTCAGATCTTTTAATGACACATTGTACACTGGCAAGGGCAAAGCTGTTGGCACATAAAACTGGTCTATCAGCCCCCTTTAGGATCTTTAAATTATGTATAGGGCTGCTTTAGCCTCTGGTTATGGTAGGGCTGCTTTAACCTCTGGTTATGGTAGGATTGGAAAGATATGAATATTATTCTGAGGCAGGTTTTATTCTCCTTTCTTGTAGTATAAAATACCATGTGTTGCAGAGGTGAAAAACAAAGCCACATACCTTTGAAAGACCTCACAAATTAAGTTTATGGATGTCACAAGTTTAAAATGAGTGCTTAACATTAATGAAAAAGTCATAAAAGAATAAATGTCAATATATTTTTTCCAGTAAAAGAGCCAGAGAGGGAGAATAATTCAGGGAGGAAATTTTCATTCCTAATTTTCATTCCATCCAGTCCCAGTAAAGGTTGTTCATTGCATAAATCCTGAAGAAGTAATTATTAGGAGCATTTTCCCTTAAAAGGTGTACAGGAATGGAAACATGTATTTAATGAGAATCAGAACAAGAGAAGCTTAATTCTGAGCTGTCAACTAAATGATTTCTGTGAAGTCTTAAAACTAATTTATGTTACCTTAGACAAGAAGAAATCAGTTTTTCATTGGAATAAGAACATAGATAATATGTTTCCAGGGCATAACAGAATTTGACCTGCAGAGAACTAGCAATCTCATCTTCCCTCAACCTGATTCATACAGGAATGCTTGGGCATCCTTTCACAAAATCTTCTGGTGCCTCAAGTTTTGGATATGTTTTGCTGAGGTGCACTGTGGCCCCAGCTGTCTTCATATGTTCTTGTTGTGGCTTTGCTAACAAGCCTTTGTAGGCTGGGGCTTCTGAGAAGGGCAGTGCTCCTGGGGCTTTTCAGAAGTCAGCTTGTATATATGGACTTAGTTAATAACCATTTCACACCTAAACTACTTCCAGGCCTTGAGCCCATATGTCTCTGGTCATATGATATGGCAGTGAAGTAACTGTTTGGAGCCAGGCTGTCTCTGTCACCAACTTTGTGACTGTGTCAGAGGCATAAGTAATTTGTAACCTGTATGGTGAGGGACATGTGGGTAATGGAGTTTTCTGAGTGCTAATTAATGCTATACTAAAACCTGTGAGGAAATCAAAATTCATCTTTTGGAGAAGGACCTGGACAGTCTAGTAAACATGGTTTCATGTTATGGGCTTTTCTTCTGCTCTCTGTTAAGTGATTATTTTCCACTTTGAATATGAAGTAATGTAAGGAAAACCAGCATGTGACCCTATCAATGATGCTATAGTGCATGTATAACAGTCAGTTATAATTTTAGTGTTTTTCTCAGCTTATTATTTGCTTTGTCAGCTTCAGTGTCTTTCCTTAAGCAAGAATTCCTAATGTTCAAAATCGGAAAACCTTGGACATGTCTTCTTTTCACGACAGAAATAGATCATATATTCCTGTTTTGGCCTACTGTTGCTCAACTGAGACACGTTTTTGTCTGACACAGAACTCTGCACAATGCCTGTGATTCCTTGCTTAAATATCTTTTTCAGAAAGCTATGACCTAAAGTCTTTGAGAGCCCAGATAAACAGTAATTTCTATTCTTTGTTCATTATACTGTTGACTTTCCTCCAAGAACTGTAAGGGGTCAAAGGAAGAAGGATTTACCTTATTAGTATTCTCCCCATACTTCCCTATTACCTCATGGTTATCTGTTTCATTTTAGATTTAGCGCATTCTGAAGGTGCCTGGCTTAATTATTCTGAAGACTGTTAATGCTGTTTTTCCTAAAGCTAGTCACAGCATGAGTTCCTTAGGCAATGTTCACTTCTTGTGTGAAGCCAAAGAGTTGAGGCTAGGTTTCATCTCTGTGTGAGTACTAACTGATCAAAACCCGACAATGCAATTGTTCAGAATAACTTAAAATTTACTTGTTTTTTTTTGTTTGTTGTGGATGTAGTTACGCCTCACTATTAGTAAGCAGTACTGTAAAGCAAAACTATTTCAAATGTTCAAAGAGAAACCAATCTTCTGTTAACCTGAGATACCCCTTATAAAACAAACAGTTTTATAAGGGGTATCTCAGTGTATATTTTATAAGGGGTATCTCAGAGTGTATTCACATCTTAATATCAATAAGATATGATTAATATCTTGAAATCAACTTCTGAAAAACTAGATTTTGCAATATAAATATTTAGATACACTGTATCTTCACATTCAGGTTAAGTGTATGTCTGAAATTTAGATCTGTGACAACAATAGCTCTGTGATGACTCATTATGCAATGTTTTTATCATAATTCTTTCGTTAGCATTAGTTCAGCAGTTCTGGATATAAAATTTGACAAGCGTTTGGACAATATTCTCAGGCACGTGGTGTGAGCTGGGGACATTCCAATGCAGGCCTGGGACTTGGATGCAATGATCCTTGTGGGTCCCTTCCAACTCAGCATATTCTGTGATTCTGTGACCTGATCAGTGCAAAATCTACTGGAGAGGCTTTTACTGTTAACCATGTATTATTGCTGTGAGTAGCTCAGAAATGTTTAAAAGAGCCTAATAGATTTCTCTCCAAGAACTACTGTTTTTAGCTAAACAGTCACAAACTAGAAGAACAGAGAAACAGCAAAAAAAGTCAGTGGGCCACAGTTGCTGGGAATAAAGATCTTTTTATCTTGCTTGTCACCTACCGAGCAGTTTGGTTTTGCCAGTCTCTGAATATGAAAAGTGTACATTTTAGTACTCCAGAATGGGAACACTTCAGTGGCAAATGAGAAAAGAATGTGTGATTTTCACACTTTTGATACCAGGCCTCTTCATAGTTGTACTGTTTTTACATGAAGAAAAACATAATTCCCAGTATTGTTTCTAGCCCAGGATTTCTTTGATACTCTTGTAAATTTAAGGACTTTCTGTAAAACTGTATGGAAATCCTTCCATAGTAAACTTCTGCTCCTCTGAAAAGCAATTTTGAGCTGGCACCTTCTTTCTGCATTGCAGCTCTGAGTTTTATTTGCTGGGAAAAAAACTTTCTGGAGTGAAATTTTGCATAGCTGATAAGAGAAAGATATATTCTTATGATGCAACTTACATTTAAATGGCATTTTTAAAGAGTAGCAAAAATTAAAACTATATGTTTTACTTGATGTTGTGATCTTAGATATCAGCTGGAGGTATGTTCTTAGTGAAAATATATTTTTTATTACAGTGCAGGAAACATGAGACATAAAAAATGCAGAATGTTTGTATTACCAACAGCTGATAATTTTCTATGCAAACTTGAGTCCCATGTGTTGTCAGTAAAGACTTAAGTAAATGTTGTGCAGGCAATCAATATCTTTTGTGTCTGAGAAGAGTCTTCCCCATCCTGATGACACCATATTGTAGTGCTTTGTGTTGGTACAGATAAATATATTGTCAATGTGAACATGCCAGTGTATCTTCTCTGGTGGTCTGGAGACATCCAGGTGCTTCAAAATGTGACATAGCTTCAGCATGGACATGAGGTTAACAAGACTGCCCTTCACCAGTTGCATATTGGGCTAAGATTCCTAAGGTGCTTTGCTTTATTACATGCTCTGTGCATGTTTCATTTTTCCATTTTCCACATCACAGAGGAGTGTGTCTAACCCCACTGTTTGAGTAGCTTGTTTGCACTTCGCTATTTATCTTTTGCCTATTCCTACCAACTTCCACCCAATTATGAGGAGCCTGACCTGGATTTGCCATATCCCAGATACTGCCTAAGCTGAGAGAGGGTTGGGCTCTTCATTTTGTGCTTGGAGTCTCTTAAAATGAGTACTTCAGTAGTAACAACAACAGTCTGTATACAATAATTTTCACCAGTACATTTCTTTTCCCCTCAAGAACCTCTTGAAATGCTCTCTAGTTTTGTGGGTGGCTGGCCTGCAATTAAATACAGTTTTTACTTTCAAAACTAGTTTTTCTCTGCCTAGCTTTCTAATTAAGTGTTAAAGTTGAATATAGGCCAACTACCTACATGTGCCTTTGCATTCATCTCTGTTTTCCATTATTTTGTGTTTCCTGGAGCATGCTTATTTTCTGTGGAGCTATATGTAGAAAAACAATCCTTAATAAAATCTTATCTGTTGAGCTAGTACTTGCTAAGTGTGTGTTCTCGATCCACTCATCCATTTGAGGGAGAGAATAGAGTGGCTTTGGGAGCTCCAGCTAGCTTTTTGAGCTTTGTAGCATGACATCTCTTTCAAAGTTGTAAACAAGTCCTGTGATAAAGTAGTGACATTTATTTGTTCAAGTTATATGATTTTGTAGATGTGCTTTTCTAAATACTTATAATTTTATAAGTGTATTTTTCTACTATCTTGCCAGAATTTTATTGGTGAATTTTTTATTTATTAACTCTTTCAACAAATATCTCTAGTTTAGTTTATTTTTCTGAAGATAATGAAAAACCTAGCACTAGAATGGAAGGTTGCTTGCTTGTTTACTTCAAATTTGAAAGTTTCATGTAAAAACACTGTGATTAGAGATGCACATATATATGAAAATAAATGATATAACAGAGAGCTAAGTGTCAAAATACTACAAATCTTAATAGAACCTTAAATAAAAAATTCTGAATTCAGTGTCAAACATCTAAACGTCTAAATTAATAAAATTTGAACTTCAAAGAACTGAGAAGCTAAAGAATGTATAGCCTATGTACCAGCTCAAAAACTATTTTATGTTGGAGAAATGTTTATGTTTTAATAAATATTTTAGTGACTTAAACAAAAAGTATACATTGATTAGTGCTGAAGGCAGAAGAAGCCAGAGTTGATAAATGAAAAGGGAGAAATTCTTAGAAAACAGGAAGAATAATAGTGCATTGGGGAAAAAAGTCTGAAAAGACGAGCCAGCCAGGGCAAGTACTTATGCACAAGACAGATTCTGAGTCAATGAATTAGATAAGAGCCATGGAAGGCTTTGATTCCAGATCTTGTTGACTCAATAACAAGGTTACCCTTGAGCAGGCATTTAGTACAGATCCTAGAATCATAGAATTCCAGATTCATAGAATGCTTTGGGTTGGAAGGGGCCTTAAAGATCACCTAGTTCCAGCCTCACTGCCACAGGCCGGGAACCTTTGTCTAGACCAGATTACTCAGAGCCTCATCCAAGCTGGTCTTCAACACTCCTAGGGACAGGACATGACAACCTTTCTGGACTTCTGGTTCCAGTGCCTCACCGTTCCCACAGTAGAGAATTTCTTTCTAATATCTGATCTAAAGCTACCCTCCTTCTTAAGACCATTACCCTTTGTCATATGCCTTTGTCATATGGGACTTTAAAAAGTCCCTCTCCAGCTCTCTTGTAGGCTCCCATTAGGTACTGGAAGGTTGCTCCAAGATCTCCTTCAAGGCTTCTCCAGGCTAAACAGCCCTATCTCTCTGGGCCTGTCTTCACAGGGGAGGTGTTCCAGCCCTATGATGAACTTAGCTTGTTCTACAGACCCACATCTTTCTTGTGTTGGAGAGCTTGGAGCTGGATGCAGCCCTCCAGGTGGGTCTCACAAGGGCAGAGCAGAGGGGCAGAATCCCCTCCCTTGGTCTGCTGGCCATGCTGATTTTGATGCAGCCAAGAATGTGGTTGATTTCTGGGCTGCCAGCGAATGTTACCAGGTCATGTTGAGCTTTTTGTCTGCCAGCATCCCCAAGGCTTATTCCCTAGGGCTTCTCTCATTCCATTCTCTGCTCAGTCTGCGTTTTTGCTTGGGATTGTCCCAACACAGGTGCAGGACCTGGCACTTGGCCTTGTTGAACATGAGGTTTGCACAGGCCCACAGGCCCTCTGGATGGCTTCCCTTCCCTGCAATGTGTTGATAGGACTGCACACTTTGGTGGTGTTGGCAAACTTGCTGAGGATGCCCTCCATCCCAGTGTCCATGTCTGGGCTACGTGTTGCATTTGCATTGTCATCAAATAATTTAAAACTCTCCTGAGGGCAAGGCTTATGGCTGAGCTGCAGAGCTGCTCTTCAGTACAGCAGCTAAACAGGTTTTGGAATAGGGCTTTTGTACAGGACTGTGTGAATGGGTGTTACATAGCTGTGCCAGCCCACACTGCACAGCTGCACGGCCATCTCTGTGCTGTGCTATGCTGCATACTCTTGTCTCAGTTTCAGCACCAGGGTTCAGTATAGCCCAGTAGAAAGGAGTATGAGTGGTGACAAAGTCAGAGGACTGTTGTCAGAAGTAGAGATCAAACCTTCTGAATGGCACAGGATGAGACTCAGCTGCTGCACCACAGCCACCACAGAGTTATAAATCTTTGTGTTCACTCAGTCACTAAAGGGAGCCAGGGAGCAATGCTGTGCCATCAAGCACTGTGTTTGTTTTTTGCTGTACACTGAAGATTTCAGTTTTATAACTTTCTATTTTGTCAGTATCCTTGCCAATGTCATCTTCCTTTGAGGTTCTTTGGAAAGACTTGCAAGAGGGTGGATACTTATATTGTGCTTAGTGTTTTTTTAAATAGAAGAGAGAAACTGAGAAACCAATTTTCTCTTTGGAAAAGAAGTAGTAAACCATTATGGTCTGGCATTGTAATAAATTAGGTTTAGGCTTAATTTGAAACTACGGGAAGACACTCTTGAAACTCTCTCTAATTTAATTTTAGAGTGCCATACTGATATTCACCCAATCCAGCAAAACTTTTCTGTTTATTTCACCAGTTACAAGCATAAAACCCAGAAGGACTACATAATCCTTCAATTTTTTTTCCTACTCAATTTCTCCAAGTTGTTTTTTGATAGCAACCAGAGCAACAAGAATAATTGCTTCCAGTAATTACACCACCATTATTATTGTCTAATGAGAGCCCCATTTAAAGAAAACATTATTTCAGCTATTTAAGTCATACCTTTGTTCTTGTGCATTCACTTCTAAGACCTGCTTTTATATTTGTTTCCTGGAAATTTTGGTTGAAAATTATCAAAGTAATATTTTTCAAATGTTTATTCACATAATTATTAGCTTTTAGGTTAAGTTAGTCTTTACTTATGTAAGGGACTAGTTATTTAAGCTGTTACCAGTAACTGCAGCATTAGGCCAGTAGGTCAGTAATTATTTATAATTTAAATCCCTTTATCCTGAAAAACCCTGAATAGGCCATCTGTCATGGTTTTCTACCAGCTGAGGACAGATCATAAGTCATGATCTTCACCTTTTCTACTACATCTAATTAATGGGCTTATTTAATCTTTATTAAAAAGGAATCCAAATTTTCTCCTTTGATAACTCTGTCACAAATTTTCTTTAGACATTTGGCTCTTCTGTCAGCTTATTATGTGGTATACCCTTGATGACAACAAAAGTCTTCTTCCAAATATTTAGCAGAATTCTCTTTATTATAACGCATACAACTTAACTTTAGTAAGTGTTCTAAGTACCTTTCAAAAGAATATTAAATTTCACATTCTAATTTCAGGTCTGTAGTTTTTAGAAGATAGCTGCACCTCAGTTTCCAGAGGTGACTCTGTATTATTTACCAATTAGCATTCAAATTAGCTATTTCATGATATTGATCAATCACAAAATACCTAAAGATTTGTATTGGTGGATATAGCTATAATTCTTACTGATCACAGAATGGTTTGGGTTGGATGGGACCTTAAAGATCCTCTAGATCCAACTCAAGTGCCATGGGCAGGGACATCTTCCACTAGACCAAGTTGTTGAGAGCCCCACCCAATCTCGCCTTGAGCACTTCCAGGAATGGGGCATCTGCAGCTTGTCTGGGCAACCTGTTCCAGTGCCTCACCACCCTCACAATAAGGAGTTCTTCCTAATATCTAATATAAATCTAATCTCATTCAGTTTGGAGCTATTCTCCCTTGTCCTGTAACTACATGTCCTTGTAAAAAAAAACCCTTTCTCTTGTTCTTGTAGGCTTCCTTCAGGTACTGGAAGGCTGCAATTAGGTCACCTTAATCGGGTGTAAATTTCAGCCAGAAACCAATTCAACTGTTATGCTTTATAAAATTATATACTGGAATATGAGGGCATATAACTAATGCTAATGATGGCTGATGTTACTCACCCTAAAAGATATTCTGAAAACGATCTGAAATGAGATAAGAAAAATTTAAGAGACCCGCAAAGATAAAGTGGCAGTGGCCTATCCTGCCCTGAAGTTGTTACAGATTGTGTTACAAAGAGCAATGATACCTAAGCAAGAGGATAAGCCCTTCTTTCCAGCAGTGATTACCACTGTCTAATATGGGTTCTATATGACTGACCTATCACAGGAGCAGTATCTGAACTGCTGACAAGTGAGAGCTTTCTTTGGGGGTTGTCAAAGTGTAAGATGGTTTATGACTGCCCAGAAGTTCGTGTTTGACAGAACAATTTCTGTTAAAAATGCTTCTCTGACAAAGGGAAAATACTTCTGTTGGACCAAGCATGGTCTTAACTATATTTTGGCGTGTATACTTCTGTCATTTCAATGAAATCTGATTTTCTCTTTCTTAAAAGCTAACTTAAATTCACTATTAATTAGCCATCCTTTGATACAGCGGTGTTTAATGGTTAAATTATATCTTTCAGGTATGTAACCTAAATTGGGCTTTTAAAAATAAGTTACTTCTGTCTTTGTCATTTTATTTCAATAGTGAGCTCTGCCTGATTCAAAGTGGGTTTGATTTTACACTGTAAATACACCCTTCTTCTTCTGTAAATAAACCACATAAGAACAGGAAGAAACATTAGGAAATAACTTTTAATCTTGCATAAGCAGAACAAAGTCCATTAAAGACTTATTGTAGCTTCTCATGTCCTGATCATTTGGATAATTGCATGCATAACTTCACAAGGTAGTTGATGTTTTAGCTTTGTGTGGATTTTTTGTATGTTAACATTTTCTGCTATTTCTATAACTTCCCTGAAGAGTTTTCATCTGCCAAGTGCTGGGTACGTGTTATCAGGTGCATTTACCACTCATGTCGTTATTGTTGATTGAAGCTTTGATTTAAGCTGCTTGGCAGTCATGTATGGCTATACGGCTATATAAATGCAAACTTACAAAGCAAAAACATGTACTTCATTCTTTTTCTCAACTCCATGTTTGTATCAAGGCTGTTCTCCTTTCTGCTTTGGAGTCTAATGCGTCCAGAATTTACATGGAGAGGTCCTGAAGGAGGGATTAGGCACCATTTCATTACTCACCTGTAGCAGGAGCACATACAGCTGCATTGCTTTTTGAAGGTCTGAGGGAAATTCTGGGGAGATGTTTAACCTTGGATGAACAAAGCATTCCCAAGGAGGGCCGCTGTGGTATTAACAGCAAGTACCTTTGAGAAAGCAAAGTCATATTTGAGGATGGAAGGGAGGTTGCTTATGAAGATAGTTCAAAAACTGTGCATCGGCAAATAGAGCTTTGGCAGTATCTATATGTATAGATGTTGGGGGTTTTTTAAACATTAAATCAGTTGCCATAAATATACATTTCTCAACATTTTTTTCTTGAAGTCTTCACAAATGCAAAATGGCTTAATTGTGATGCTAAAATTTATGGGGGAAAAAACCCTACTAGAGATTTTTCTGAAGAGCCTTGAGTGATTTAAAATTGCTTTCTGCTTTACAAAAGAGATACTTTTCCTTGTGGGGGAACAAACCATGTGTGACTATGAAGGCAAACATACC
Source organism: Grantiella picta (assembly GCA_013397955.1). Lineage (NCBI taxonomy): Eukaryota > Metazoa > Chordata > Aves > Passeriformes > Meliphagidae > Grantiella > Grantiella picta. The sequence goes on from VZRM01001697.1 coordinate 696,189, forward strand.
CACAAATTTTAAATCTTTAATAGCCCAAAAGACTACTTCGTTTTAAAACTTTTCGAGATTTCTTGTCATGCTTTGGGTGTAGTAGTTGTGGAGTGGTTAAACAAAGCAATATCAGGTGCAATAATTTTTGTACCAGTCGTTAAATTTATGTATTTTCAATGATTGAGTTGTTTGAAGTAATAAGTGAAATTTGAATCCTTAGTTGCGAAAAAAAGAATCAAAGTCTTGAAGGACTAAGGACAACTTAAAATGTATATGAGCAGTATAACAGAAAAGAACAAATCAGCAAAGGCTAGCTTTAGTAGGAAATAATTATATGGTTAATTATGGTACAGGACCATCAAAGTAATTTCTGAAATAGGTATTAATATAGGAATATGCCATAGATGACCTTTTGAAAACTTAAACCAACTATAAGTTCTAGAAAATTTGGTTCTAATATAGTGTCTAATACTCTAGAGAGGGGTTCTGATTCTGCAATGATGTCTTGAAAGAGCTGCTTAGCTAAGTTACATGACAACTCTATTTTATGTTTACCGGTAGGGAAAGGCATTTAAATGTGCATAATTGGGTTTACTCTTCCAGTAGTGCCCTAGAAGCATGTCTGAAAACAGTCATTAATAAACATGACATGTTTGAATTCAGAATCTTACATACACCTAATGTGGAGGTGTTTGATTGTCTGTGTCCAGTACCTACACAAGAAAGCTGGTACCATTATAGTCTTGATTGGTACCATCCTTCTAGGTGACAACTTAATAATTTTTGGGCATGTGTGCTCTTTTTCTGTTAGTCTTTGCATTGTTTTTAGTGAGGCTAGACCATTAGGTATTTTGTTAGGCATTATATAGGTATTTTAGTTGATTGCTGCAGATATCAGTCAGGAAGATAAGACTTCACTGCCCTGGTGGCCTTTCATGCTATTTTAATTCAATGCTGGACTCAAAAAATTATTCCTCTGTAGGAGGTACTCTGCACTTCTGGTGGTAAAAACTTTTACAGGTAGTTATCACATTTGTATGTGGAAAGTAATTTTTTTCCCCCTGACTTGAAAGAACCACTAGTGAACCAACACAGAACTGAAAAATTACTGGACTTTTACAGCTGTTGTCACAATCACATATATTCTGATAAGAATTTTTTTTTCTTTTTAATATAGAAGTAATTTTAAAACCTGAGGTTGAGCTTCTTATTTGTAGAAGGTTTTAGTGTCATCATGTTGTTATGCTATGGCTATGCTGAATTGTCCTTGTAAAACACAGCAGTCATAGGATAATGACTGGCTGATTGAGAAAAGCCAGTGGCTCACTTGTGACACAGAAACAGCAGAAGCTTTCAGAGATTTCTACTGCATCCAGCCCATCCATGGTTTTATTCAAATTAGAATAATTGATTAGAAGTCACAGCTTGATAAGACTCAGACAAGAGATACAAAATTAATAACAATGACTTTATTTCTCTTAGCAGAGCTCAGCATTGAAGGCTATTTGTATTTCAGCATTCCTGTAGCTCTGCTCCTGGAAGATTTTGATGGTCTGCCAAATCATGCAGGGTATTTAGTTGGCTGGACAAATACCATCACTTTGATTGTTGTTGGGAATCTCTGGATGCAGAGAACAAAAGTTAGCTTAGATAAAGAACAGTGTGTTTTGTGTTCAATTTCCTGCTGTTCTGTGATAGCAGTTAGATTCTGGCAAGAACTGAAGAAGCATAACCTTCTCATGTACGTCATTTTAATGCAGCCTTTGTTGAGGCCTTTGTTACCTGAATCTGATTAAGCTCCTGAATTAAGCTTATAGATCCTTTTCTCTTGTTAGTTTAATGAACTTTTTTTAGGAATACTATGCTTTTATTTCATACAACTGGCAATTTTTAATACATCGTCCTTAACTAAACCCCTTTTTATTTAGCATTGATATTGTGCAAGGTGAACAATAATTCTTTGTGTCCCTTTGCTTGGCTAAATTATAAGTGAAAATTTTCTCCCCTGAAAAAATATGAATAAAGTAATTGTTTTATTTTTTTAACAAATCTATAGAGAATAAATTAAGATTGTTTTCCAGAAATTTATTTGTGGTGGTGATTCTTCAGGTATATGAGCAAGGGCAAAGTCCTTCTTTCAGTTATGATCTGGACAGTGGTAGTAATTTTGATTGCTCAGGGCAAAAAAAGACGAATTGCAAATGTTCCAAAGGTTTCTGCGCACCAAGAGGATCATAGGAGGACTGTAACTAATCAGATGATTCCTTGTCTTCACACGTACAGGCAGTATAGAAAGGACTGATTGATCACTTACTGAGTATGTTTTTGTATCTCATGTTAAGATTTCAAGAAACTGAAAAGTAACAAAAAAGATAAAAATTATAAGTCTAACTCATCTAATCATCTCCAGTGCTATAAAGCTAAGGCTAATTTCAACTTATTGGTTCCATGAGGCTGCGTAGGGAACACAGATTTGTGCATTTCCTACTTCGAAAACTATTAACGGTTAAGTGCAGAAATGGTAGAGCAGTAGTTACTCGGGAAGGAGTTGTAGTGTATCAGACTCAGAACCTGGGAAGATGAAATCTGCAATAAGTATATGCATAATTTGTGTCCTGCATGGGGATGTACTGCAGAAAAAATAAGCCTGTTACAAGTGCATAATATTCAGTGATCCTACAAAGGTGATACTGTAGGTAGGTGGTACTGTGTACAAAGACCATGGAAGGTCTTTAGCATTACTGTATTTATGTTTCAGTTTTATTCAGCTTAGAGCTGCCCTTGTTTGGAGTACTAGGCACTCAATCTGGTAGGTTAATCTTTCTGTTTATTATGGTTAATGATATTACAGAATAACACATTTTGAATTACAATAGGTTATAAATAACCAGATTAGAAATTGCTTCAGATGTTGAGCAGAATAAAATTGCTCAAAGTTTGGGGGGGGTTTTGGTTTTTTTTTTTTAATTAATTAGGAAAGTTTCACACTGAATACCTCCATTAAAAATTTCAAATGGGAAAAAACAGATTATGAAATTTTAGGCATACTTATGAGGGTGTCTTACACTTAAGAGCACACTTTACTAGCACTACATTTCCAGAATGTCGTAGTGTTACTTAAAAGGTATTTTATTATTGTTACAAATTAAAACTAAATTCAGAGGCAATTTGAGTTAGCACATAGCATTTATTGCTGGTGTGTGTATGTTACTTTTTGCTATTTGCAACATATTCATACTTCAGGATGAGCCCAGTATTCTGGAGTCTCTGTGCTTGGATACATACAAGTTTGTGTGTTTTCACACTTTTTATTTGTATCTAGTATCTACCAGTGCTTTAGGGCTATTTCTCATTGTTTCAATGAACGTGGGGATTTGTATCCAAATGCTCTATGGCTTTTGGGATAGTGCTAGTCCCAGAGGTATTCTGTAATAAAATCCCATTAAAATAACACTTTTAAAATTAAAGGTACAACTTGAGAAAGATTAGTCATGGAAAGAAGGCACTGTATTTGCTGACACTGAAACAGTATTAATGCATGTAAGGTGTGCTGAAAGTGCGTGGCTCTTTTTTAACCTTTATGGTTTAACACTTTGGGATACTTTAGAAAAACATGTTCCTTAAAAAATGTGTTTATTAACTTGTTCAGATATAACTTTAAAAGTTGATTTTAAAGGCATGCATCCAGAGACATGCACACAATGACTTCAAAGTGTCAATGTTTCAGGGAATCTAAATTATTTTCAGAATTTCAGAAATTGAGAAGGGATAAGTGGAAGGAGAAAATGTTGGGCTGGTGCCAAGCGATAGCTCGTAATCCTCACAGACTTCCAAACAGCACAAGAACACCCGAGGTCTCAGGTGATGCTTCACATAACTCTACTTTGGTGAGTGAAAAGTTGCATTTCATGATGGTGGCATGCTCAGATGAACTTGATAGGTGTTCAGTTTATTTTAAAAATTTTACTGTTTGCCATTGCTTACATTTCCTTTGTGTGTGAAACCCTTTGATACTACAGCTGTTTACTCTTTCTGTTTGCTTTTTTCATCTTATATGTTATGCATGGTTCATTCTGACTTGCACGCTGTGTCTATAAATCAGTATTGATGTTTTGTGAATAGTAAATTCTTTAAGCAGAAGATGATGTAATATGAATCTCATATATTAGCGATCTTAATCAGTGCAATGGCATTTGGTGCCCAATGAATACATCTGGGCACTATCTAAAGGCACCTCATTTGCTCTTTGTTCCTGTCTGTAACAGGAACAAAGTACCATGTGTCTAAACTTAGATTTTGAAATTGTTTTCATATATTAATCATGCTATTGAAAGAGATGGTTGAGTTTCTGCATGCAAAGCTATTGATAGTAAATGTTCAGGCAATATAAAGTTGACAGTTTAGATGATGGAGTTAAAATGTATCATATGAAATTGAATAAATTTACTCATTGATGAGAATTTTAATCCTGCAGTTTTTGTTCATTGAATTAAAGCCACTTACATCAGTAGACCTCTACAGGTGAGTAAGAATTGGTATTTGTATGTAAAGGCTTCCAACTGCCAGGTCTCTAAAAGCAAAAATTGTCTACTTGTCTGCTTGTTTTAATTCCACTGACATTTTCAGGCTACAGCAAGAATGAATATTTGAAACATATTCAGTTCAATATACCGACTCCAATTTCATTAATGAGTGTTAAACAGGCACTGTATTTCCCTATCCTAAGAAACATGAGTGATCAGGAAATACTGCTTTGCAGTTGTTGAAACATGGACAGGATGATATCTAAGCTAAAAGATGAATAATTGTTCCTAACCACTCAGGAAATGTGGTAGTCCAAATGTAGAGACTGTGGTCTCCTTGAAAACTGTTGAAATTTTGGTGAAAAAAAGCCTCTACTTAATGTGACAAAATTATTGTGTTCTCAATGTTAAATTATATAGAATGTAAGTTTCTTCTACAGAAGAGAGCACAAAAAGACAGAATTAAAAGCTGCAAATTTTATAGTTTATTATATATCCTAGATTATTGTTATAGCTCACTTTCATCTAGAATACTTTCAGAGAAATAAAAGGAAATTAAAAATCAATGATTCTATTAATAAAAAGCCTCAAGTATATTATCCCCACATTAAATTACTATTGCTATTTTATTTTTAAATTTTATTTAATTGTTTTTGCTATTTAGGTATTAATAGTAATAGGAGGTAGCTATTAAATAATTGAGATATGTAGGAATTTGCATATTTTGATTTCTGCTTGACTGCTAGTCAACATTTCATTTGGTTTGGTATTCATGAGATAAGCATTTCAATCTACCAGATGGGATTTAAAAATTATGAACTGGCAATGCAGTTCAGAACTGGTGAATCCATAGACTTAGCATCTTTGAACCTTATAATATTAAAACTTGTTCAGAAATAAGTTTCCATGTAGACTGCTGCTTAGTTAATTAAGTGTGTAAGAAAGCCAGAAAAATAAACTACTCAGGGAGATACTGTGTATCATTCAATGTCATGATTGGCTGTAGAACAATGATCTTCACAACAGGAAATAAAAAAGTAATGTCTGTTGAGGCCTGCCAAGCTTTCCTTTATATTTTCTTTGCTTCCTGCTCTCTCAACCATGACTTTTTCTATCACTCACTTCAGAAAAAAATTATATTCAGAATAAGCTTTTGCTGGTGATATCTTTCCAACTTGCAGGCTGTCGACTGAAAATCCTTATTTCACTTGTGAACCTTTTTAATCTGAAATTTTGTTTCAAATCACATTTGATTTTGCTTAGTAGTCTTTACCTTTCAATATGGAAAAATTTTCTGACTGATCTTGAGTGAAGATATAGACTTTAGCACTGTAAAGTAAAAAATAATAAAAAAGGAGAAAGTAAAGAACATAGCAAATTATTTGTTCTAAGTGTACAATGCCACTTCCAATGTGCTATTCAAGCCCCTTCTTTCTGAATTAAACTTCATTTTTCAGTGCATTGCAGCTCGTCTGTGGACCTGGTTCCCTTAGTATTGCTTTATTGGGTGAGTCTTGTTAGCACAGTTACAGTATGAAGACATATCTCTTTGCTTCCTTATACTGTAGGTGACAAGTGTGGGTTTGGAAGGAAGCAAAGTGGAATGTAGACTGCATCTTTTTTTCACTTCTGCCATATGCCTTTTATGTACATTTCTGATTCAGCAGAATGTCCTCTGTATTTCAAAATTTCAGCTAATGCATTTTAAAATACTTTCTATCTAAAACTGAGCCCCAAAGAGGACATTTTACGCTGCCACTTTCCCAGAGGAAAAGATCTGAAAATTGCAAGCAAGTCTCACTAATTTTTCACAGAATCATAGAATACCAGGATGGAAGGAATCTTAAGGATCATCTGGTCCAACCTTTCTCGGCATAAGCACCATCTAGACAAGATGGCACAGCACCCTATCCTACTGAATCTTAAAAATATCCAGTGTTGGAGAATCCAGCACCTTTCCTTCAGAGATTGTTTCAATGGCTTGTTTTTCTCATTGCAAAATATTTTCCTCTTGTGTCTAATCAGAGTGTACCCAGAGTGTGCTCAATGTGTACATATTACTTCTTGTCCTTTCCTTGCAACCTCTTGTAAAAAGGGAGTCTTCATCTTTGTAGCCACCTTGAAATACTGGAACATGATGATAAGGTCTCCCCTAAGCTTTCCTTTCTCAAGGCTGAACAAACCCAGTTGTCTCAGCCTTTCCTTTCATGGCAGGCTTCCCAGTCCATTTTGATGGAATTTTTTTCTCTTTCTGGAAAAAAAGAAGGAAGCTTACAGAGCAGGAAGCAGGTTATGTTCATTAACAAATTGCTTTTTTCATTAGGCAAATAAATGGAATACTGAACAGCAGTGGAGGAAAAAATACAAAAGAAATAAGCTCATTAAAACATTGGAAAGTTTTTTAAGAGCTTATTAAAATAATTTGCACCATTTAATTTTATTTTATATTAATATGTTCTAGCTTCATCCAAATCAAATAAATTCTGAAATATTTTAGCAAAACTCAATTTAGGATTCTTGGAAACATTTTTCTGTTATTGTTTTCAACTTAATTATGATAATATCCCCAAGCTTTATCACTTTAGTCTATTTTATTTAAAGATTAAAACCTTTGTGTTCAGTTTTAGGTGGAACTCTAGCTTCTTGGTTCTGAGCATACCTTAAAAATTTTGAATCATTCTATCATCAAAGGAGGCATAACTTCTCAAATAATAGTGTTTAATATTGCAATTTATTGGATTTGGGGGTTTGTATTGATAGTTTTAGATTCATAGTGAGTAATCTTTTTTTATACTCAAAACGATTTCATATAGTTCATTAGCAATGTAGTGGAACATAAAGATGAAATTGACTTTGCCTCTCCGATAGCTAGAAAACATGTCTTTTTCAAGTTAAATTTTTTATCAGTTTATTTCTGTATACATTGTTTCTAAACTTTGAAGGTTCATCCTTTGTAATGTTCATCATATTTTGAGAGACCTGTAATACAACTTTTCAACTTTACTTTCCTTTTCCATGTTCCCATGAGTATCCGAAAAGGTCTTGTCTATTCCTGCTCCAGTTTGAACAGGAGTGATCAGTTGTGTACAGTATTCCAGATCAAGCTTCCTGTTCCTAACAATTGTAACACAATTGCCTGTCCAGTAGCACATTTATCATACTGCATAGATCTAGAATCACTTTATTGATATTTTGTAGCTTCTATTTTAGTTTTGAGACCAAACCTCAAGACTATGTTGATTTTTGATACATGAAGACTGTATTAATTCAAATTATTAATGCTCTTCTATTCTTTTCCATTCACCAGGCAATATGCAGATTCATATCTTTTTGATTTTTCCGTTTCTCTGATATTTTCTAGAGTTGGGGAAAGAATAGCCATGTTTTTTCCTTTACTTGAAAAGAATCTAGATCTTGAAAGCTCATAATTTTATGCAATAACATTTGCAGTTTTTTGTGTTCTGAAAAGACAATGGATATAATTGAAAATAAGAAATTTAAAGTTATTTCTTCATTAACCACTTGTCTCTGTGCTGACAGTATCTATTTGTACTGTGATTCTATAAGCATGAGTATAAGTGGTGAGTTCTAATGATTTTGATGGGAATACATAAATACGTCGCAACATTGATTAAGCGATTTGCCTAGAAGCAGTTCTGTGTCTGACTATCTTTGCACAGTGTCTAGTGTTACTCTGGGTCCTAATTCAAAACTTGAGCATTATTATAATCTATATTCCTAACTGTTATGTACAGCCTCTTCTGCATAGGGCGTGGGCTGATCCTTGATTCAGTACATCACGCTAAACACATGAAGGTAATGGCACAAGAGCACATACTCAGTGCTGAATTGTAGTCATTAGTATATATCACTTTTCTCGGTTGTATTCCCCACTAGAATTATAGGTGAATATATGTGGAAGTATAGGTGGGTGAGTAACTAGATATTTTGTCTTTCTATAAGGAAATGAAATGTAGAAGTCATGGCAAGTGATCAAGCATCTAATTTAACTGTAAGGAAGGAAGGATTTTTTTTTTTTTTTAATGCAAGCAAATGATACCATCTGCTTCTCCAAGAGAAAGTAAAATATGATTATGAATGATCTGTTTGACATAGGCAGATCCCAAGTTGCCACATTTGATTTTTCACTGAACAAGCTAATAGTAGTCAATGGTCATTCCGAAATATAATTAAACAAACAAGGAAAAGTGGGTTTTGGGGATTTTTTTTTGCTGTTCACCCCTGACAGACAGCTCAGCCTCCCACAATCGCTTTCTCACTTGATCAGTGGGACGGGGAAGAGAAGCAAAGGGGAAAAGTGAGAAAAATCATGGGTTGAGATAAAGACAGTTTAATAGGCAAGGCAAAAGCCACACGTGAAAGCAAAATAAAGAATTTATCCACTGCTTCCCATGGGCAGTCAGGTGTTCAGCCATCTCTAGGAGAGCCAGGCTCCATCGTGTGTGATGGTTACTTGGGAAGAAAAATGCTATTCTGAATGTTTCTGCTTCCTCATTTTTCTCCTTTCAGATTTATACGCTGAGCACGACACCATAGGATACGAATGATCCCTTTGGTCAGTCAGGATCAACTTTCCTGGCTGTGTCCCCTCCCAACTCCTTGTGCACTCCCAGCCTCCTTGCCGGTAGGGTGAGGAGCAGAAAAGGTCTTGATGTAAGCCTTGCTTAGCAAAAACTGAAACATCCCTCTCTTATTAATTCTGTTTCCAGCAAAATTCCAAAAGACAGCCCCAGGTTAGCTACGATGATGAAATTTACCTCTATTCCAGCCAAAACCAGTACAGGATTTTCTCCAATGATGATAAAGTGAGAAGTTGGGGTTTAACTGTAAGTTATATTAACTGTGTGAAAGTTCTGATAGTGTTAGAATGATTTATCACTCGATGGGCTTTAAAGGTCCCATCTAACCCTAACTGTTCTTTAAATCTGTGATCTTTATTTAAACACCCAAACTTAATTTCAGAACAAGAAAGGTCTCTTGATCTGAGTTTGAAGTGTTTGGCTGCTTCTTTTTCATCAAGGTAATGTAATTCCTTGATGAAAATCCTGTGAAATGGGGTCCATCTAGGTTTTCCTTTACACTGCAAGCCTTGAACTGCTAATCTGGCAAGGAGTGATGGGAAATTTAAGATCTCTATTTTAATTTGTTATAAGAAAATAATGTAATTTAATACTCAAAAACTAAATGTGAGAAAAGAGTAATTCTCTAAGAATATGGAATTTATTTCATCTGAATTATCTTCTTATTTGTATAACCATTAAGTAGACTTTATGAATGAGGCTAGGAAATCCACAAAATCATAACTATACAATTCTCTATAGACACTGGTTTTAAAAATATAGTAGTGACTTTAATATAGTAGCCAAACATACCGTATCTGTGAGTGAAACTGTGGAAGAGAGAGATTATGCAGAGAAATGTAATTTTAAAAGGTGCAGAATTATTCACCCAATATGATAAATTATGTGATTTCCCTAAGTATCTGTTGATGTTAAAGTTATGGAAAACAGTTCCTTGTACTGTAGGTGTTCCACATCCTTCTGCACAATGCAAGACGCTGCCCAACAGGGCAACTGTTTTAACTATGTATTGCTTTCCAATTTACAGGATCAGCCTAAGCTGTCAGTGGCCTCAGGAACCATGCCACCCCAGGCCAATCTTGTTGATTTTCCTTATATTTAAAGCCAATTAACAGTTGTAACCTTGGTTACCATCACCTTCTACGTTCTCACCATGAACGTGTTAATAAGGATGTAAAGTTGTTGAGTTCATTTGTGTTTCTTTTCTCTGCATACATAAACAATTAGAGCAGAGTACATGTAGGCCAAAGCTTTTGGGTAAGTCTCCTCCAGTGTCATTTAATTATTTAAGAGCGAGGCAGGTATGGTGAAATTTTTACTTATTTGACCAGTGATTTCAATCAGACTTCTCTGTGGCAGGCTTAAAAAGGCAGTCCTCACTTAAAAAAATTTAATTTTGGTTTTTCTGACCAAAACTGGAGGCTACACAGAAAATTAATATTACTTTGCATTTGTATAGACAAAAATAAATATAGGAGAAAAAAATAAAGTTTATCTGAATGCTGGATTCAATAAGGCAATAAGATTTTATTATTGTAATTATTATTATTGTTGTTATTATTATAGTATCATGTTTTATTTAGCTTTACAACTCAAATTATATTTCAGTTTTTTAGGTTTTAGTTTTCTGCATTTATTATGAGTGAAATTTGCAAGAAAATACTTTTTTCTAGATAAAATTACTATAAGAAGACATTGACATAAAATATGTGTTAAATGCCTGTGGAAGTGTTTGAATAGGTTGTATTCAGCCCTTTGTTTTCCCCAGAATGTTTCATGTATCTTGTGTCTCACAGCAGCATGTGCTTACAAGATTGGATCAAATCTATTTCATATAAATTATTCATAATTTGTTTCTTTTTTGTATAATTGAAGCTCTCATTAGTCTTTCACTTAGGGAAAATGAGCGTCATTTCAGCATAGAATTTAAAACCTGTTAATTTTTTTTCATTTTGAAGAGAGCTATGTCTGACTACATTAGACTTGTTCATGTAACTTTTGACTGAAACTTCAGGAAATTATTTTTATAGCAACTTTTGATGTGTTCATAAAAATCTTATATTTAAAGTATGTGAAATTCCAGGTTATGTGATGTAGGGTTATAGATACTGAAACAAAGAGGGGACTGCCAGATTGCCATTTAGTTTCTTTCTGGCAAGTGAGTTCTTGAAAATGAGAAAATCAGACAAGGCCAAGTAATTAACCTAGGTTTTTTATAAGGTGAAATGGGTTATTCTCATTCTATCTCAGTGAAGCCTTCAGTTCCATCATTAACTGAACACGTATACTGTAATGGAGAAGTCAAGATGATAGGAAGCATCAAAGAAATGTCTCTGCTCATTCATTTATTGCAAGAGTAATACTAGTGAGGAAAGCTATGAAAGCGTATCATGTTAAAAAAAAAAAAAGGAAAAGAGGTAGTGGTAGAAGATGATAATACAACTTTACCTTGTTAAAAATCCCAAGGTAATACTAAATGCTTAAGTTAAATTGCAAGTTTACTTATATTCCCATTCCTGATGATCCCTAATTTTTATGTCGTATTTTGCTATCCGATATTACTTGAATTACAAGATCCAGAAACACTTTAAGGATAAGCGCTGTACTGTGCTGACTACTGCACTTTGTGTAACTCAGTCCTGTAAACAGAAATGTGTATGCATAATTTGTTTAAGTAGTCTATACTGATACCATTTTCATGCTTGCAAATACACGAATATGTGCATGTAAATATGTGTAGTGTATATACATACTTCAACCCTGCTAGTTTAAATTGTACCTAATCATGGAAGTTTGTGCAGTTTCTGCAGCAGGATTCATTCTCACTCTGAAGTGGTTTGCCAAGTAATTATTGCTGCAAAATACCTTCTAAAATATATCCTTAAGAGGAAAATAGGGCTGTATGTACACACCTAGAAGCTATTTCATGCATTCATATTAGTACAGAAGTTTTGTTACAGACAGGGGTGGAAGAAGAATAAAGTAGTAAAGCTACGGGGAGCTGTATATCTCTCTAGATGCCTCCCTAATGTATTCTTCTTCTTTGCTATCCTCAGTAAAAGTCTTCCCAACACTATAAGTGATTTGGTGTTGGTTTTGTGTCTTAGGAGGCTACGCAGTGCAGCACATCTCTGCAGCTGCACTGCGTAGTTCTTCCACTGCAGAAGATCTCCAAAGTGTCATGGACCCATCTCAGCATGCATTCAGCACCGTGTTCCACCCAGGCTGTGGGCTCGTTTTCCTGCAGATAATGAGCCTGCACATATCAGGGCTGTCATGTGAGCACCTAGCCTGGGTAGAGACAGCTTGAGTTCTCATTGCAGCTCTCTGTCGTTGTTCCTTTTATCTAATAGAGGCATCTGTGGCATAGAAGAGTAAGTAATGCCTCTTGAAATCTGCAGCATGTATGATTTCCCTTTTTACAAGATTTTGATGGAGGACTGAGGTGGAAAGCGGTCTGGGAAGATATCAGATCTTCAAATAAGAGATAACCTTTATAGGCAGATTCTTCCAAAAATACGCTCTGAGAAGACTCTGAAATCTAGTGTCTCTGTGTTTTCTAGTTGTCTGTGTCACTGAATACCTGCCATTGCAGCTGGAATTATGGTGCCCCCTTTGAACAAAAATCAGCAACAGAAAGTGCTGGAGCAGAAAAACAGTCATAATTATTGTTGGTTAAAGTGCTGACTTGTGTTATATGTAACCTCCATGTAACTGTGCAAGTAATATCTACTATATTGCTTCGGCCTCTATAACGTGAACTAAGGAACACTCAGGATGAAATTTCTTTTAAAATTTTAAGGTGCTTAAATCCACTAGAGACAAAAGTGTCAGACTTATCCTGGTTGATAGTGGAAGGATTAAAAAACTTTGGATAATTAATACAAGGAAGGAGGAGAAAATAAAGCATAGACCTGTTTTTTAAAAATTTAGGTGAATCAACAGCTAGGCTGTGGTTTAGTGTTTGTTCCACAGGAGATGGAGATAGCAGCCTGAGCCAGGCACCCTGCTGCAGTTTCAGAGGTGTTAGGTCAAATCTTGGTCTTGGAAATGCCAGTCATTTTGTTAAAATGGATATATGGTCAAAGATGGCTGTATGTGAATGCTGACCATATCACTTGTGTTGACTCTGCTGACTGAGAAAGAAAACTGCTTGTGACCTTGTTGTGCTAATTACATCTGGGGTTAATCTTTTATTCCCTCCCCCTTGCCCTTTCATAAGGTATGAGATGGGAGTAATAGGATAAGGTTAAGAAGGGGAAATGTAAACTGAAGGTGAAGAGCATAATCTTGCCAATAACATATTGTAGGCTGCTATATGATTTTGTGTTGAGGGTTACAGGAATCCCATATCTGGGATCCTTGAAATTTGGAATGGAAATATGCGTTATGATATTTTTATCAGCTTTTCTTCTGTCTCTGATTTTATGTGCATATAGGTCTTTTCCCTTTTTCTAAAGGTAATATACCCTAGCTTTTCTTGCCCTACTAATTCTTTCCAAAAAAATCAAAGATATGAAAGATGCAACTTCTGTTCTAGATCAGTTGACCATGATTTCTCTAACAATTAAGCATTGTTTAAATAGATGTGTTTGGATTTCATCTTTTGTGCAGATCTATTTTTTTCTGATAAAGTGTCTGTTTTCTGTTTCTGTGCCCCATATTTCATTTTTTTTTCTTTTTTTCCAATCTGCATTGACCCTGACAATATTTACTTTTTAACCCTATAGGTTGCAATTTATGTAACTGAGGTATTAGTTTTTTATAAGGTATTTTAAATCACCCACATTACAGTAAGAAGCGAGGCACCAATCGTAGCTATGCTTTCTGCATTTTTATACTGAAAACCTAAACACTAGCTCTCTTTTATGATGGATGGGAAGAAAAAAAGTGATTTTTTTTTTCTTGTGAAAGTTTTATCTTTTCTGATGTTTTGGAGAAACAGAATTTTATGACATAAATGCATAATCATGATCTGACATAAAAGATGAAAATAATGACAAAAATTGATAGATGTATTGATGTATTAAAAATTCATAGATGTATTGATATTACAAAGAGCAGGTCTTGTTTTCCATTTATTTTCTACTTATAAATAAATGATGCAGTTAAGTTTTGAGAACTGTTTATTATTCTTAGTTTTAATATGGTATTTATTTCGTGTAAAAGAATCATATTTCAAATTGCAGTGGGATATGCTCATGTGGATTCTGCACTTTTATTATTAAGGCTGTAAATGCCTCATTCTAGCAGTGTATAAATGTGATAATAAATGTGTTTTGAGTTTTATTACTAAATTGGAATACTGCACCTTTTTTCTCTTCTGTGAGAGAGATGATTTTCATCCTACACATATGTTGGATTTTTTTGATTTAGAATTATAGAAACATTTGGGTTGGAAAAGATCTCTAAGATCACCGAATCCAACTGAAAACCTAACACTGCCAAAATGGAAAGTTTCCCAAAACAATTAACTTCCCTGTCAGTTTGAGCTATTCTTCTCCTTTGACACTTGCTAGGATACTAAAAAGTAGTCCTGGAAAGACGTTGGTTTTGTATGTTTGAAGATTAGGATCCTAAAATGTGTATGGAAAAACCCCATTAAAATTTCTTTTTGGAAAATGTAGTTGGCTATAAAACATTTGGATTGAAAATGACAGATTATTTGTACAAATTATTTGACAAATTTGTATTCCTTCCATAGAAATTAATTTGGTAGCCTGTAGAAGTTTTGCCTCCCTTTGTTTCCCATGTTAAAGAAAGGGGGAAAAAAAGGTCAGAAATGTGAAGAAACAAATATTGGGTGGAAGAAAAAAAATTGAAGGACATAAAAGACTGTATTAATTCCATGTCATCTGATTTTACTGTTCCTGGATATGATTTGGCTCCTTACATTGTCTTGATTCCCAGAGAAGGATCTGTTGTAGGGCTATCTGTACTATCAGTCAGTCCATAATTGGCATTTTCAGTATAACCACTGGAAGAAATATGAAAGGGAAATATGTAAATAAAGGGGAAAAGTTTATTGTGGAAGAAAAAGTGATTGTAGATAAAGCTCATTTGCTGTATAGGCCATTAATTTGGACTTGTGTTCTCCCTAGACTAAGAATCCCACAAACAAGAAAACTAAAGAAAAATCCCCAAAACTGAAGTAACTGCAGACTTTTTACTATTTTGTATTTCATAGAGAAGCTCATGAGTACAGGCTCTGACTTGTGTAAGTTTGAAGGTAGGCAGAGTAAACCTATGTGTAGTGAAATTTATAGTAATGAGATCATTGAACAGAGGTGCATCGATGTTGCTCCATTTGATGACAAACTCATGGTAGATGAAGACAACAGCAGTTGTGCAGATCATTCTGAGGGCTCCCCAAGTGGTCTGTTGGTCATGTGGTGCATCCAAACTGTACACTAAGACTTCATGTTTAATGAGGAAATATCTTAACTATTTGATGCTGAAATAATTAAATTAATTTTTGTGTTATGGAAACTTGTGTTTATTTAATCATGTTTGATGTTTGTTTTCTCTGAGTAATAATATTTCAGAATGTGTTAGTTGCTTCATGTAATCTTTGTAATCTATAAATATTAATGCTTATGAAATGTTAATAACAGCTGATTAAAACAAAATGCAGAAAAATGAGCTATTCAATTAATCAATTTAAATTGTAATTGCATAAACAATTACTAAATTGTCAAATCATCAATAATTATGCACATTGAACTATGTAGTATGAAATAGGTTGGGTACTTTATACATACAAAGTATGATTTCCCTTCAATTTTCTTGCTGTTGTGGGTTAAGGCTGTTTTAATTAGAACTGAGATTGTAAAATGCTGAAGGTCTCGTTTTGTGAATAGCCAATTCAAGACAATCATGTCATTTTTAAAGAAGTGCTAATGTCCCAGTACTTTAAATGTCTAATGGTGCTCCCTATCTGAAACTCCTAGTCTGTAATGAAAAGAGGTATTTTCAAATGTGTAAAGATAAATTTTGCTTTTAAGTCACTGTTTTGGGATTTCAATAAAAATGGAATGATTTTCAGGGAACCAATAGAAGTTATATGTTTAGAATATCTGAAGTGATGTATCTCAGAGTTGATGTTACCAATATCAAAGTCCTGGTCTGGAATTTTTTGAAATAATGAGAGGGTGATTCACACAGGAATTTTTTGTTATTATGTAAAGGAGAGAGAAAATGGAATGTGGAAGATAATGGAGGGAAAAAAGGGAAAAAAGTGAATACTGTATAAATACAGATGTCAACTCCACTTTGATAAGTATCTTGTACAGCTCTGAGTTCACTTGTTCTCAAAAAGATGTTTACTTTCTTCCAAATGCTATATCACACTATATTCAGCAATCACCTTGGCTTCTGTATTAAGCAATATCAATTAGCTGAATATTCACTGTGTTTGACACTTCCAACAAAGTGAAGTTTGTAGTATTCTGTGGGTGTCTACCCTTTTGGCATGCAAGTATGTTTAAAATGCAGTGTAAAAATATTTTGAGATATTTATCATTAATCTGCTGTTTGTTTATCTGTTCTAAGGAAATTGAGGTTTTATGTGCACCGTCTGACAGGAATCGCAAATAATCATCTTGCTGTACTCTAGTCATTGGAACATTCATTTTTCCTGCTTGATCTTGAATGTTGATCATGTTTCTTTCTCAAAATAGACATAGAGAATGTACAGTATAACATCTGTGTTATCACAAAATTGTCAGGAGTGGTGTAGACATTCCTGTTCATACAAGCTGAGCACTTCTTCTAGGGCTCTCTTTCACAGTATCACCATCTCAGGGTTAGTGCTTGGACTCCTTGGACCCTAAAAAGAGACAAAACCATGAGATAAGAAAACTGAGAATCAGTTACTTGTGGCACACAGGAATTATGTAAAGTTTTGCGGGTTTTGTTTTAATTATACAGGAACATTTTATAAACCATTCATTTGCCTTGGATTGATTGAAGCCACCAAGAAATGTAACTACCTCAGGCTTTATTAGCTGAGTGTTTTCATTACTGCATTAACTCAAGCTGCTTCAAGGACATTATTATTATTATTGTTATTGTTATTATTACTATTAACATAAAATAAAAAATAAGAACATTTGCATTGTTTTTTCAATAATATTAAATTTTTCAGTACTTTGTGAAAGGACAAATATTTCCATATCAGACGTGAGAATTAAATTACTGCTAAGTTTTCTGTGGTGTGAGAAAGAACGAATAGAGAAAATACATTTTACTGATTTTTTTTTTTCCTAAATGGGGTGTGTGAGGAGAATTAGCTATGTGAAACTGAAAACCAGGGGGTTTACATCTTCACTTCTTTCCCCTTCAGTCCCAATACTAAACGAAGCCCAAGACCCAAGACTAAGAAATGACAGCTTTTTAAATACATTATTTAGAAAGCTGAGAGTGACAATTTAATGTATTCCAATGCATTTGACCTGTAGGTTATCTTTAAAACAATATAAAAGAATTAGATTCAGCAGGATGTCTCTGAATAACATGTCTGCTCAAGAAAGCTTATTAGTTTTCTCTCATAGCCTTCCAGTCTCTGTCTCTGGATTTGGATGTCCTGAGATTGTTATATTAATGGAAACAGTGTAGTTGAAACTGCTTTATAATCCTCAGTAAAACCTATGCTGTCAAGAGATATTGGTGATGAAACTTTCACAGTTATGAAGCTGGTTTTGACATCCATGCAACTGCTTTTTTTCTTGGAAACATGTATTTTTGTATTGAGTCCTATGCTAGGAAAAGGTTTAGAAAAAAATAAATTGAAATCCAGGTTTATTTTAAGTTTTCAGAATTGTTCTAAGTTCTTGTTTTAAATAGTAAAAACGAAAACCTTTCAAACATTTTAAACTTGAAAAATCACATTCAGAATATATATATGCTACATTTCCCCTGCTGATTTCCCATCATTCCCCATCCCATAATTTTCCATGCCAGTCTCAGCTGTGCACATCTGTCTTCCCCAGTTCTAAAGGTCTTTTCAGTTAGGAGGGAATTATCGTAGGATTTGGTCTTTCAGATGTCAAAGCCTCAGTAATGGGCAGCACAGATTCTTTGGCATTGAACTGTACACTTAGCTAAAAGTTAAATTTTTATTTTGGTATGGGACAGAATAATTTATGCAGACCCTCTGCAGTAGCTAGGCACTGTAACACTTGCTGGGAATTTAACCTCCCAAAGTCTGATCTAGATCTTAGTTTCATTTCAAAGTAGTAATTTTTATACCTTATACATTTATATGGGAAATAGTCTTTCATTTGTCTTCATGATTCAGGCAAACAGGCGAGTTACCATGCAAACATGGAAAAGGCTTTATATTCAAAGGCTTTACTGGACTCACATGCTGTCATTGGAAGCTCTCTCACTGGAAAACGATAATTACCATTTTTTATGCGATTTTAATGTGATGAAAAGCTGAAAGGGTGGAGATCAAGTTGTGCAGCTGTGCAGGGAGAAAGGACTGAATGCAGGCAGTATGTGAAAGCAGTAGAGAGTATTGTTAGACTAGTTCTGAATTCAGGGCTGCAGGTGACCTGTTCAGTTTACACATTTTTTAACTTAATAATTATCCCTCACTTGGAGGCATGATTTTTTAAATATTTTTTTCTTGTGTACTAGACTTGCATAGGCTATTAATATAATACAACAGGGAAGAGTGTTTCTGTGATTCCATGTCTTATGTTGTTTTTTTTCTGCCTCTTCTTACTTGTGGAGTCCTTTAATTAGTATATTCGCATTTAGAAGCATATATTTTATTTACACCTTCCATTAGTTGTGTGAATATTATTTTGGTATCTTTTAACAGCAGCCTCAGAATATTTTAAAACTGAGGTCTCTAGGTGGAATAATACATTATAGAAATGAGATGCTTGGGTTTTGTCACTGAGTGTTCAAACACTTTTGAAACATTCAGCCTGTTTTAGAAATAGCTTGGGACTTGATAGGTTAGGAGGAGTGCTAAATGTGCTTTTTGCTGTTCTCTGCCACGCAGGCATTAGGATGTATAAGTGCAGGTACTTAATTTAAAAAAACCCAGATTTTTAAAATATTTTTGTACTTCTGTAATAATTTCTTGTTCTGTTGTATACTTATGCTGAAGTGTGCTAGATTTAATAACTTCCAAGTTAAGATGTCAAGGTTCTTGTTAACCATAGTAGTACTTCTTTCTGGCATGCAGTAAGATATTAGATTATAAAAAACCTATTAATTACAGTAGTTTAGTAGCTAAAAAAAAGACATCAAATTCTTGATAGATTGTTAAATATGAGCATATGCTGTGTGGTTTGTGTATTCTAAAATGTCAACACTGAATTATAAGTAATGCTACATCCAGCCATATGATGAAATACTTTAAGTTAATGTAATACTTTATTATTATTATTTAAAAATTGCAACATAAATAAACTATTTGGGTATACCTTGCTTCTCTTTATGACTACTCTTTTCCACTACTCAAGTAGATGAAAATAAGCTAAGATACAAATTTTACATTGCATACATGTAGTGGGAAATTTGCAATTCTCCCGTGGCACCAGCAAGATCTTCTATCCCAAAGTCCCAAATTTATCCATCAAAATAATAAATAATTTTGCCATATTATACCCTACTTTATTAAGCACAGCACAGGAATTTGCAGAGTGATTTGAGTACATTTTTGAAAATTTATGATTTTGCATGAAGGTAAACAAAATTTTTTTGCAAATAAGAAAAGCTAGGAAAAGACAAGGATTCAACTTACTAGGGAAATAAAAATTAACTTTTAAAATTAGTATTCTTACATTAGTAGCTCTAAGCATCTTAGGCTGTTAGAGTAGGGGTTAGGCTATGTTCAGAGTCACCAATTATTTTCTTTTTCTTAAACAGAAATTGACTTAAAGATATATCTGAGTTTTCAGTTTGTGTTCCAGCCTTCTAAAAGTGGGCTGGCACAGGATGCATTATGAACACTGGTAGCAGTATTCACCAGGAGCATGAGCGTATCATCAGGCACTTTCTATTATTTCGTGTATTTCCAGTATTACAGTGACTTCATTACAATTTCGTGGCTGCGTAGCCATGTCCATATAGCAGGGTTCAGTTTACTACTGAAATAAATGAAACCAACAATAAGCAGTTCAGATCATTCAAGCTGAGGCTTTACATTGAATGTGTAGATTTGCATTAAAGCTTTTGATGTTGTTGCCAAATTGAATGGGAATTTTAGATGTTATTTTCTCTATTGTAAATCAAGTCCGAGGGAATCACCGGTGGCACCATTGCATTTGGTTGATATGATAAGCAGAACGCTGAGCATGGAGAGGAGATAATGCACTAATGTACAAATTTTCACATGTCCTGCATTGCAATCTGCACCATAACGGGCAGTATGTATCAGCAGAGCCAGGTCCAGTGCTTTAGATGTGTAACCAAGATGCTCTTAAAAAAAGAGAAGTAATGTCAGCCTTTCTGTAGGGAAGAATACAATGGGGTTTTTTCTCCAATTTCTTAATTCATCATATGTTGCAGAATCATCACAATCTCACGTCAGCAGTGGGTAATCAAACATATGACATTGGCTGAACTTGTTTATTCGTCAGAGACTAATTTTGGAATTTTGCTAGGTTAAAGGAGTGCTGTGATGCACTGGCCACTGGACATTGTATGATTTGGAAGGTAAAATTAAGTTTGCTCATGATAACATTGCTCTGCTGTCACAAGTTGAGTGTTTTTCTCATTTCATTTCTGGGTTAGGTTGGGTGGAATCAGAGTTCTAAAGGCATGGCAGAGTTCTGTTTTGGTTTTAATTGAGTGCTCATCATTGCACCCAAATCAAATGAGGAAATCCAATATTATATCCTATTACCAGAGCTAAATAAAATAAACAGGGATTTGAGTTTAGATATTCAACAGTATCCTAAGGTACAGGGTTTATGGTATAGCTTGCAATTTAGTATATTTTATATTAATATACTAGTGAAATGCATGGTGTTACAAAATCAAAGATGTATTTTGGTGTTGGCAAAATTTATGATATTTGAATATAAAGTGGTATCAATTTTGGAACAGTTTGTGTTTATAATTTCATGTCAACTGAGCTGGCAGTTGTGGAGTCATCTGTGAGATATAGAAATGCTGCAGGAGAAGAAGAAACTTCTCCCCATAAATAAAATACGCCTTTTTTATTAATGAATGAATGTGCTCTAGGAAGTCTCCTTTGCAGGGTTTTTGCTGCCTATATTCTCCTATAGGTTTAATTGAAAATAGCACTCCTTCAAAGTTTTGAAGTAACACTAAGATGCAAAATTCACTACAAAAAATTGGGAGTCAGTCCAGTTGGTCATATTTACTCAAATGCTGGTATTTGAAATAGAGCAGGCCAGAATTTATTTTTACACCTTTTAATAATAGCTTCTTAGAGTAAGATTTAAATAACAGAATTAACTGTCACTTTTTCAAAAGAAGAGGGAATCAACAATTCATAGAGTTATAAAATTTTAATGGAAACATCGTGCAAGTGTTGTGTCATAGCTGGGAATAATAGTTTATTGGCAAAGGGAATATTTTGAATAAAAATGTTTATCTGTATAAGATAGTTTTATTGACAGCTATTCTAAGGAAAACTTGAAAAAATGCATATTTGTTACAAATACTAGTAATTTTTAGTCCTGTTTTAAAAATTAACAGTAAATTGCTGTACAAGGCAGCAAATATTTGGCTAGCTAAAGTAGCTAAACTCTTAATGTGCATTTGAGTGAATATTCACAAACACAGTTTCGAAGATCAGTTCTGTTTGAGTGCTTAGTGTATGAAAAGCAGAATGAAAAGTCACAAATGTGTTCGACAAAGAAAAAGTAACAATGAATGGCAATAGCCTTTGGATGAACAAAGAGAAATGTCAGATTAGAGAAGCCCAAATCCTTTCTGTGATTAATAAGGTCCTTGAGCTGTTTTGAAAACACTGAAGAGACACAGAGTCAAGGATTATGTGTTTGTTAATTGTTTTGAAACTGGCTAACTAAAAAGGGATAAGTTCTGTTGATATTAAAGGATTATTCAGTGCATAGGAAATAAATTATAAAAGAATTAACTATTACACTCAGGTTCGATTTAGTACTAGATTTCCATCATGGATACAGTATGTAATTTTTTATCACGTCCCTGAAGAATGCTCTTAGCAAAATACCTAGTGTTAAAAAATGTGGGTTTCTCACTGAAAGCGGAGTTCTTCTGCCCAGTTTAACAAAAAAAGTGTTAAGTGTTAAAAAAGCTTTAAAAAGTGTTAAAGAAGCTTAATTTCAAAATTGAGCCTCTGTGTTTGAAACAGGGGACCATGGAGTCAAGTTTTTGATATTCATGTTAAGTGCCACAACAGCCTTACTTACACCGTATTTTTCATATTACGGCTCTAAAATCTTTGACAAACTGTCTTGATACATGTAGTCTGAGGTCTGAGAGGTCGTACTTATAAAGTAGCTTGACAGCAGAAGACAATAAAGTGCTTGTGCCATTTTATGCTTCATAGGAATTTCAAAGCCAAAACCTGGGCAATTTTTTCATTGGAAGCATTGATCAGGCCATTCATTATTCTAGGTATTGGCCAAGTTTGAAACAAAAATTATTGTTTTGTTGACATTAATAATCTGAAGTTTTAAAAAATCATTTTTCCAGTGGAAGGCTGACTGTTTGAAAGAAATAAATTCCTACTAAGCCGCAATTTTGGAGAACATGAATCACTCTCTCAAATGAAAGCTGCAAGACATTCTTTCCAAAATAAAATATATGTTTAGAGGTGACTTACTCCATCATGGAGTCCAGTCATGTGCTGTTATAATTTTCATGTTATTCTTTAATTTATTGTAAACAGTTACATTTTTTTCTCATTTTACTGGGAATTGTTCTTCTAGCAATTAAGGCTATTCTGTGTCTAGCCTAAGTTTACTCTGTGGATATTTTAAACCTGTTTATTTTGTGCAACATGTGGCTTATCCTAAATTTTCCCATCCCTAGTTACCTATTGCAGAACTATTTTACATAGCAGCTATCCCATTTTGGCCATAATTTTGGTAATCTAAACCAGCCAAACTCCTTAAGCTTTTCTAGGAGTGTTGGCTTTACTTTTCTCTAATGATTCTACTGCCTTTCTGCCCCCAGTTCAGTTTCAATTAATTTTTCTTGCATTTCTGTGCTTGCACATGCTATTACAGATGTGATCTCATCAGTGCCAAGCAAAATAACATTTCCCTGATAACTTTCAGAAAGGATGGATATTTCTTTTAGTGTCAGTTAATAAAAGGGTTATAAGGAAATCTGTTATTGAAGAATTTGGATTAAAAGTTGTTTTATAAGAAATATTGTGCTAAACCAAATGTGTCATGTAATAAGAATGGCAATTGTCATTTTAATCTTGGAAATAAGGAATTGTGCAGGCAAGTATAAAGTAAAGTTTTCAGATAGAAATTAGTTGCTTTCGAAGATACTGAGGCTGAAGGTTCAGTAAGGAGCCTCCATGACCTTTACATAATATAAAAAGCTTTATAGGATATAAAAAGTAAAAAACAACTAGTATAAAGCTAGTTAGGTTTTTGTTTCTTTCTTTTTTTATTTTGTTTTACCACTGCAAATACTGGAAGTTAGATATGGCAATTTAAAATAGGTTTTACAGCATCCAAAATTAACACTTTCAGAAAAATGGTCACTATGCTGTTATTAATTCCTCAGGAAAATCTTTGTCAGGATTAAAATCTATATTTATTGAAACTGTGAGTATGAGAACTGATAAATACGAGAGTAAATCATAGGAATGAGACCATGTAAATGAGCATTAAGGCCTAGACAAAAATTCTAGAACACTTTATACTTTTTGTCCACATTTCAGAAATTCTGACTCAAAAAAATTTAGATCAAATCTTGAGGCATGAGCCTAATCTTCAAGGCCTGGGGTGAAAAAAGGAAAAAAAAAAGAGTAGTAGCAAAATTGGAAATAGTTCAGCTCAAGGAAAGATAAGGATGTATTACTTCAGCAGCAGGGGAAGACCATGCACATACTGGATGTCATAGCAAACTGGGTATTATAACTTTCTCATAGTGCAGGATTTTCTGTTGTGATCTGAGTAACAATGTCAAGATGCCACTCAGCTAGGGTAAGGATGGAAAAACTTAGAGTTCCAGAAAGCGCAAGTTGGCTAATGAGCTATAATTCAGTTCCCAGAAGAACAAGTTTTGAGGTACTGAAAGGCTGCATGATTTAATTTCATGGTTGGGCTGAATTATTATTTTGTCAGTACCAAAATGAGAATTCCTTGCTTTATGTGGGGTTAATCTTCTCTTTCCCATGAAAAAAGTCAAACTTCGGGGCAAGAGGCTGAAAAGACAATTAATATTTGCCCATATTGTTGATAGTTCCCTTTGTTTTCCCAAAGCCACTGAGACTGTATATACTTCTTTAAATGTTTCTTCTGAAGTCTCTTTTCATCTTAGGGGTTTGTGGGGCTATGAATTAAAACTCTAGGACCAATATAGGTCTTTAGGACTAATAAAGACCAGCTTTTTCTTTTATTTGTATTTTTCTTATTCTTATTTCCTGCTTGTTCATTCAGTTCCTTCAAGTTTTCTGTACAATACTCAGTGTAGTGTCTAATGAACTTTTATAGCTCTAACCTGCTCATCAGGGTTTTCAGAATAATTATTCTCAGGAGTCACGACATGAAGCATGCATGGCATAACTCTTCTCCCCCTCTCCTCCATCCCTCTTGGCTGGCATCATGTGAAATTATATTCCCACATCACTATTTAGCATCTGGTTTCATTTATGAAAATGTACCTGGAATTCTTTTCTTTACTAAGTTCACCAAAGGTATTTTTAAAAAAAGAGGTATTTAAAAAAACTTTTCTGAAACTTTTGTTAGCTAAGTTAAGGATATTAAGAAAAGACGGAGTTACTAGCATGATATACACTAGTTTTCTCTATGACCTGTAAATTAGAATGAGAAAGAGAACTACTATTCTAGATTATTCTGCCCATTAGCAAGGAACTTAGTATGTGAATATAGTTTCTGATGATGATTCTCCTTTGTCTCATGCAGAATTGATCTCTCTAAATTCAAGTTGGTTCAGAACTATATTGGAGTGCTCTTTGAAGTCTTTCATAGCATACTATAGTGAAAAACCTTGCTCACTTCCAACAACAACAAATATAAAACTGTACAGAATAGGATGAAACTAGGATTATTCTCCCCTCCCTCCCCCTTTATTTCTTTCTTCCCCAGGAACAGGGCAGTATTATCCCGGGAGAGCTATTAGTTTTGTGGTTTGAATCAGACAAAACAGGGAGTCTCAGCTGGATAAACTGATTCCACCAACTAACCTCTCTTTTTAGGTGAATGGGAATCCTTTCCAAATGAAATGTTCTGCAAACCCTATGAAATGGTTTTGTTTCAGGGAACATCTAATAGACAGAAAATTGAAAAATAATCTCAACCATCTTTACTAGTAACTCAGTGTATTTATGTTTTTGTGAGAGTACCTGTGTGTTTTTATGTGAGGTTTTGTTGGATAACTTCTGCACTGTAATCATAAGACGGATGGAAGAGCTGAGTTGTTCTTCATATAGGTCCCGTTACATAAATGTTATAAAGTATGCTCAAAGAATTAGATATTCTTTGCTGTTCTACCAGTGGCTTGCAGAATAAGGCCTGTTTACAAGAGCCTTTGACTTATTTATGCTTGTCAAAATTTTTATGGTTTACTGTGCATTTTTTTCTACTAGTTGGAAATTGAAATAGATCTTGTTATCAAACACTAAGTAATGGGACCGTACTGTCAGAGGTGAAGTATCTTGTATACAAATATGCTCACTGGTTTGAAAGGAAGAAAATAAACTGACAACTGTGCTTTGAAGAAATGGAAAGCTAATCTAAATGACAGAAAATTACCAAGTCTGTTACTAAAGCTGATCTCTAGCTCTGTTTTTCCACGAAGGACAAATTGGCCAACTAATTTGAAAATAAAAAGATAATAAAAATAATCGTAGAACATTATGCAGTATTTGTAACCCCTTCATATAATTTGGAGGTTTTGCTCAGCTATTGAAAATCATTGCATTTAGTTTCCTATAGATGATAAAAAAATTTCAAAATTTCATAAGTTATGGGCAGTGTTTAATTTACTCTGAACTTAGGAAAAAGTTTAGGCAATAGCTACAGGTGAAGGACTCTCCAGGAATTTCCCCAAATACAGACAGGCTAACAGTCAAGGATCACATCACATATGATTTTGTCTTACCTTTGGACAGTCTGGATTCATGAAAGGTTTGTTTTACTGCAGATTTTCTCATTTACATTAAAAAAAAAAGTCTCCTCAGGGTTTTCAGGCTGTTGAATTTCCAGTTAGTAGAAACTAAAGTTACTTCCAGTAACTTTAAGTTAATGGGAGCTAACTAATTTGCTTTACTTTTGCAAAGATACCTTCCAGGGCCAAATTGGTGACATTATCTTCTAGCACTGAATTAGTGGAATACTGGCATACATAATATTGCACAACAGTTCTATTGTGTGAAAAATTTTCATTTATCCCCATGTTGGTAATTGAAATGACAAATTTCAGTCTGATAATTATCCAATTTATGCCTTTTAACATTAGAAGGTCCAAATGAAGACAAATTAAAAGCCCATGTAGCTGCTTTGCTGTCTCAGAGTGGCTTATTGTGAATGCTATGGGAAGGGTAGGGTAATAGGGGAGCTGTTAGCGTGACTCCCCAGAATATTCTCCTGGCATCAAATAAATTGTAGTTTAGGGAATTCCTAGCCAAGAAATAATTTTTTGTGTGTTCCCCTGGAATGAACTTTCCTTCTGCTAGTGTATTCAGTCACTTTTTAATCCTCTGTAAACTGTGAAAAATTTCTGAAGTGCTTATTAACATTACCCACTTACTGTATTTAGTTTGTTCTAGATTTGTTGTTATCTCATATGATTTGGTATTCTCTTGTTCTTGTACTGGTAGACTGGAAAATAATTTCCTATTTTCTATGGCTCTTATGATTTTGTAGCCCTATAACGTATTTCAAATTACTGTCTGTTTTCTACCTTGAACGGTTATTTGGTTGTTACTTGCACAAAGGCCATTCCATCTATTGACCATACAAATTTTCCAGCAGATTTCTTATTCTTGGAGGAAGAAAGAGGATTACTGTTGTTTATTGTCTTTTTTTTTTTCTCATCTCTTTTTACATATAATCATCCAGAGGGTATATTCACATTTTGATCACATGGACACAATTTTTGTAGGTACCCTTCACAGCTGTACATTTAGTTTCTTCAACACTAAAGGCTACTGAATTCAATGTGAAAATTTTCCTGATTCTCAAATTTTGAAGTCAGGAACAATATATATTTGCTAAGGCAAGAATAAAAACCATCTTGTCTAACTGTTTCATAAGCAAAAATGCAGAAGATTTTTAGTTTCAAAGAGTTATAAATGAATCTCATTAATTTTCATATGGATTAATATTATTTTTAATTTCTCTGCAGTTTTGGATAGATATAACTTTTTTTGTTATATCTGAGTTTGACTTGGCAGTGCTAAACAGAACATGAAGTGCTGCAGAAACACAGTCAGACCTGAGTTGGTCACCCAGTGCTCAACAATTATCCTACCAGCTAAATAATGGAATAAGGCTTCAAAATTTTTTTTTGTTTGTCTTGGTTAGCTTAATTGATAAACTGTTTCACAGGAAGCTTACAGCATGATAGAGGAAAAGGAAAAGACAATAGATGGTCAGTGGTGGCAAGAAAATAGTTTTTCATGGTGGCCAAGATGAATTTGCAAAGGTAAGAAAAAGGGAAAGGCAAAAAACCTTTGAGAGAAAAGTGCTTTTTTTTTCTTAATTTTGTCTACCCTAAGTAAAGATATATATTGTATAATGGAATTTCTGTACAGCAGTTGTTACAGCAGAGCTGACAGCTTACAGTACATTTTGAGTGTATATTTAATACAGATGAGTCTTAATTAAAATAAATAACTGAAAACCATTTTGTTTTAATGGTGGTTCTGTGTTATTTTTATAATTAAAAACATCATGAGCATTTAATGTATTTGCCATTATTTACTCTATGCTTTTTAAAGTGCCTGAGAGTAAAAGAGGAGGGGAAATTGACCTTAATTTACTAGTGTTTTTTTTTATTTGCCAAATATATACGCTTGTTGTCGTGGAGATCAGTGCACAATTCAGATGCCTGAGCCGGTGGAGGTAAAGGGAGCACCTTAAAGGATTATCAGGTAAATGTTTGACTCTATTAAATAGGTAAATAAACTCCAGGTGTTGGACACATTTATTTTAGGATGCAAGGGAAGTTGCTAATATTCCAATATCTACTCTCAAGTTCTAGTAAATACTTGTAAAAATACAGCTTTGCATTCACTGCTCCTGTTCCATGGCACAGATTCTTAGCATCACAAAAGAACTTGTACCAATTATAATTGTTGGAGAAGTGCACTGTGCAACTGAACAGAGAAGTTGATGTAAATATGAGCTCAAAGCTGCATCCACTGGGGCACTTAAAGAGCAGGAGTGTGTTACAGAAGGCATTTGAAGTGGTGTAAAAGTACCTGTTATTTTATGTTTAAAGTGGAACAATGGATTCTTGGTACTGACTGAGCATCTCAGAGGCGGGATGAGGATTTCTTCCTTTGACCTTTCACATCCTATAGCTGATTTAGGGCTCCTGGTGCTAATTTTTGCCATGACAACACTGACGGACTAACAGCAAGGCCATGTTAAGTTTTTTTTAAACTGGAAGTATCCCCTGATGTTTCTGCAATTAGGAGCTAATCTCATTTGCTCTCTCATTTGCATTGTGGAGATTTTTACTGAGCAGCTCAAACATAGACTTGAGAAGGGAAGAAAATCCAGCTGTGCTGCTTCTTCTTTCCAGTTACTTGCAGAGACCAGTTGCACCATGAGAAAATATCATAGTCAGAGAGTGACTCCAGGGAGATAGTGTTATTTGCTGTATGAGGGAGATCTGACTTCTCTCCCACATGGATCTCCTTATACAAAGAGCTGTTATCCTTTGCCTTCTAGATACTTTACATCACAGAGGGTTAACATATTTTACCTGTGTAGCACTTAATCTTCTGCTTTTATCTGAGCTTTCTGAGCATATTTTAATCCAATTTCCCTGAAGCATAAAGAAAGGAAGGAAGTGATCTCACTTCATGCTCAGTCTGAGTAGTGCAGATGAAGAGAATTTAGTGGGCCGAGATGTTCATCTTCACAGAGACTGTAGTTATGCCTGTCTGTTTGCAAATAATACAAGGGGAAGGGGCTTACACTATCCTGTCCAACTAGACCGTTTGTGCATTGATTTTTAAAGAGAAATCATATCAGAGCTGTTATTGGGAATTATATTTTAGTCTTTATCACTAGTAAAGTTTCTCCATGTAATCACAATGTGAGGTTATATTCATCATCCTGCTAATTGGCACCATTTTCAGAAGTTCTGTCAGTTTGTCCTTATCTTTCCTCCCTAGTTTGTCTCTAATATGGATGACTAAGCTGAGTTATGTCCTGTAGAGTTTGGATGTATCACAGTTCAGTGGTTTTAGCACATCTATTTTCTTTGAATGCAAAAGGTTAATTTCATTTCAGTGCAGGTTCAATCTGGATGCTGACCTTTACAACTGGAAAAACAGATAGAATCATAGTTTAATTAACCTTCCAACCAGGACACATATTTGAAGCATATTCAAGAAACCATATGGTTTATATACTACTGGGAGTGACATTGGAGTAGAGGATCATTGGTATCCAGAAACATTATCATTGTCCAGAATTAGACAAAAGGAAAAGTTTATTACTGAAGTGGTGAAGCACACAGCTGAGCTTGGAAAGAACTAAGGTAAACTGGAAACAGAATATTGAAATTACATCTTCACACTTTGTCTTTTATTGTGAAACAGAAACAGCAAAGAAGATACTGCAACTGTCTGATTCTCTATTGACATTTTTTCAAAAACTGCCCTCTTTTCCAGGTCATTGCTGTAGTTTTCCTTGATCCATCTAAATTAAAACACAAACACATTTTGTGGAATTAGATTTTGTGTGCTATTTTTAAAGAAACTCCACTCTGGAAGTAAGTGAAGAAAAACAAATATACATTTAATCCCTTTACATTGTTTTTGCTTGATCACTCATCATTTTTAATCAGTTAAATGCTTAATAAAAATATTAGGACCTAAGACTGAATCCTTAATCCTTCCTCTGAGGCTCTTCTCTCTAGTAATTCTCTACTATCTCACACTGTGAAAGTCTTGTTTATCTTGTTTATAGTAATAACTGGCAATATTACTTAAAAAACTTAATTAACTTGTGGTCTCTCTGATCATATTTTAGGGTAAATTCTGACAAATCTATTTCTTTCTATGGTACTATAAGAATGCCTTTATCTACAACCCCTCTTGCTGTTTTGTCAGCAAGACAAAAATCAGCACGGCATCAGTAGTAATAATTGGCAAGATTACTGTTTATGTATGAGGGAAAAAAGTTCATTTGGAGCTAAAGATGGTTTTTTAGAGCTAGAAGACAATCACCTAAATATCATCTGGATTTTTATATTTGTATAAACCAATGTTTGCCAGAGCTGGGAGGGCAGGCTTACAAAAATCTGAAAGGTAACATGTTGCTGAGGATGTTCTATGAGCATCAGATTGCAAATTATGGACCACTACCTGAGATGAATGAGCCAAATCTTCAGTGGACAAGTCTCCATTTGTCTCCTGGTAAATCACCAGTTAAATACCTGCTTCAGATACAAGTGGTAGAATATTGTGTATTCTAGAGCATTTATTACAGTGAAATTTATTGAAATGTGAGGAAGTTATTATATTAGTTATTCTATTATATTTAGAAAATGGCACTAGTGATTTGGGTGTAATGTCATTTCACTTTGTTTAGTGACTAAGCAAGGCAGGATTCCTCAGTGAGAAAGCACAGAAGAGAATAGAATGAAATCACACATGCCTCATTGTTGCCTGCAGTAATGGAAAAAATGAAAAGTGTAAGGTATTAACTGATATCAAATACAGTAATTAAAATGTTTCATGAATAAGAGACTGGATAATTTCCATGGTGTTTTCAGCAGCTACAACCTTGAACATAAACACATGTAAATGCATAGAATATTGTGTGCAAATACTCAAGTCAATTACAGTGTCAGGATGTTACTCTCAACACATTAGTCTAACTTCTGTGCAGCAATTAACAGATATTAATAAAATAAATGTAGTCTATTCTATATTCTGGTAAGTAGTTATTTATAGCCACCCTGGGAAAGTTTGAATTATTGTCTGTCCTAATTGTGCCAGGGACTTTTTTATTAGGCATGAAGGTCTGACTGGGGGGAATTAATAACTGCCTACAAAGTCTTTGCATTACAGTTAATCAGATATCTTGGTGGAACCGCTTCTTATATTTTGGTCTTATCTTTCTGTTCATTCGTCACATCTAGAATCAAAAATTGTGATCTCAACAGTAAAATCTTCTCTTGCTAAGGTAACGTTTTGCCTCCACCAGGAGAGAGTAATTTTTATCTGTTTTCCCCAAACTTCCTCCTGCTTAGCCCCTTGGTGTTCCTCTTTACATCTAAGAGATTTCTGTTGATAACACAAAATCTGCTAAGAAGGAGCAATCAGTAAATGCTGTGCTCTACATGACCATCGCTCAACACATCTTTGAGACTAAATGGAGGTCATATCTGTTTGTAGAAACCTTCTGTCACAAATATGTATGACTTTTTGGCAAGTTTGCTAACAAATAGGTGCATACTGTGTTCCTAACTTCTTTATACTTGCATTATTTTATGTGGAAAATAGAACCAACATTCAGCCTTTTAATTAAACATTGAGGTAGCTAGAAAAGATAAAAACAAACAAAAAAAAAACAATTTTGTGTAATAGTTTCCTTCCATCCCCTGAATAAATGAATATATAGCAATAGTTAGGACTTGTGAGTTCTAAGAATAAGCCCAACTTAATTGCAATTTCCACAGAATCCTTTCATTATTGAATATTATGAATATTTCAGAAAGCAGAGGGGAAAAAATTGCTGTTCAAAAATATTCTAGAGGTAACTGAAACAAGGATCAAGCACTGGAGCAGGCTGTCCAGGGAAGTGTTTGAGTCACCATCCCTGGAGTTATTTAGAAGATGTGTAGATGTGGTGCTTGTGGACATGGTTTAGTGGTAGATCAGGCAGTTTTTGGTTAACAGTTGACTTGGTCATTTCCGAGGTCTTTTCCTACCTAAACAATTCTATGATTCTGTGGTTTATGAAGGATGGATTGAAGCACATAGAAAGATTTAACTTCGATGCTAGTTTCAAAGCAGAGAGGTGGCTGTAGAGACACGTTTTAACTTGAAGGTGTCTTTTTTCAAATTTTCTACACCTTTTACTGTGAATACATATATCACTCCAGGAGCTTTCATATAGAGCTTTGTTGAAAAGAATTTTATAGAGATTTTGTCATTCAGGCCCTAAAGTTTATATTTTGCTTTGATGGTTAAAGAGACATGAGTTGCGATGTTTGCATTTATGTTGAAAATTACAAAGTACATAATAACTAAACTAATTACATTAAATGATAAACTAAAATCTGCTTTATTATTTATTAACCTAATTTCACATTAAGAGGAATTTAGGGATTTCCAGAAGTAATAGGAAAGTTGCTAATGAATATATCTATGGAATCTATGTGCATCTCGGATTCAACTGGCATAAAGTTGCCTCATGTTATTACTTTTGTTATTTTCAGCTTGTGATTGTAAGGTTTCAGACATGCTAAGCCCACAGCCCCAAGATTTACAGGGCCTGCTAGTACAGAATAAATTTCTCAGCTGGTAACATTTATGATTTTTTTTCTGCATTCAGAAGTATTTCTGCATTCAGAAGGAATCCTGGCCACCAATGTACAACATAAAGGTATAAAACTTTAATTAGATATCAGATATAAAAGGGGTGATATTGAACATACAGCACATAATCAAGTAATATTTTATGGCTTTGTTGTAATTGAGGCACTTTGTGTATTTAATTAAACATTTGTTCTTTGATAAACACTTGGCTGTTAGAAAACCACTTGACCATCCAGAATCTTTCATCTCTGGTACTAACTGACTGTAATCCAGGAGGTCATGAAAACACAGACAGCAGTCATCCCTGAATTCCAGCTTCTGTAACACATTAGTTGGTCTTTTCAATTAAAATACCTGCATATAATCATGCTTAACAAAGATAAATTGGAATGGAT
Organism: Grantiella picta; assembly: GCA_013397955.1. NCBI lineage: Eukaryota > Metazoa > Chordata > Aves > Passeriformes > Meliphagidae > Grantiella > Grantiella picta. The sequence goes on from VZRM01001697.1 coordinate 729,598, forward strand.
ACCATATTATGAAATAAAAATCAAATTACATGGTCCATATACCACATCTACTTTCTTGTAAAGAGCTTACAGCTGTTTGCTGAAATTTGTATACTGACACCAAGAGTGTTCTTACAAGAGAGAGGTTCTCTGCAGAGACACAGATGTTTGGGGTAGCATCCTGAAGGATGAGAAAAGGATGTTACGGACAAGAGAAAAATGAAGAGCATTCAGACTGATAATGGAACAAACACTGATTGGAGTTCAAAATGGCAATGAAAAGCCTTCTCTTCAGATTCACTGAAAAGCAAAGTTGCATCTTTTACTGGGAGGTTTGGGAAATAAATACAGTGCCTACTGTATGTAGGAGACTGGAGGAACAGTTGATTGGCTCAAAACAACCAGGTGAGAAGTGCCTTATTCCATCAGAATGTTCTAAAGTTTGCAAATAGAAGTTGTTTTGAACCTCCTAAGCATTTTGTTGTTTCTCCTGTGCAATTCCCGAAGTAATCCAACTACCTTGCCCTAAATCTGCTGAGCAGAGTGGAGATTACAGTACAGTAAAGTACTGTCATGTTGTACAAGACAGAATGGAAAAACATCCTTTATTGATTAAGGATGAAAATGCTTAAACACATTATCTTTAAATGATAGTAATGTATAAATAATAGACACATTTGATGTAAGAGTACTACATTGAAATTTATAGTGCTGCAATTTTGTTCATACCAGAAAAGAGACAAAATGATAACTTGATGTCATAGTGAGACTTCTATTTCACTTTCTTGCTCTATATGTCAAACCCATTTAAAAAGGGTAACATGGTGTGAAAATAAGTGATAATTAAAGAGTTGCTTGATTTCATATTTGAAACCAAGATATGTACAGTGATATATATATGTGTCACACCTGTCCAGAAGTAATCAAACTAAGCTCAACTGCTAGGCTGACATTAGAAAAACAGATTGACAGATTAAAACCTGTAGGCTCTTAATTGCATTTGTATTTTAGAGAGAAAAAAAAAAGGAAGTGGTGTTTGTCTTCATTTTCTATAGCTGAGAAATGTCAAGAAGAAGTAGTATAAAAGATTTTAGGTTTTTCAAGGTAAGGTATCTTTATGAACCACACCCAACCACAAAATCCCCATAGTACGTCTCCAGTATTAAATAAATGTAAATCAAATATTGGTACAGTCAGGCAGGTTGTTTATAATTGCCAGGTAATTTAAATATGAGCAAACAAGTAGCAGAAGGTGGTTTTGACGTGGAAATTTATCACAAATTTTGTGGCTTACCTGTTTTAACTAAAGTACTCTGATTAAAATAGCATGGTGGAAATTAAACAGGGTGCCGTTAGATGTTGACAATAATAATTCAAAGCTCTGTGTTTCTGCTGAAGAGAAGTAACTTGGCAAATAGCAGTGGAAAACAAAAACATGAATAAGATGTTTGTGGGCTAAGATGTGTTTCTAAATGTGATGAGTAAATCAACAGACTCTATGTGTCAGAGAAGTAGGAGCCATGTATTGAGTGTCAATAAGAGCACAGCTCTGTGGTGAAAAACTTAATGGTAATGAATTCATGCAATTGCTCACCCTCCCTGTAGGTTTCTCTTTTGTCTCTAAAGAGCAAGCTTTTTAAAATGCCTATATGCATAGAGAAGATGTTTATGAGAGAAACAGAGAAAATTATGTGGTTCCATATTTTGACAAAACCAGGGAAACATTTTCCTGTGTTTATTTTTCATTCCATCTCATTTTCCTTATATTTACCTCTTCCTTTTTAAAAAAGGTATTTATTTTCATAATATTTTCTTCATATGTAATTAATATTATCCCTCTGCATTTTTTCATTTAGTTCCCTTTGCAAATAGTATTCCATTCATCTTGATAATACCAGGGTATGTCATTGGAGTACTGACTAGCAGTTTATTGATTTTTAAATTATAGTCTTCCTATGCTTTTTCTCTGAGACTTTTTGATAAAAAGGTAATGGCAAGTTTCACTTGTCCAGTATCTATGTTTGCAGATTTTAATTTTTAGCTATGGGATCACCTTTGGATAAAACAGGCATCCAAGGTATAATTGGAAGATCACAGGCAGCTAATTTTACTAAATTTTTCATGCAGTGCTATGCTTGATGCTTGGTGTTCACCACACAGTTCCTGAGTCAACAAAGACAGATACTATTTTAGATCTGTATTTTTGCATACTAAGTATTTTAGAATACCTAATCATAGAGAACAACCTTGAGTTAGATGCTTGTGATTTTTCTTAGGTTTAAGGTATTGTCAGTCAGCTGATGCATTCAGTGAGTGAAACTAGCGGCGTATGAAAATTTGACATCAATTTAAAGAATGAAAACAATCATGTGAAACTATGGGTGGTTTAGAGTATGTTAACCTAGAAACTGGTTAGGATATTGTTGTCCCTAGCCTCTGATCGATTGCATCATTTGGAAGTGAGCTGGGTGGTGTAACACTGGGGGGTTTCTTTTTATGTGTCTAACAGTTACTTGGGAACACAAATGCCATCACTCCAAACATCCCCTATTCCTTTCTATTCCTTTTCCCACCACCTCTTTATGCTGAGCATGGGCCATATGATCTGGAATATCCCTCTGTTCGGTTGGGATCAGCTGTCCTGGCTGTGTCCCCTCCCAGCTTCTTGTGCACCTCCAGCCTCCTCGCTGGCGGGGTGGGGTGAGAGGCAAAAAAGTCTTGACTTTCTGTAAGCCCTGCTCAGCAACAACCAAAATGTATCTGAATTTTCAACACTGCTTCCAGCACAGTCCAAAACACAGCCCCATACCAGCTCTTTCTGTGAAGAAAATGATCCCAGCCAAATCCAGCACAAACCTCATTTTCATTCGTAATAGGCATTGCCAAAAATATTTTTCCAATAAAAACCTCTGACTAGATTCTTACCTCACGATAAGTCAAGGGCAACTACGTGACACACATTGTCGTTAACTGATTTGTGTTGAACAAATTCCCAGCTTCACGGTTATTTAATTTGTAATTTTGGCAAGGATTTCTATGAACTTTTCATTTTTGCCACATATGGTACAACAAAGTAAAATCTGGCCCTTTTTGTCGTCTGAGACCGGGATTTCACTTACATCAGGTGAGTGTTTAGTATGTGCTGTTTTCTGACTATTCTGTGCATGCCTGTGCTTTGTTTCAACATTGATTCAATGCTGGCTTTTTTTCTTTTTTTTTTTGGTAATGGTGAATTTGTTCCTATTTGAAAACAGCTCTGACCTTGGACATCTGTGCAACATAGAGAAAGTAAATGAATGTTGTAACATGGAAGATATGCGTGTAATTGCAGGTAAAACATCACTGTGAAAGCCTTATCAGGAAGCATGCTATTGACTTGGCCTGTGATGGAAAGTGCTTTGAGCCTCATTAAATTGTAATTAGCATTTTCAGCTCAAAAGGGTGGTGGATCAGATTCTGATGTATTTAGCTTGCTCATTAGCAGCTTACACGGAAAAAAACCCTGACACACTGAGAGTGATATGGAGATAGGAATCTAGCACACTAGAGATACCAGGGCAGGAAGCAGCCATAAGTAACACAGCAATATGTTCCTTGCAGTTGATGACATTGTAGATTTTTGTTTAGAGGGTAAAATGGTGGAAAAGAAGATAACTTCCTAAAAATTTTAACTCTGAATCTTATTACAGTGGAAGTACTAATGTAATTTTTTATGGTGTTGTGTGCTGCAAATCTGGCCATAAAAATTTCTTAGTTACTCAATAAGTGACAGTGCCTATGACAAGTAAAGCACTGTACATTATACTTATGTAAGTTGCCCAACAGATCATGAGCCTACCAAAGTAGGTTCCTTGATCATTGCTATGGGCACTTCTACCCATGTATAAATGTTGCAAATATGCAACTTCTAAGGTAATTAAACTAACTTGTTTTATGTCATGCTGGATTATGCAGTAGTCTGTTTCCACATATGACAGTCATAATGGCATTTTGAAATCCTTTGGCATCCTCAGAAGCTTTGTTTGTGATAATTAGCTGGTTTTGCACAGTTGTGCTTTACAACAGAACCCTTCTGTCTGTTTTGATTCACCTTTTCTTTTGCCTTTCCCCTATTGAGCTTGTAAGGTAATTTGACATGAATGTTGAACTTCTTAGTAAAGTTGAAATGTCTTAGAATAGCAAGTTATTTCTTTACGAAGAGGGGAGATAGATTTTCTTACCATTTCAAATATAAACTGAACTACCAATAATTTTATATTTGGTGATTTATTGGTGTGATTTGTTTATTAGAGGAATTATATGTATGACTGTTGAATATTTGAAAGTATTAAAAAAATAGATAAAATATATAGCAGCACAGAGAATAATTGAATGAAAAATAAGGATAACTGTGAGCTCATGATAGGCTGTTTTCTCAGTATTATTTTAGAGCTAAAATCTGCTTTAACTTCCTTTCAGAATGCAAATTCCCCACATCAAAGCTGTTAATGAATTGCCAGTATCTCTGAATTTGTTAGGGTGTTATCACCAGCAACTGATTTCCCCCCTCTCCTCTCCTACAGAAAAAAGGCTGTCCAAGTCCAAACTGGCCAAGAGGCAGGGTGTGTGCTCCGTCAGTAGTAATATTATCGTTATCTTCTTGGCATAAATAGTCATAAATAAATTGTAATGTGCTTGAATTTCTTTTAAAAATTTAGACTCCAACCAAGAAACTGAAATAGTTTTTGAATAATTTATCAATAGCCACACCATGGGAGATGGTGTTATCCTGGCTCTGGCTATTCGCACTAGCCAATACTTAGTAAAGAGTAAATACATTTACATACCTAGTCATACAAATAGATTAAGAATTGGTTATCTATTTTTATATATTTTATTTTTATATATGCAATATGTTAGGTATGAATAATATAAATGGTACATATTCCATGTATTTTGTTGATAATTCAATTATAAGATTTTTTGTTTATATTAATTTTATTAAGAGTTATTGTTGTATATACTTTGTTCTTTTAATTAAAGGTTGCATCTGCATCACATTCTTTAATGTTCTCAGTGAGCTTTTTCTCCTATGAGTTGGCACTTTGAATCTAGAAGTTCTTTCATATTGAAAAAATTCTGGATTCCGCAGTAAAATTATGCACCATGCCCAATAATTACAGTGTGCTTATGTCTTAGTTAATTATGGGCATTTTGTTTAACAGTTAAATGTTGTCTGGTTTGTGATTTTGTATTTCCATTTTCATGTTGTGGTCTTGAAATAAGTATATCAAGTCTGTACATCAATTTTAATGTCAGTTCCTGCTCTTTCAGAGACTGATGTTCCTACTTGACATCATCTACATACCTGATAGCTCAGGCCATAAAGAGAAAGCAGTTTCTATGCCTATTAAAAATTCTAGAAGTGAAAAGGGGCTGACAGGAGGCTCCTGTGCAGATGCTGTGAGGAGATACTATGTGGAAAGGCACTTCAGCCAGGCAAAATTGTGTTTGTTTGGTCTGTGTTGTGCTTACATTTAGGAGGCATTTAGTTTTGTGATGTGTTGTGACATGAATTCCAGATGAAAACCTATCTTAACAATCATGTGTGAACCCTAAGGCTGAGGTCATTCCACAGATGTGTGAAGTGGCACGTGGCACCACTGGGATGCAAATACTAAGAGTCCACAAAAAAGAAAAAAAAAGACAAAATATTTTGTACAAGGGGGTTCTTTTGGGGGGGAAGGTTGGGTGTATTTGTATGACAGAAGCTGTTGCTTAAGATTCTCCTGTGAACTGAGATATTCTGATTAATTCTCGATGCTTTTGTGCTTACCTCAGAGAGATGAAGTGCAATCCATTAGCAACGTTCTTGGGTCAGCCTGAGTGATGCTCAAAGCCAGAACAAAACAAGGGACAACTAAGGAAAGAAACCAGACAAATGGATTAGTTTAAAATGTGCTGTGCTACCCAGCAAGACTTAAAATCATTAACCATGCATATGAATATTTATATATGAGCCAGAAAGTTACCAGCTTTCCTGCCTTCCATTCTCTAATGAGAGCCTGAACTATTCACAGCAGTATTTTAGAAATTTATTGTTACTAAACGTCTTTCTCTAGCCAACCAGAGTTTTATTCTCTTACTTTCAAAACAAAAATCTGTTCATAATCAGTGCAAGTCACATTTCCAAATTAAGGGAAAAAAAAAAAGGAAAAAAGAAAAAAAAAAGCAAGCTGTATCTAAGTATTAGAAAGTTTAATGGGCTTAGATTTAAGATGGCCACTGAAAATAATACTACTTCAAAAACTGAAATGAAGTTTTAGGAGGTACTTTACTGTTATTTAAAAAAAAAAGATTTTGCACTCATTTTTAATTATTTTGATTGCAAATTAGGTACAGAGGTTTTTTATTATTATTATTAGTAGTAGTATTATTATAACGTTGGGCAGGTGCATGTGGCGTTCCTCCCAAAACACTTCCATGAACATGTCATAATCTGAAACTTTGTGCTATTATTTCTCCTTTGTCTACCTCCCAGAATTTGTACTGAAAGCTGAATTACATTTTCAATTATATCCTTGTAAGTGGTCTTGGTGAAACTGAATTCTTAGGAAACTCACAAACACAGACGGATTTTTCTTGAACTTCCAGTAGAATAGTTACAGGAACTTGTTTTTGTGCCATCACATTTCTGAAAAGATACCATATGAGTGTTTGCAGGATGTAACGTAGGATAGAAGAGATGAACATTGGTGGAACAGGATATCTGGTAATAAGGAGAGGCATTTCTGTGTGGTCTTCTTAAGACAACCTACAACCCAAAACGCTCGTACCTATCCAGAAGGAGTCTTGGGAGGAGTTGTTCTGTTATTTTGTTGACTGAAGGAAAACAAGTTTTTTTATTGAGGCATCTCTCTGAATATCTTGTTTTCACTTTGCCCAAGGGCCGGAACTGTGTATGTGTAAATTTAGAAAACTCAGTCACTGAGATCAAAAATCCCCTTTACAGACATTAAATAATTCCTGATGAGGAGTGTCATACTAAAAGGTGAATGCTACTTTCTCCTGAAATAATCTGATTAAAAGAGTGTAATAAGACATTTCCTTGATGCATATGTATCATATATACATCTATACATACATTTTATATGTACATACATAAAAGTATATATAGATATATGACATCATTGGTTATATATTTTGGATTTACATTATGGATATGTCTGCAGTGGTGCCACCTCTCCTCGAGTTCTGTGTGCAGTTCTGGGTACCACAATATAAAAAAGATATTAAAGCATTAGAGAGTCCAAAGGAGGGCTACAAGGATGGTGAAGAGCCTTGAGGTGAAGATGTGAGGAGCAGCTGAGGTCACTTGGCTGTTCAGCCTGGAGAAGACTGAGGTGACACCTCACTGCAGTTCAAGGAACATTTGGACAACGCTCTCAGGCACATGTGTGACTCCTGGGGTGTCCTGTGCTGGGCCAGGAGTTGGACTTGATGATCCTAGTGGGTCCCCTCCAACTCAGTATAGTCTGTGTTACTTTGTTAACTTTTGAAATGTAAATTAGTATTGAATCTCTCTAAAAAAAATCTTACTGTTTAGCAAGCTTGTAGGGAGAGCATTCTTCAATTAAGATTGTTTCTCTTCATTTAGTTATAACAAAAATCAATTGTTAACAGTGTGAGTACTTTGCAAATGTAGATCATTAAAATAGAAGTACACAGACACTCTAATGACACATTGCAAAAGTGATTTTGCCATAACTTTTCTGTTCTGTTCTTTTGTTGTATGAATAGTCATGCAAGCTCAATAGGAACTCCAATGAAGAATTCTATCTTCGATTTATGTACTGTTATTTAGTGCAACATTTTTTGTTCTATTTCAGTGCTTTTCAGGATAATTCACCATGAAATAGGTGAACCTAGTAATGAAGATTAAATTTTTTTTTTTCCAAAAAACCTTAGAGACAGCACTCTTTCTGTCACTTTAGACCATTCAGTGTATGAGCAGTACTCTGCAGACTGTGGGTGCTGGGAGTTTTCAGTTAGAGAGTCAGATGCTTGTGTATTTCAAGTGAAGGAGATAACGTGCCAGAGAGAAGAATGGATCATGTAAAAAGCCTAGAGATCTGTAGTCAAGAAACAGATTTTGAAAAAGAATCTTGAATGACAGATTGCTGAAAGCAAAGAAGTTAGAGTTCCAGGGCTCACTACACTGTCAGAAAATGCAACATATTTTTTAGTCCAAGTGATGGACAATAAAGGCTGCATGCTTTTAGCAGGGAGTTTCTCAGCTGTGATCCACATTTATAATTTCTAACCACAAAAAGAGAATTAATTTCATGGGTCCATAACTTCTATTATTTTGAGGTCAAAGCAGAGCTGCTCTGAATGATATACCCAGAATACCCAAAGTGTATTTTCTATGGATATGAATGCAGACATTCGAAACTGTATATATTTAATGTTGTTGAGAAAGGATAGGCAATTATGAATTTATTACCAAAGCTACAGTGTATAATATATAACAGAAGTAATATTTGAATCATAGGATACTTCAGGTCAGAAAGTGCCTACTGCATGTCCATGTTCAAAGTGGGGCCAACCTCAAGGACGAAATGTAATAAATGAATCCATAACTTGAAGAACTTATTTTTTCTAAATGGTTCTTAAAAACCAGATGAAACTGACAAACAAGCCTGAAAGTAGTAAAGTCCTGAGAATTAGCTTTCTATGATAGAATAAAATGGAGAGTGCTGTGTGGCCAGGGAGCTCAGTGATGCTTGATTTTGATGGTAAGTGAAGACAAAGTAAAAAGAGAAATGGTTCTGGATATTAATATCTGCAGAACAAAAAAAAATGGCACTGAGGGATGGAATAAAAACATAAGCCACCTACTGTCTGGAGGAAGAGAGATACGTAGGTGTATGAAACAACAAGCAGTTTTAAAACTGTTTTTTTCATATGGATATGCTTGCTGGGGTTGAGATCAAAGTGGCTTTTTAATACAAAAATTACAAAAGTGGGGTTTTTTCCTAAATGTTTCCTGAAAAATTGCCTAAGGTTTGTTTTTGGTCATTTGTGTCACCGCAAAACTCTTCTGTGCTACAAAGTATTGGGGAAATACTAATATCTAGACAGGACATGCTTTAATGGAGTAGGAAATTTAGCCTTTGGTTGCTAGCAGCTTCTGTATTTTTCTGTAGTTTTTTTAAATACAGACTGAGGAGAGATGGGTCATAGTCAAGTTGAAAGCCTCTTGTGGGCAAGTATGCATGTATGTGTTTGCATGATGAATGAATTGCAAATACAGCTGAAGAAGCGAAAGCTCTGCTTTGCGTTTTGACCCCCTGCTCCTCCAAGTAGGTTATCCAACAGACTTACACACCTGATATCTAGTTCAACTCCTTCTAGGTAAAAATCAGTCTTGTTGACATGAATGTTTGATGTGAGTGTTTGAATCTACATTCTCAAATGCTGAGAAAAATATTTTCATTACTCCTTTAAGATACATGCATTTACCAAGGGGATGAGTCCTGATTTTGAAATATCTTACCTTTTCAGTGCAAATGAAGCTGAATCTGTTGCCAAGGAAGTGTAAATACTCAATAAATTTTTTAACCACTTCTCCACTTCCTCTGGATTGCTGGGAAAAAAACCCCACAAACAACGTGTGCTATAGAAATGTAACTCTTTGACAAACAGCTTATGAATGGATTTCAGCCTATGGTGTTGGTTTGTGTATATGTGTTGTTTGCAAGAGGGAGAGGGGATGGAGGAGTAGGTGTTACATGGAGCTGCATCTCTGCCTGGTTGCAATTCATTGTTCTCAGAACATATCTGTCCAGGAAGTCATCTAGTACCACTAATTTTTCTGAGATGATGAATTCTACTTTTTTTTTTTTTTTAAAAAAAGCAGAAATATGTTCAGTGTGACTAGGAAGCTTTTATTTTTGTCATGAAACATTCCTTTTCATACTTAAGTACCAGATTTCATGAGAAGCTCTGATGATTCATTGATCTTTCACTCAAAACATTTTTTTATAAAAAACTGCAAAATAAACCAACAGTAATTAAATGATAGCATTAATTTCTTACAAAACTTCAAAAACTTTTACTCATATAATTTGCAAGTTTGTTGTGATGGTTTATTTCTTGAACTGTCTTCCACTGTACAGTCAGTAGCCAAACTGAAGAAAAAGAGAGGAAGAGAATCTCTGTGCAGTCACGATCACAAAAATGATGACGTAGAATCCAAATGACATAACTTTTTTTCATCTTTTAATTTTGTTTTCCAGAATGACAAATCCCCAGGGCGTTCCACAAGTCGATCAAGTAATATTTCAAAGGTATGTGAAATCTATTTCCTTTTTCTAGAATTTAAAGAAAACTATGTCGTTAAATATAATACAGTACTTTAATCCATTGTATTCCTTATATAATATTTGATTTTAAAAATCAGATTTTAAAGTTTTGCTGCTGAACATTATGGTTACCGTGTAAACTCCATCATGAAGTATAAATATATAAAATTAGTCATTACTGTAAATGGTGCAATAATAATGAGCAAATTACACAGGCACTTTTTTTCACCTGCTTTCCCCAACTTTTTAATGTTACCCTAACACTTTGGCTTAAGATAGAATTACTAGTTGACTTTTTTCCTCCTGCCCTACCCAAATAATAACAGCTGTAATATGTAAAGCCATGAATCTGTCTTCATTTCAAACTGAACTCTGAATTCCTTTTACAGGGATATATGGTTCACTGAAGTCAGTACTTTACATCTAAATGTTTTGTTGTTTCTAGGAAACAGAGAAGGGAAACTTTAAGAAAGGCAAAATGTGGTTTGTACTGGAGTTTTTTTGTTTTAACCCCCTTTATTTCTGTATTTTTGGTTCAGATGGGGCTGAAATCTATGCCAAAAAGCCAGGATATATAGGAGGTAAAAGATAAAAGTCAATAAATGTTTGAATCCAAGCCTAATCATCTGCCATGCATTATGTTTGGTTCTAAATATTAAATATTTTGATATTAAATATTCAGAGCAAGCACAGTATCCTTAAACCTCTTCTCCACAATATTTTTGTCCTTGGGGTACACACTGTAAAATGTTTTTCTTCTCAGAGCCATAAACCAAAAAAAAAAAAAAAGACAACAAGCCCCAACTGTGATTTTGATGTCAAATACTAGTTCTATGTTAGGTTCTACTCTCTTACATTAAGAAGGGAAAAAGAAAATGAGGGAAAAATATGTAGAATATACCCAGCCTGCTGTAGGATATGGCTGAAACTCTCCCAGACTTACTTCCTATCTTTAAATATTATCTAGTTATAGACTTACAAACTTGATCACTGGAATTGTATTAATTATTTTAATTAGGAGTTCTAAGTGCATTTCTCTAGTTATAGTTACTGTAAATCTTTTATGACTTGATATTACTTTTTCTGCTTTTTTTAAAAGACAGATGCATGGGTTACACTGTGACAAAGCCTAAATATATTCACTGATATGAGCAACATGCCAGTGACTAACATTTATTTTGAAGTGATTTCTGCAGAAATCAGTATAGTTGCTTAATAGAAAGTGATATTTGTGCTGGTTTTAGTTGCAAGCTGAAAAAACAGGTTTTCAGTTATGTGCTTAATCTTTTTCTGATGTATAGCATCACTCATTGTTTTGGATCAATTTTCCTTTGCAAAGCTACCTGTCAATGAGGCTTTTCAGATGCTGATAGACATTTGATTTGAATTTCAGTGTTGTTTGTTGTCTGACTCAAAATGCTTTTTCTGTAAAACAGGTGTTTGTATGTGTGTGTGTGTATACATAGAAAAGTAAACACCTGAATTTGCAGGTTAATATTGCATGGCAGAAAGTGATAGTAAAACATACTGCACCTCAAAACAAGATTGAAAGCTTCTAGGTCAGGTAAACTACGTGCCAAAGGCAAGAGATGTGTTCTGTGCAGAGTCAGATCTTGAACACAATAAAAATTTCAGTGGGCAGAAAAATTAGAAAGTCTTTATCTAAAAATATAAATTAGTCATCAGAACATTGTCTTTGACTTTTTCATTTGCCTGTATGTATAAGTTAAAAAGGGTCAAATAGTTATATTTTAATAGTTACTGGGGGTTGTGTGTTACACCCTTGGTTGGGTGTGGAGCTCCTGCCCCAAAGTAAAGTAGATACCACTTGATTTTGTATCAGCCTATGAAATGAAATATACATAGAGTCTGTAAATACTGATTCATATTTCATAGTGCTCTTAAGCTGTTTATTTGGAGAGGACACCTGAGGTTTGCAGTGTATGCTTGGGCAATTTTGCATGCTAGGTACATTAACTCTGAATTTTGTGGTATTACAGAATAAACTGAACTGTTGAACATTGAATATGTCTTATCTAGTTTTAGTGAGAAGGAATGGTTTTGATTTGTTATTTTGCAGATAATAGTCAGTATATACCTATCCAATCTAGAGATTTTAAAATTAAACATTTCCAAGAGGGCTGGAGAGTGTGTGTGTATAAATCAACACTTCAATTTTACCATTCACTTTTAATGACAAAACTTAAAATATTTGACGGACAGCTGTGGCTCTCTTCAGTGAACAGCCACCTGGGAATTTGTTCATTCACCTCAGCCTTTTATTTATTTATGTCAAGAAAACTGCCCTGGTACTCCAAAAGCACAGCTTCTGTTAGTTTTTGAATCAGAGACAATTAGGAAAATGTATCCGTATGTATGACTTTTGCGGCACTTCTGGTAATAACCTAGATTTTTCCTGTGCAATCAATAAATCAATAAATAAACTTTTTGCCTTCTGCCCTGCTGTCATGAGATTATTAGATAAAATTTTGGACTGATCAGTATTTCACATTATCTTGTATTGAATATTTCAATAATTTTTTACTAGTTATGGCTTTCAAAACCTATCTACTCTAATACACAGAAAGGAAAAGATAAAGTTTTTGGAAATGTGAGTTATGAACCAGCCTTGCTGATTTTAAAATGTTATTATTTTTTAAGCATTAGAATTTTTTTCTCACCTCCTTCCTATGTTGCTGGTAGCAGAAGGAACTTTATTATTCTTTGTAAGAGATAGTCTTGTGCAGTGTTCAGGATTTCAGAACTGAAATTATCTTATCTGCATGTGTTTAAAATCTAAATAAATTAAAAACTTGACCTTGTTCATTACCTATTTGCCATTGCTTAGTTTTCTTTGCACTGTAGCTTTTTTCATTAAACTTCTTATGTCTTCCTAATACATGTATAATTTAAGAGGAAAGCTAGTCACAGAAGAATCTGGTGGATTCATTGTTTTCTGTTGTGGTTAACCAGTGGAACAAATCTTGTGTTTGAATTACTGTCTGTGGGGGTTATGCTCTATATGTATTTCTGAGGCTTCCTGGTTATGTTAAAATACCTTCTGGAGGACATGTTTCTGAAACATTGTAATTATCTTTCAGTATGTTAATTATGATTCAAGAGCTCATTAGAGAAGCATGCTCTCTCCATAGTAAGATTTGAAATTCTCTGATGGGAACCTTGGGCTTATTTTTCAGTGCAGGGAAAATCAGGCTTGGAGCAAATTGCCTGAATTTTGTTTTGCCTCAATTACTTCTCAAAAGGCTGGAGCAGGTGTTAGAACACTTTTTATTTGCAAGTCTCTGAAGCATCCATCTAACAATACTCAATGTTGAGTTATATCAGGAGGTGAGGTGATTGTTTTGGAATATTCTGTGTGATAATATTCACTTGTCTAATTTAGAATATTAATAAAAATAGAGGAAAGAAAGAAGGAAAGAATTTTTTTTACTCTGTGTTTGCAATGTCTGATTTCTTGTGGTGGGTGGGGCTCCTCTCAGTAAGATACAAATGAAAACCGAAAGGCAGCAGGATGCCAAAGTAGTGTTCACTAAAGCTCAAGATGAAAAATTTATTGTTGCTAATGCATTGATTGTTGATTTGAGCCACTAAGTTTGTGATTCTGAAATAAATTTTACAAACTGGATATCAAATTCTGTAATAAGTAATATAATATTTATCCTCTTGTGTTATAAATTACCATTTAATCTCTTCCATTAAAATGGAATAATCTTTCACAAGGGTTTTGATATTGTCAAATATTTCATCCTCTCTCAGTATGAGGTGAATGTATGATGAGTCCTGTGTGGCAATGGGGATGATTTACACCTCTTGGGGCCGAGCTCACTGTTACACACTATAAATGTTTGTGATGGGCAAACATGCCACCAGGTCTTAGGGAGTGACACCAACAGAGAGCACATAATATCTCCTGTCTGCATTATTGTAAGCACAAATTACAGGTTTTATGGTGAAAAAAACCAGAAAGGAACTTAAATGTTCTTTTTAAAGGAGTTCTTAACATGGACTTTGATAGCCAGAACTAGGATTGCAGCATTTCCAAGATAACTTGTTGCATGACTGAATACTAAAGACCACTTGTGTGACCCCTTGCATTTTGCTACAGGGGACCGCAATGCAAGCTGATTCATAGTTCTTACTGTTCTTTGCCAATTTCACACTAAGCATAAATGAAAATCCTCTTTCAAATTGGTGGTTGCTGTTATTTTCAATATTTCAATAATTTTCAATATTTTCACATAGCAGGTTGGACTAGATGTGTAGGTTCTAGATTACTGTAGTGAGGAACTGAGAGAAAACTTAGGGCTTTCAGAAAAGAAAACAAATTAGGAAAAAAAAAATCCTTGCTCTTGTAAAGCATAAAATGTCAGCCTTAAAAAGTGCTTTTACAGTGAATAATAACATGTATACAAAACAGGCATTAAAATATGAGTATAAATGTCACATGAGTCATCAAATCATTCTTCTTGCTCATAAACAGAATCATTTTTATCAAAGGTGAAGACTAACCTACCACTTAGCTCTCATTTACTGTAAACAACAGTACAAAGTAAACAAGTTAGTTAAAATACTTTGTTCATCAAAACAGAATTTGTTTTGAAGGCAAAAAAAGGTAGAAAACCTAGAACTAGATCCATTACATAGTAACTGTTTCTGCACTTTTTTAAACTCCTAGATATGAATGTTTGATTTCTATGTGTAGAGAATGCTTTGTGGTTTGTCCTTGCAATTTATTCTTTATTTACAATAAGCTTAACAAAAGTCATGACAGCAGAATTTACCTAACTCTGCCTGAAATTTGAACTTCTGAATAAAATTGCGTGAATACATGCCAATATTAAATACATGAGGACAACCATTAGAAAATTATACAATTTCAGTTTACTTTTGGATACACTTTTTTTTGGACCTGTTATAAACTCAAGTTCTGATGAGAGGGAATACATTAAAAAGTGTGATTGTAGGTATACAAAAATTATTCAGATTCTGCTTTTTTAAATCACAGTTCTTACCGGCAGTGTATTCTGAGTATACCTAAATGTGCCACATTGATGCATCCATATAAAATTGCATATACATGTGAAATGAGTTGTGCTACAATTCCTATGTTTTTATACAAGCTTACTCAGTGTGTAATGCCTGTATATAATTTCAGTTTCTGTAAATACATTCTGTTATCACAGAATTCAGTCCTATCCTATGATAGCCAATGTCATACAGAAGTAGCTTTGATTTGTTTTCAGTAAATGGAGCATGCAAGTTATTACATATGCTCATTGTTTATAATTATTGTAATTATTTCCATAATTATAAATAATAATTATGATCTGTAACATACCTATTACATATATGCTCCCGGAAATCTTTGCATGGCATTTATTTTTTCACCATGGCACTCAGAAGCACATTTCATGTATTTGTCCTAAAATCAAATTCAATTAAGCAATCTTCATTGCTACAGGGGTACAAAATTGGGGGGGTTGTGCAGTTTTAGATTTATTGCACTTCATAAAAATATGGTCTCTCCTGTTTATCGCAATGTGTTCTCAGGGTTTCACTTCTTTCAGTTCAGTCCTTTCCTTATTCTTACTACAAGTCTTTTGCTTTGGCACATTTAGGTTTCTCTCTTTCCCTAGGGTTGGAATAAATAGACATCAAATACACACCAGAATAGAGTTGTTCAAATATACCAATGATATCCTCAGAGATGGGAGTTTATCCAGTCTGTCTCCTGCACAGTCCACCAGACCAAAGGAGGAATGTGGTGGGTGTGTGCACTCACATACATAGGCACTTGTGATAGCATGGCAGGAATGTCTTCTGAGTGAAAGCTGTTTAGAATACGGAATGTTTTGAGGGTTTCAGTCTTGCAGATAGAGGGACATGTGAAAACAGATGCCCTCTTTGGAATAGAAAGTCTAAATAGAAAGTTCTCTGAATACTGGCTACCTTTAGAAATAAAGTACTGCAAAATCCAGTAACACAGAAAATACATTTTGTACTTCACCTTTCCTATAGGCTGAATTTCCATTTAGCTCTCTCCAGACAGTCAAAAGTGCTGGTCTCATGGCTCTGCACCTTTTGTATAAAACTGAGCACATCCTTTGTTCCAACTGCCTAATTTTTTTTTCTAAGAAGTATGAAACATTTTTATTATTAAGAAAGTGATAATGACTAGCAAGATGCATCCTTGAAGAGAATCATGAATGAAAAATATTGTGTCACTATGATACAAAGACTTTTGATTGCTGTAATCCATCTGGTAATTTAAAGCTTAGCTAGAAATTCTTCTATGTCTATAGAAAAAGTAGACTTTTTAGTTGAACCTGTACCTTGAAAATAAAGATTAACATAAATTAGTAAGGCAGGAGAAAACAACTTAAAAAAGCTGGTTCAATCTACAAGTCAAATCTGTAATTACTCGTTTGCTTCATTTTTTAAATGATAGTATAGATTTGCCACTTGCAATTTTGATTTTAGATTTCAAACCACTTTATAACATGATTGTACTGACTTTCAAAGGTGCTGAATGGTATTGTCTGGCAGAATCGTAAGGATATTTCTGCTCTTCCTTGTGTGTTACTTTTCCTTTTATTCCTTTTCTTCAGAGGCAAGTGAAAGGATGGGAAGGAGGACAGGAGAGAAAGAAAAGGTTTGGGGAAGAAATGTGCAAGGAATAATTTACAAAATAAGAAAATCTGTGAAAGATAATTTAACAGAAATTCAGTTACCAATTAATGTAACAGTTGCTGTAAAGACATCAATCAGATTAAAACAAATTTGAAATCTGAGCACAAAGCTGGAACTCCATCATAAAGAAACAAATAAAGAAAAAAGCCCATCCAAACAAACAAGCACCCAGAAACCCCGTCCCCCAAACCTGTGAGCATAAGTTTCAGTTGCCTTTGAGACAGAGCTTGAAAAATAACACCCGGCTTGAGTCACCTTCTCCATGTTTTTGGACTTTTTGGACCTGAGGAAATGTCCACATAAAAGTTCACAAAGGTGGATGTTTTCCACAAAATGTTGTATTGTTTACAAAGCAGAAATTTTCAGATTTAAATGCACAGACTGGGTCTCCTGCTGAGCTTATTGCCATGCAAACTGCTCTAATCTTGGAACGTATCCATTCCTTTGTGTGCTGTTTTTCTAATAGGATAGAGTTTCAGCTTTTTAGCTATAATGGCTGATGGAATCTGCAGTATTCTGTGATGCATCGCTGCTATTAGAGCAAACTCAGTAGGAGAATAAAAGCACTAGACATATTCTCTGTCTGCCCTATCACCTGTCAATTGTCTGCAGCTTTCTACTTCAGCAGTGTTGTAAGTGGACCAGATCTTGGAAATGCCTCTGCCCTTCCCTATTCAGAACAGAGACAGCAGAGGATTCATTAGCCTTTCTGGTATTATCTGTGAGGCCAGATAATACCTTTCTGGTATTATCTGTGATGCTGTCCATTGCATCATCTGGTTTGTTAATTTAAAGCTCCCTTCCTATGTGAACCCTTTGCACTTCTGGAATGTGTTTTTATTCTTTTATTTTTTTTCCCTCATCTTTTTTTCCTAATTTTTTTCTTTTTTAGGCCAAAGTAGAGCCCTTCTCTGTTCTGAAGAAGACCACAACTTGACTCATGTTTTTGCACTAGTTTCAACATACAGGTTAAGCAATACATGGCCTGTGAGGACTCCCTTTTTTCTTATTAACTGAAAAATTCTATCAGATCCTGAACACATAAGTAAAGGCAGTCTTAATTTGAAATTTTTACTGTTTTCACCAGTTGAACTTAATTGAGTCCCCCATTTTTGTCTTTGCTGATCTTTTAACACAGACACATGTGTGTGACACTGAAGTCCCCTTGTGTCTGGTAAGTGATTATCATCTCGCTTATCCTGAAAACTCTGTATTTACCAGTATTCTGTTTGAAAAACACAGTATCAACATACCAAAAAATAATTATGGATGAGTGCCCTGTCCTGGCTGTTAATTGAATCTCTTTGTTGTGGTCATGGGTGTTAATTATCTCTTGAACAAGAGAGTCCCTCTAAGCTGGCCAAGAGAGCAGAAGGTGGTGAATCTCCCTCTACTAAAAATCTTTTTGAAATGCCAAACCTAATCAGCTGGATTTGGCATTATCCCTTAGACCTCTTCCTTGTTTTGATGGCATAGGGAAATGAGCTGTCTTGCTTATAAATGAATTGTGAGACAGCTTTATTTTGAACTACCACATTTAATTCTGCTACTGATATAATTTGCTATGATAAAATTAGTACAGTGCTTGTTTAGTTTTCCCATTCCAGTGAGCTGTACAATATACCTGTCTGCAGAAGGTATTTATTCAAGGAATACTATTTAAAAAAATATTCGTTATTCTGCCTGCCAGGTGGAATTGGAGTCCTCAGCTTCAATCTGATCCCTCTTTTCGCTAAATACAATATCTCAAAATATTCAGTGTGCTGCATAGCAATATAGCAATGGGATAGCAATTATAGCAATAATATCTGTCTGCTTGAAACTGTTTCCAACATCTGTTGCATATACATTCCCAGAAGAGCTGGACTGATAAGATGTGAGCAGAATATATTCAAATTATCATGTTCTGGTTTGTCAGATATGCCTTGAAAATACACAATTCTCTCTGTAAACACGCTACCCAACTAAATGGCCCTTTATGTATCTTTGCTCTCAGACTGGATTTAAGAGATATAATTATTTAAATTTTTTAAATTACTTTGGGAGGTATAGCTTGTAGAAGAGAGGGTAAAGAGGGAATATTGCCAAAGGAATTGGGGTTAACCCAGAGGTAATGCTGGTAGCAGAAAGCAGATACAGTTACTGCTGTCAGAACAGAGTAGGATGAAAAAGCAGAGGGGTTTGGGGATAGATGTCTGGACTACGCATCCAGCTGAGTTGAAACTGACAGGTTTTTAAAAGCAGCTCAACTAGCAGTGAATTATTATATTCATATGACATGTGGTAGCAGGGACGGACCTGACATTAACAGGTCCTTTCATTCCTATTTAATTACAAAGATAAGTCTGGATTTATTTACAAATTAAGGGCCTCCATTACCTGTGAGGGACACAAATCAACTTCAGAAAACTATTATCAGAAACGTTAACTTTCTTGATTTTAGAAAGCACTCTATCAGTTCATTTTTGTTTCCACAACACTGAACACTTTTACGATTCATCTGGACAGGGTGTTGGGACAGGTTGTGCACACTGTGCTTTTGCCAAGAAAGGTTGGACTAGATGACCTTTGAGGTACCATCCAACCTGGTATTCTGTGATTCTGTGATTTTACCATTAAAACTAATTTAATGTAGATAAAAATCAAAATTTGTATTACAAAGAATAGAAACCAATTGAACTAAATTTGCTCACAGGTAAGAATCTGAATTATCTAGTTTATAACTTGTCATGTTGGAGTTTTTATGCTTTGTTTTTGAAGACTTAAGTGGTGCATTGGCTTTTTGCCTGTCAGTTGTCATGTTTGCTCCAATACGGTTTAGACAAACAAGCAAAAAGCAATCATTTTTTAAAAAGATTTTTATGTAAATTGTTTTTGAAGGAAATAAACTTTTCTCTGAGTTATGTGCAACTAAACATCCTTATGCCTGCACAGAGGAACTAGAAAGTCAATTTGACTGAGCAGGGCTGAAACAGTCCAGACCTCTTGACAGTTGAAAGTGAAATGTTAGATTTAAGTAGTCAAATGAGTAATGTAATTTTTATCTTAAATTAATTAGATTTCCACCTGTCTGCAATTCCAAATCATAAGTGTAAAAGCTTTTCAAGGAGTTTGTTTAATTTTTGGCTTTGTTTCAGCTTTCTTAAGAACTGTCTAGCTGACTTCCTGCTTTAATAGCTGCTGAAAGTTTCTTGAACTTGTGCAGATCTACTGTATGGTTACTGGGCCAGCTTAGCCATTCTCGTTATCCCTTCAAGGGATACTGCTTGTGGCAAGGTGATATAAAAATTCCTTTTACAGTATGGAGATGACCTGACCACCACTGAAGATCATGCCAAACCCCTGTAGTACAGAGATCCCAAAAGAAGCAATGGGAGCAGTCCTGGAGGTGTGAGGAGAAAAAAAGAAATGAGAGCTCATCATGAGGGATGAATTCAGGAGCTCAGCTTGACTCTGGGGCTGAGTTTCTTCAGCAGTCCTTCACCTGGGGTTTAGTCTGGAGGGACGTTTTTTCATGCAGCAGCATGTAACCCAATAACATTAGTTACTGGTGCTGATGTCTGCATCTTTCCTCAGTAAGTAGCTTTAAGATGTGCCTAATTGCTTAATGCTAATCACAAAGGCTGAGGTGGAAGAGGATTATATACCCAATGATGCATATAACATATGTTTCTAATAGGTATGTAAGAAAAATTCATACTCTATCACAATTCATATAATTGAAATACTGCTTTTGTAGAAAAGGACATATGAAATACAGTTTCTCTCACTGATACTTGTCCTTTTATTCCAGCAGGAGACTGCATATGGACACACTAATGTTCCTTCTTTGTCTGGTGAATCCAGACATGGCAAAAACATTAAAACACAAGGATTGTGTCCAAATGCCTTATCAATGTAATTTCTCATTTTGGCTTAGTTGTTGTATCTCTGAGTTTCATTAATGGAATTAGTAGTAAAGAATTAGTAATATTGTTGGTGGTTTTGGTGTATTTTTGCCATATTAATCAGTAGGTAAAAATGGTTACTTGAATTCCAAGAGCTAGAAGATTGTTTTCATGCAAAAGCACTGTTCTTAATTATCAGCTGGTATCCAAAAAAAAGCAAAAATGTACATAATGGTGACTGATGTTTCCAAAAGATGTATGCATTAAATATAATAGATATTGAGAATCTTGGACAGAAGTGAAGTATTGGTAGGTTCTTGCTGTATGTAATTATTCTTGCTTGTACTACTAATTTTCAAACACCTTTTTAACACCACAAAAAGGTCTGTGAAAGTTGAGCTAGAAATCATTTCAATTATCTGACTGAATTTGATTTGCCAGTACAAAAGATTGGGATAACAGGCTTTACATCTTTGTGTGATTTGTTCTTTGTACTCTATTCATCCTTCCCTTGCATCTGCTGCACAATCTTGTGGAATTCTGAGGATTGGACTATTTTGTCTGCATTTGATAGTGGTGCTCACAATGGGGTAGGGTTGCATACTAAAAGCTAATACACCTGATCATCTAAAGGAAGGTCATAGCCTTAAGAATGATTTGTATTGAACCCACTTCCCACAATACTGTGTCTGTGAAGGATCCTGAAGAATCACAATACCTTGGATTTACATTTGGATTCCATACAGTTCGGCTGCCAATAGATAGCAAGGCAGATTGAAATGGTTTGCTGTTAACACCATCAAAATATGTTTTCAGTGAAAGTATTGGGTAACTGAATCTGCAATTTGTAGCAACAATCTTATGAGCAAAATGTCACATACTAAACATGTTTTATATCTCTTCTGCTGTTTGAGAATGTGATCACCTCTGTTGAGATGCAGTCTGTACTTTGGGTTTCTCAGGCTCAACTCAGTTTAATATTTTCAGCTCTTCTAGAAGATCCGATTGCCTTGAAAATCTTTTAAAACACAGTCTAATCTTCTTGCTGTTTCATCTGTCTGCTCAGCCGAGGTTAGCTTTGGGTTCTTCATCACTCAAGTGTATCGCAAATACATGTCACACAATTTGGAAAGGAATCATCATGGTTGATTGCACTAAATAAAAACAGTATTCTTTCCCATCAGGCATTTACAGTAGAGCCAAATGAAAATTCAAATGTTGAAAGCTGCTTCCTCAAACAGTGACAAAAAGTAGTCATGAGCGAACGAGAGCTCAAACACTTCAGTCGTACTTAGTTCCACAAATAGGTTTCACTTTTGTTCGAGCTTCCTGTATTTTGTGAGCTTCTGTGTGTTCAACAGTGCGCTATGAACAGCAGAAACAGTTATTTTAATTTTGTGATCATGTGGCAAAGCAGAAAAATATCTGCAATGTATTTCATGGACAAAGATTCCAAACTGTCTAACTTATTTCAACAGGCAAGCAGTCCTACAACAGGAACAGCTCCCAGGAGTCAGTCTCGGTTGTCTGTCTGCCCCTCCACTCAGGACATTTGTAGGTATGTGCTGAGAAAAATGTACTGTCATCTGGCTGATACTTGTCAGTTGTTTTTATTAAATATTATGTAGCTCTTGCTTCTGCTTAATTTTATTCATGATTGACGTAGACTTTAGTTTTCTTTTGATCCCTCTGTGTTTCATTTTTGTCTTTGCTTTTTAGTCTCATGCTTTTCTATTAAAAGTCATGATCTCATTCTCATCCTTTTTTTTTTTTTTNTTCTCTTTCCACCCACCCTTACCATTTCCATCCCTTTCCCTTGCTTACTGCTTTGTCTAGATCTACTACCTTGCATGATTTGTCAGAAGATGAGCTTGAACATGCAACCCCTGTCATGGTGCTGGCCCCTTCTGATAGGGAGCCTGGTGGTAAGAAACACATAAAACGAAGGTTTAGGCGGAAAAGAGAGACTGGAGACAATGGTGAGCACACAGAAAAACAAGGAAAGGGGAGGAACTGTAGATTGCATCCTGAGCCTCCGAGATCCAGCTGGAACACATCTGATTCATCATCATCTTCGGATGAGAGTCAGTGGGCTCAGGCTAGGAGGAGAGCAAGAGAAAAGGCCAGGATGGCCAGGAGAGGGAGAAGAAACAATAGATCATGCAGTAACCAGGATGGGTCCTCAAACAATAATGCTGTTGAACTTGTCACCTTGGGGACAATGGGAAAAAAGAAACAAGAGGTATCTGACCCTAAGAATCCTACTTTAAATCATCGCCGAAGGATTCCAAGGCCTAAGGAATCACAGTCTTCAGCGTCATCTCAGGAAGCAAGGATTTCCTCAAGAAAATGTGGGAAAAGCAAAGGGAAAAGCTACCACAGAGATCGGCAGCCTGCACCTTTCCTTAGACACACGAAGGACCCCTTTGCAGAGGCAGGCTCTGGCAGTGATGCTCTGGCAGTCCCAGAAAATGGAGCACCTGCTGGGGCAGGGCCCACTGTGCCTCATGCTGTTCAGAAGCCTCCAGTGCTGTATGATGACTGGTCTGATGATTTAGAAGTATGCAGGTTAGTTTCTAATAAGAAGGATTTAGCATTCTTAAGAGGAGTTTCTCCCTGCCATGGTCTGAGTGCCTTTCTCTTGACTGCTTTCTGTCACTATTTCTCAGTAATAAACTGCTAGGCAGGCCACAGGAAATAACACAAAAACCTCTGCTACAGAGAAGTTAACATACCTCAGTCTGAAGATATACTTCTCTTATTTAAAAAGAGTAGTCCTAAAAAGGACCTAAATGTTTGTCCTTGCTCCACAAAGATGGACCCACTCTGTCCTCTGGTAGAGTATTTTTGTGTTTTAAATCTCCAGCCAGAGGCAGAGAATGAAGCAGACTGTCAGATAGCACAATATAATGGGATATGGAGCTTTTCCTCCTTAAGTGATCAGTTCAAATCTGGCTTTGGTCCCTCTATGTGATTTTTCAATGACTTACATGAAATAAATTTACAGTCTTGATTCAGTGTCCTCTAGACTTGCCATTACCTTAGGAATCCAGTGAATGGTGCCTGCAGAACATCCTCTCCAGTGAGGCATAATTTGTCCATGACTTTGCACTGCCGAATGCCTCCACACTGTGAATGTGTATGAGCTGCTAGTTCAGTCACCCTTCACAAAGATTGCAGTAATGATGGAAAGGATGATTGGGCAGAATAAGCAGTAAAATCAGCTTTGGGAAAGAAAAAGCAACACCACAAGTTCTCTTTAGTTCAGAAGATCCGGCTTCTGACAATCTGATGCCCTTGGTGTGAAGCATGCAACCAGAAGGTGAGCAATTTACCCTGGAAATGAGAGCAAGCTAGCCACTTCTGGGCTAACATCCAAATTTGGAGTACACAGCTGGGAAGGCTCGAGTTACTTAGTTTAGTGGTAAATGAAAATGCACCATCCCGTAAGTCTAAAAGAACTGAAACAAGTATTTCCTTTTTTTCCCTCACCAAACTTGCGAGCCAACATTGACTCTCATCTACAAAGTGCCAACCAGGCTTAGTTTCTTCATATGGTTACCAAAAACTTCTCACTTTTCTATGCTGGGAAGAATTTGTGTGGCAATGTAAACAGAGGATGAGGAAGTTCATGATGCCACATCATACAATTTCACAGTATGCTTTAACATAGTAAAACACCATAAAGATCCTATTTCTAAAAAGAAAAAAGGTAATATGCAGGCATTTTATGTTTTTTCACAGCAGAACATATAAATTATTACTAACACAGCTAGCACTATGCACTCCTTGTTTCACTTACCAAGCAAAAATGCACATTTCTATTGTCTGACCATTGTCTGTCATAATAATTTAAGGTTCTTCAAAGTCCAGCTGTGTTTCTGCGTGAGCTTGTATATCAGGAGCAGGCTTGGGATCTCTCTGCCTTACAGAAATGCAAAGGAACAGCAAGAGGGGTAGCCATGTTATTGAAATTTATCTACAGGGCATGATGCAGAGGTGTGCACAGGTAATTACAAGAGCTTCAGAGTTGCCTTAATTTCTGGACTACCCAGTCTGCATTTATTGAAGATCCAGTGTAGTACACACAGTACATATATAACAAGTCATTTAATAATTATTAATAATATGACCTACCCAAAAACTGAAAAAAAAACCCCNAAGTTCTGCAATTACCTTATGTAGATTAGTCCTAACTATTGCCCAAGTCACCAAACTTAGAATTTCCTTTCAGGTGGAAAGTGTATTTCAGTCTTTTATTTGTGTTCTCAGTCCACTGATATTTTATTATAATTTTTCAAGCACTTTTTGCAAGACGGAGCTTGGTTCAAGGATGGACCTTTTGGATCTGCATGCAAACATTTCAGCCGGGCTTTTGTTTAGCTGAGAAAGGTTGACAACTTTTGATACATATGTGCCCCTAGGCTCACTGTCAGTGGAGATGTTCTTTGAACAACCAGCATGAAACTCAATAGGGTTGATAATGAGACCTGCTTTGCAAAACTTCTCAAGACAGTCATAATTGCATTTTTCTTCATGTCAGGGATAATGCAATTTTTTATTGTCATAATTATAAGATGTATCATAGTGACCATAATATATCTAGGAAAAACATTACAACATCAAAAGCATGTTAATTTTTATAGCTGATAAGTTGTCTTAATCAGCTTGCAGGCAGTTGAAGAAAAAGGAAGACATGCTTTTACTACCAATTCAGAATAGACTGTAGTTTCTGTTTCTCAGGAGAGGTCCATGCACTTCACTGATTTGTGATCTGTGGCATGTTTTATTTTCAAATTCACGACCTCCCATCTGAAACAAAAAATAATTACATGTCAATGTAGTTGTGCACATATACACCACTTTTCTGCATGAGAAATAGAAAAAGGAGGGCAGTTTTGTGATGTTTATTCTAAAAACATGTTAGCATAGCTGGTTGTGATGTGGAAAATTTGTTTTCTTGGGGTCTTTCTTCAAGCTTTTCATCCTAGCTATTCATGTCTTTTAGTTGATATGACAGCACTGGCTGAGAGGAATTGCTCTCACCTAAATGGGATTGTGTGGAAATAGCAGAGGAGCAGGGATCATAAACATCTCTTGGCAACAGTTGTTTTGTCTTTTAAGTTTTTGGGAAGGCAACTTTTTCCTTCATTTCGTCATGGATTGCTAGCAGTGTCTTCAATCTGCATTTAGCAGCATGAGCAGCAATGTGACAGGACACAGGACAGTTCCAGCATAAGCACATTAGTCAGATAAATTACAGTACCATTGTGCAATGTGTTCTTCAGCTAGTCTAATGGGAGCCTCATGGTCACTTCAGTGAAATATTTGCCCTTCTAGTGTCACTGTCTCTTTCCAAAATGCTGAAACAATATCATGGCGTCAATGATGACCTTTATACACTCTTCCCTGAACAACTACTTTCTCCTGGAGTCCATTAGAAGGCAAGGTTTCTGCTTCTGAGATACAACATAATTTCTGGCCATGCTGAGTTGTTTTGGCACCTAATTTTATGTAATTTTTTAAAAGATTCACGGGATAGGCTTTCTAAATCATACAGTTGGATTCCCCTTTTCCCAAGTTGTCCTGTGTCTGAGATTTTCTTCATATGTACACAAATCCTGGAATTTGCCATGGGGCTTCAGGCACAGCCTCAGAAATAGCTTTCTTTGGTCTGCATGTGGATAATCTCCCTGAGGGGAACAGCTGTGTATTGGACATGACAAAGTGAATGGATTGTGAGAATTTAGTCCCATGGATTTTCACACGAAAATTACTAAGAAAAGAAAATTGGTTAGTTGATATTACCACTAGTGGATCATAAGTGCTTAGTGTAGTGACTGAATAAATATTGTGGTATTTTTATTATTGACTATATCGTTGAAAGGTATTTTCTGTTTGACTAGTTAGGCTTTTGGTGTAAAATTTTTTGTGGTACTGATTCAGTCATTTCAGCAAAATCACTTGCACTTAAATGAAGTGAATTTTCTCACTTTGAAAAAAAGATGCTTATTGGAAGTCGAATTTTGATTTTTTTTTAACTCTGAATGACTCTTTCTGAAGCCAGGTAATGGCAGGTCCTCATTTGAGGAGTAGAGTATAACAGTAGGGCATGTGAGAAAACAGGCAGGGAAGGGGAGAAGTAAAGGTAATGATAAAGTTGATTCATGAGGTCTGCAGAGACTATTTCAAGCATAATTTTTCTAAAATGGTTTTTAAAAGCCAGTATGTTAATTAAAAGGCCATTATAAACTTAGGAAAAGACTAACATAGGCATTTCTATGTCTTAGCACAATTACAAATGAGACTAAATAGTGTGTATATATAGCCCATGACAACAGGCAATATGATTATGTAGTTTCTCTCTGTGGAATCAAGTGCTCCAACAGGGTTTTTGTTCATAATATTATTTAGTAGGACCTGCAAAAAATAATATCTTTTATGATGTTACTTGCATTCTGAAATATTCATGTAGAAGTGTGCTCATTAAATCAACAGACAGAAAGGTGGTTGGTAAGAAACAACTCCTTGAGGAAAAGAGAAAGTTGAACAGAAGATAGATATGTAGGTTCAAATTCTACCACTGAAATTTAACACTCATTCTAAATACTTATGCTGAAACCTTGATGTTGTATCCAGTTAATGAACTGTAGTGCAGAATATGTAGACTTGAAATACCATTCAGAGCCCTCTAAAATCACTGTAAACTGGAAGATGCTCTACTTCCACACTGTGGTGTTTGGCTGGAGGGTTTTTAACCTGTTTTTCCTTGGGAAGTTAGTGTGTACCTTGTGGTCTCAGGATGACAATGTTCATTATGAGCTAAGTCTCTGAATCTTGTCCTGCATGTTGACTTCTCAACGCTTTGACTGCTGCTTACTCTCCTGTTCAGATCTTTATTTATGCAAAGTGACTTTCTGATAGGAATCTCCTGCTTTTTGAGGAATCTCCTCCTCTGCATCATGGTCTGGTGGTTCATCAGGCTTTGAAGCAGTATGAAATTCTGGTTTAATTCTGTTCTCTGCCTGATGGTTCAAAAACACATCTGTCAGCTCTTCAGCCATCCAGTTATGCAGTCTCTTCTGGAAGCTCTCCATTATTCACAAGGATGCAAGGAGAGCCAAAGTAAGGCAAGCATGTCTTTGTTGTGACTAGGCTCACTTATCTGGGGGAGAACGGAGTCCTGGTTCCTGCTTGTTTCTCTCAAACATACTATTTTTAAGGGAAATAAGTGAAATGGCACAGCTTCCTCTTGGAAAGGTAAGGTGAGAGGAGACCCTTGTTTTTAGGGGTCCTGTTATTGAATACTTAAAGCTTGCATATTTTCTGGATGGAGCTTCATTCCTTAAAGCTTTGACTTTCACTAGGTGGGTGGGAGGAAATCTATATTCTGTTTTAAGAATGCAGTCCCTAGTTCTTTGAACTTGTCCAGTGCAGTAAATCTTGTGAGACATGTATCTTACACTAACAGTGCATCTGGGGCAGCAATTACTTGTAACTCTTTAGATATCCTATTTATCACCTATAAAGGAAGATTAATAGAAGGACAAGAAATGTTGACAAAATAAAATATTTATGTGCTTTTGCTAATGTTGTTTGCTCTTGGGTCTCTTACAAATTCTGATCACTTTTGCAGAAATGAAGAGAAAGCTTTACCTAGGCCCTTATGAAATTTCACTAGTGTGGTGCAATATTTTAAAAATGTGTTTTCCTCTGGTCAGGTAAAGACAGCTGACTGTATAGCATAATGGAAGGGCAGGAGTGTCAGGGAAAAGATCTACAAATGGATTATATTTGGTATGGAGAATTAATGTGCTTCATTCACACCGTATTTAAATGGAGAGGAAGACCAATTTGTCATTTAGATTACTTTGTGATTTAAAAGTGGAGAGAATGGAAATGAGTTTAAAAAAAGAGAAAAGCCTGTAAAATGAAAGCAAGAGAAACATGCCACTCTGTAGCCTATTGCAGGGGGAACATGTTCAGTGAATTTAACCTTTTATTTTCCAAGTGATAAACTATGCATAAGCAGAGTTTGATATTTTTGCAGATTCTTTTGGTAATGACAATTACTTATGTGAGTTGTTCATAAAGTTGTTTGCTTTAATTTTAGGTTCTAAGAATCTAAAAACTCAGTAGGCACTTTATACATTGGCAAAAGAGAAAATGACCTTTTTTGGACAGAATAGTTTTCCTAAGAAAAAAAATCAAACAGCAGCGACAGCAATTTTGTGCATCCTTTTGTAATCCTGGGGAATTGTATCCTTTTGGTCCAATTAAGATAACCTAGGAGCTTGTGGCATTTCATGCTGGCAGCTAATAAGCCTCACAGCCAAAAATCAAATCCAGGGATTCACTTGCTCCAACATTTTTCAGCTCTGCTGTTTTTTCCTGACTAAGCTCCCTTTAGCAATAGTAAGATGTAGTGATGAGATGTACCCACTGAACAGAGCAAGAATTTTTCTTTGCATAACCATTATGAGTCCATTTGTGCTTTCCAGTGATGGGCAAGATTCAACTGCCTTTTCAATAATTTCTTACCAAAAATAATATTCTGAAATATGTGGTATTTTCCTTGAGCATATTTATATGAAGAAAATATTTCCCTCTTTTATTAAGGAAATCTGTTAAAAGTTCAAAAGTACTTCTCTTCTACTGGTATTCTTCCATCTTCAAGAAAATAACAATATGGTTATTAGGCATCTGTGTTAATTTAGTCCACATTGCCTAGAAATTGTATCACAGCTGGTATAAACGTGCCACAGTCACAAGGCTGTAGCTCCTCCTAATTTTATGAGTGAAGGGCCTCCACGAGTGCTTTAGCTCAGATAAGGACCCTACTTTTGAAGCATATCTGATCAATGTTTCTTTTGTCGTTAGACAAAATGTTGACATTTTAGTTTAGACTGCACTGAGAATTTGTCACAGGTTTCTCTAACTGTATTCCATTTGAGTTTATTCCTGGTCCAACCCAGAATGAGTATCAAATCAAAGAAACGCCCACCAATATACGTCTGGTGTAGAAACCCCAGATTTTAGCACTAGCTGTTTTCTTTTCAACAGATTTGCTACAATTTCACTGTAATGCTTGTTAGCATGGACATAGCTGGACAGCACACAGAATATTAAAGAATACAGATTTTACAGAATTGCATCATTTGTAGCCCTTAAGCATTATTGTATATCATAATAGGTGTGCCCATATCCCCATAAACATTTCTATTTTTTAAAACCTGAGAGGCATTCCCCTACATTGTACATTTGTTAATGACA
Source organism: Grantiella picta (assembly GCA_013397955.1). Lineage (NCBI taxonomy): Eukaryota > Metazoa > Chordata > Aves > Passeriformes > Meliphagidae > Grantiella > Grantiella picta. The sequence goes on from VZRM01001697.1 coordinate 759,794, forward strand.
GTAAAATTTGACGTGTTGTATTTTCAAAGTCTATAGAAACGTTTGTAGCAAAATCCTTGGTCTATGTACTGGCCAAAAAGCCTTGAAAATTGTATCAGGTACTAAGATACAGTGCCAGGTGCAAATATGAGATCCACAGAAAGAGTTCTTGGTGAAGCAGAATTACTGCAAACACTTTTCCACCAGCGCTACTCATAAAGACAAGGTTCTTAATTGCAGAAGCAGTGACATGCTGATTGATTCTTATTCTTAATCACTTTCCTTTGGCAGTAGTTCTCCATGGGAATCAGCTGGACAGACACTGTCACAGAGGAGCACTTGCTGGCTGGGTAGGAGTGGAGCACTAAGTCTCATAGGACTCCTGCAGAATAAGTGTTTCGACTTCACTACAGAGGCACAGGGATCAGCCTATTTTCTTAGTCTCTGAAGAGTCAGGAGGATTAATGAAAGATGGGTTAGGAAAACTGCTGGGTTTCCAATGAGGTTGGAGATTAGCAGCTATTCTCTTTAATGAGAGTAAAACTGTTAACTGTGTGTGAAGAAAAAGCTACAAATCTGCTGGAATCTACCTGTATCTGTTGCAATAAGCAGCTTAGATGCTAACCTTCTAGACTGAGATTTCGGTTGCCGTGATTTTGCCAGAATAAGTAACTGTTGGGAAAACCTGAAAGTTTTCCGAGTGATCTCCTTGTTCCATTCTGATTTTAGACCTTTTAAACTGAGATTATATAAGAAATGTTTGTCTGTATGGAAAAAAAAAACTTAATTTGATGAGAAGTGAAAATCAGTCATCCAAGATAGCTCTTGCTGTTTTCTGAAAATCAGCTGAAATCCAGTGAGCATGGGAATGCCTACAAGTTGTAGGCTGGTTTCATACTTCCCTTTCTGCCTTTTATCTTTTGCAATGAACAGGACCATGGAAAACATGGGAAAACAATTCATGGTGCAGGTATGTTTGTGCTTTGCATCCCTACTTCCATTCTGTTTGCACAACAAACTCCTCAAAACCATCATTAACAACTTACTTTCTATAATTTGTCATAATTATGACGTACATTATAGACGAACACATCAAAGAGCAAATATGGACAAAAGTGTGATTCAGGTCTAATGGCTGAGGAAGACAGAGCAATTTATCTTGTCCAAGTTTTTAAGATGTTTAAGCATTTAGCCAACAGTCTGTTACTGTAGGTGCTGGGGACTAACAAATCTTTAGACTGTCACTATGAGTTTAGGTAGCACAAACGTCTTTTAAGCTAATTTCTTCTGGTTAAACAAATTACAGAGTTAAATTGCACCAAAGAAACCAAAGAGCATTCAAGCTAATGAAAGCCATGCCTTTGTTCATTTTGTCTGGACTTTAATTTCTATTGAAGTTCGTTTTAATTCTCATCATATATTTCATGGTTATAAATAATATATACCTATTCCATGGTTATTCGATTATTTAGTTTGAGTTTCTTAATACTATAAGTTCTTATTGTCAACCTGTTATTTATACAAAAGGCTTGTGACTTATGTACAAGGAAAGCCCAAAGAGACTGTATAATGCATATAGTGTTTTTCTGTAGAAGACTTTCTACTAAGGATTATTTCTATTAATTTCAAATTTGCAGTGTCACTTTATTTGAAGATCCCAGTGGATTTTTAGGCTTGTATTTTAGCTCTGAAAATCATTTTAAACAATCTTGGCAGTAGCAGAAAAAAGGCTATTGGGTACATAGCTTAGTTGTCTAATATCTAAATAGTTTAAATGCTAAGGCTGTAAAATAAATTATGTATGGGTTGAATTTAAATGAACAAAGAACGCTGGTCTTCCTTTGGGGAACAGCTTTAATTTAAAAAGAAAATTATGTTTTTTGTGTAACTCTCAGTTGGGAATGCATTTGTTGGAAAAATAACTATTTGGTATTTTGAAAATATAGTTCTGTTTAAGCTAGAGGCTCATTAAGAAATCACCATACAGGCAATTCCCATCTAAGAACTAAGCTACTGATGCACCTAGCTCAGCTGGATTAGTCAAGACAAGACTGTAAATTGAGTTCTTGTAAAGTGTGTCTCAAAATAAGAACATGTGCAAGAAGGAAGTTGTGGGTAATTTGTCCTCCTCTTCACTGCTGTGGGGCATGATATTCTGTACAAGCACCACTTCAGAAATTGAAACTTGTCTTTTGTGGACCAGGCGTTCAGAGCTTCATTTATCTATTGGATTTTTTTTGGTCTCTTTATTTCCATATGTTCAGCAAAGCATCTTTATTCTGCTTTCCCATTATTGTAGATTCATTTTCTCATGGCTCTGGCTACACTGTGGAAGAATAGTGGAGCTGCCAGGTTTGATCTATAGATCTTTCATGTAGACATTGGAATTTCCTCCTCCCCTGCTTATAGATTTGGCAGCCATAGAGCTGTGCAGTAGCCAGTCTTTCCTGGGATGTCTTTGCCTGGTTGCCTCCTGACATATATCAGGATCTCCTATACTGGGAAGGTCACCCATCTTCCCTAACCTGACCAGTAGGAAGACAATCTCGTCCTACCCCTTTTCCCACAAAGGGTGTGGTGCCGTCACAGTTTTCTGTATAAAAGGGTGAGTTATTCCTCTGATGTGTTCAGACACTTCTGCATCTGCACTGTCTGAGGGTGTCATTCCTAGTACTAAGTTTCTAAGACCCAAGTTTCATTTGTGTGACAACAGGATCTGTGCTGTTATTGCTACTTCTCTGTTTTGAAATAGCATGTTTCAGCCGTCAGCTTTTTTTCCCATTTTTTTTCTCTTGCATGCCAGCTTGACACTTCAGACACTCCTTAGGCCTTGGATGCTTTGTTGTGTTTTTCTAGGTTGGGGATGGGAAGGAATTACTCTTCATTGAGGTGAACCTCCTTAACTTCAGGTGTTTGGTTATGCATTCTAGTCACTGTAGAGCTTTCTCTGCCTTCAAAGAGATGCTTGCCAATAAAGCTGACATTGGTTTCAATGCGTCAGGTTTTTCCTGATGTGATCAGGAGACTGTTTGGAAGAGGGCAAGATCAGTAGGACATCTGAACATGTGTCACAGAAGAAGCCCTTCAGGTGATGATGTTAGAACACTGATCACTTTATGCAAATCCACAACATGAAAAGCTCTGTATCCCATCATAAGGTAAAACATTTCTGGGATCAGCCTCTATCTTAGAGTCTGCTTCCAGATGTAGTTTTTGTTTTCCCAAGTAATGCAGCTGTCTGCTTCAAAGGGACAAGGAAGAAAAAATATGACCGCGACTTATCAACAAATGCCTCCTAAAACGTGTGTGTGTGCATACACTGTGCCATATGCATGACTCCAGAGTACTCAGAACTGCTCTGATTCTTTGAACTGTGTAACTCCAAAGAGATATCCTTTGCTAGAATATCTTTTTATACTTCTTATGCTGGCTATTTTCAGCTTGGGTTAGATTTCTCTACCTTTGAGGATTTTATTGGCATTATTTACAGACCCAGAACTATTCCACTCTTAGAGCTCTGGTATTTGTCTTAAAGGTTTTGCCATGCATAAAAGGGAAAAAGTGTTATTTCTATTGATTCACCTTCAGACCACGTATCCAATTCAAAGAGAAATAACTAAGTGAAGAGAAATTACTAAATGGCAGAAAGGAACAAGGAATATGTTCTCAGGCCTCAATCTGAAAGGTCATATACGTGGCATCTTTTGAATGTCAAGTCTGAAGATGAGAAAGCAGTGTAAATAAGCCAGTGCCTTTGCATTGCTGGTTGGCAAGTTCCCTCACTCGCTCTTGCTGTCCTTCCTGCCAGGATCTGTCATTGTGAGGGAGATGATGAAAGCCCCCTCATCACGCCGTGTCGCTGCACGGGGACCCTGCGCTTTGTTCACCAGGCCTGCCTGCACCAGTGGATTAAGAGCTCGGACACACGCTGCTGCGAGCTCTGCAAGTATGACTTCATCATGGAGACCAAGCTCAAACCTCTCCGGAAGGTAGGGTGCTTTGGAGTTAATTGTCCTCAAGTACCAGAGCTCCAGAATGGCTGTGTAAAGTGCAAGCACAGTTAAAGAAACATCTGTCCAAAATGGCTTTATATTTGCTGTTGTTAATCGGTGCCCGTGATTTCATTCTTACATTTAAGCTGGTTAATTTCAGGCAGCAGAGGATTTGACTAAAGATTCTCTTTCATCACACATACAATATAAATGCACAAATGTGTTTTGGTTTAGACTTTTTATCTTCAGCTTTTTGTTATTCGTTCATCTGCCTATTTTTAAGACAGAAGGAAATCTTCTCATGTTTTGCTCCTGGGTAACACAGTCCAGTTCACCCACTAATTTTTACATGGAGCCCATAACTTCTGGTTGAGAATGATGCTTACACCAATATGGAGACAGCAGTTACGAAGTAACACAGTCAATTTAGCTGCATCTGTTGTAGCTGTTACATTCATGGGCAAATTAATCACTTGTACATTAAAATTAGTTAATGGATTTTAAAATACAGGGTGACCTTGCATCCTGAATGTCAAATATATGTTATCTGCGCTCATCTGTTTTCTAAGATAAATCAATATAATGCTACACAGAATGTCAGTGTAGGGAAGGTGAAGAGTTTATTAAACATATATGGGTTCTGTTTTCTTTGGAATGGATAATTTCTCTTTTTATTTTTATTTTAAAATGCTCTCATCCTTCTGGAGTTTTGTGGAATCTTGGAAGTTTGAGTCAATCTGGAACTGGGCAAGTTTTGATTCAAAATAAATTTCAGAGTGATAGCCCTTTAAAAACATGTAGAAACTTTTGATTTGGACTAGCATATGCCTATATAGGAGTGTTTTAATGGCAAAAGACACTTTGTTTTTGTAAGCCTTACATAGGTAGCAGTAGCTCAGAGAAAGGAGAATCAATAGAATTCCTTCACGCTTCCCATTCAGAGGAATTTTCTAGTAAGTCCCTGGTGATAAACGTCTTCTGAAGAAAGAATTTGGGCTAATTTGACAAGCAAAGCTTGTGATAAGAAAAGACACAGTTCTCACATGCCAGGTAGGCTAGAAATTGAAACAGATGTAAATAGAAAAAAAGATGGCTAAAAACTTAATTGTATTGACTTAGGTTTTAGTAATTGCAAATAAATTTTAACTAAAGTGACAGAATGAGATAGTTGTATAAAAAGCCCCGCCTGCAGCATCTGTGGGGGATGTTTTCAGTGTATATGTTCCTATTTTCAAACCAAATTGCTTTAATATTTCATCTAACAAGTACTCTCACAACAGTTACTTTTCTCAAGAGAATACACAGATACTGGTATTTTTAACAAAAGACTTTTCATGGTTTTGTTAGATAATACAGCATCTTTTATAAAAGGGAAACAAAATGTTATGGCAACCAAGGAGAAAAGGAATGAAAAATGTACATAACTTGGTATCAGAAGTAGGCAATTTTAACCCTGTGTGTGGTCATTGCCACCTCTCCTCCCCCATTTAGAGTGGTAATTTAGTTCCTGCAAGTCTGGAATTTCTTAATTGAATGATTGCCACCTTATTCAGCTTATCATTGGTTCTCAGGTATGTTTTAGATTTCTGACATAGGAAAGATTAATCTCTTCTTTCAAGCAGGATATTTTTATTTCTGCTCAAAGCAGTATTCAAAAATAGTTTATCTGCCTGGCAGTCTGTGCTGGCTGGTAAGATTCCTTCAAATGCAATGATAACAAATATTTGTTAGTGTAGAATGGACCTAGAATATATTTCAGAAACCAGTTTCCGAAGATTTCAAAGTTAAAATTAGTTGTCCTTTGGCATTTATAGCATTCAACTGTGACACTATTCATGTGTTCCATTTAACTAAACATATGGTCCTAAGTGTGAGCAGTATCATCATCGTCGTTCACAAATTTATGAAACACTAAACAGTTTATGAGAAGCTGTTTTGCCAACCAAGTGTTTTGACAGCTGTAGCAAAGCCAAGGTAAGGGAGGAAAGAGTGATCATGACACCGCCATATGAGTAGAGCTGACTGGTAAATTTCTACCTGAACATCCTTTATAAAAATCACTGAAACTGCCTTGTTTTTTTGGAGTTTTTTTGGGTTTTTTGTTGTTGTTTTTGTTTGGGTTTTTTTGGGAGGGGGGTTGTTTTGTTGTTTTTGTTGTTGGTTTTGGGTTTTTTTGTTTGTTTGTTTGTTTTTAGTCCCAATGAAACACTGCCAAATTTCTTGGCAGCTTTTATGGAGCCCAAAATCTCAGCTTTGGGGCATTTCTTGGGAGTCTGTGTTTTTAAAAGACTGGCATAAAGGGTGGTTATCAGAGACCAAAGTACTGTGGGACAGGCAGCTCCTAAGCTCCCCAAATCCTGTCTCCTTGATGCAGGATCTGAGCACTCCCGGCTCTGGGATTTCCAGACCTTGAGAGCTTTGGGGTTTACTGAGGTTTGGTTCTGTACTAGACCTGAAGAGCCTTTAGTCTCCATCACTAAGTCTGGCCTGTCAGCAGTGAATCAAAATTTCCAAACTTCTGAAATTCTCTTGTAATAATGACAGGGACATTGTGAGCAGTTCTATCTGAAAACAATGCAATTCTTGTCAATTTTGTTGTATGCCAACTGCAACAGCAAAATTGACCCAAAAAAAGTTATTAATTTTGCTAATAAGCCTTGAGGAATTCTAAAAACAGACTTAAGTGCTTCCTAAACAGAAGACCACATATTTGTTTCAAGAAAGGGGTGCCTATTCAATTCCATAAGAAAAAAATTTATTAAAAAACAAAGGAAATTGTTTCCCTTAAATTGAAAGTGACTGACCAGCTCCAGAAGATGCAATTTCCACGGCCATTAGACCTGGGTTTGAAGTGTCATTCTACTAGTGGAAGGGTCACATCTCTTAACCAGTTCTGATTTTTTTTATTTTTATTCTCTCTCATCACTCATTATATGAGATTCTAAAGTTTGGTTCCTGACTGTGCATTGTTTCATTATGATGAATTTTATCATAATGTCTTTGTAAAATTCCTACTGCTGATCTTCCGAAGGGAAAAAAAATTAGAGACTACTGAACTTAATTACAGGAATCTGTACTTTTACGTTTTGCAGTATCACAAAAGTATGATTTAAATACGAAATTATTAATTGGATTCAATAATGAATTACCATCTTTATTTATGCCTCAGCCTTTCATGCACCATCAATGTTTCATAACAGATTTTTTATCAAGGGTTTTATAGCATAGTCATTGAGTGAGTATCATGCCATATTGTTAGCACCTATAAGTGACAATGTAGAGCATACTAAGTTAACATAAATTTAGATAATCGCTCTTAAATCAATAGGTTTGTGCTAATGTGCAACAGTTATTTAATTAGAGAACCCCTGAAAGCACCAGACATCAAATAAAACTTAGTTTAATCAATTTAGTGTGTCTTTGTATTGAAGTAATCCTTTTAAGCATTGATCAACAGGTATTGCAAGTGTTTTGTGCATTTGGACAGGTCTAATTACTTGGCTCAAATTTTGAGATAAAATATTAAGCATTGCCTAGTGTTTCTGGTTTATTTCTCATGGTCTCTGTTACATCTGTCTGTCATTATAAGTAATACAGTTGCATTTGTAGCTTTGCCTCTCAGCGTCTGCAATCTGTGATGCAGAATTTATAAGGTGACTTTATCACAGAAGGAATTAGAAAGTGGCAAGAAGCTGTTATGATCCAAATATTAAGGTTCTTTGGAAATACCTCTGCCCGAATTAAGGTGCAAATGAGACCATATGCCAGTCAATAGTATGGGTTTTATTTGACAGTAAATATGAGAGAGAGAGGGAGGAAAAGAGAGAAAAAGAGAAGTAAGAAAAGAGGTGGGGGGACAGAAAGAGGGAGAAAGAAAATATCACCATCCGTGGATCCCAATGATGTCGTGTTGATCCTCTCCAGCTGGTCTTCTGGGTGGTGACAGTCCCCGCAAAAAGCACAGAATCCCGTGGGTTAATATACACTCAGGCCAGGGGCAATGTCCAGGCATGTCCCCCCAGGGGAGGGGGGCAGTCTCTAGCAGCAGACTCTGCTTGCATCACGTGCACTCCTGCGGTGCAAGGCCTAGAGCTTTGGGGGGTCTGTGATGGACTGTGACTCCCCCTCAGCTGCCTCNCATTGCCTATTTCAGCCTCTGACAGAAGCTTATGTGAGTTCCTTGAGCTTCATCGCGAGAAAAAATACTTCGTCTTTAAAAAAGATACAATCCTGGAAATTAGCACCTGCATTTCATATCTGCTGAATTTGGTGTTTGAAGACTAGTAGAAACATGAATTGAATGAAAATACTGTGAGTATGAAATGGATTAAAGTGTCAAATTAAAAGGAGCTTTAAATGCAGAAATGTCTTTAAATGGAGATTTTTCAACAGTCTTGCTATACTTCAAAATACTTTTCAGATTTAAATTTTGCTATCCCTTTAAGACATCAGATATCTGATGAGATGTCTTACTTTGATGCATCATCCCAAAAAATTATTGTGTGGTGTCAGAGATATCTATTTTCTCTCCCAATTTTATTTTGGCAATTATTAACAAATAATGTCTTATTTGTGTGAGGCATAAGCAATATTGCATATTGTTGCCATGTGGTTGCTCTTGGTCATTAAGGAAGAGTAAGTTGATATTTTTTGTTTAGGGAAGCATTAATTGCCAGTTGAGGTTAATTTTCTTTCTGATAAAAAAGGTATCTGAATTTCTCCCTTTGAAAAAATAGATGATTGGGTATGTTCTTTTAGTACAGAGTAATATGTTTCTATTAAATTTACCAGAAGCAAAAGCAAATGCTGATAAATAAACTCGATCGTAATTATTTTGAATGTGTACATATGTCTTCCAAGTGCTTACTCCTCTTGTATTCTGTATTTGCTTTTCTGCTGATAAATAGCACTGCTAAACATGATACAATGTCCATCTCTTGAGTTTTACACTCTTGAACTCTGTGGAATTTCTTAAGTACCCAGCTATTGTCATTAGAGAAGGAAGGAATGCTTTCTGTCTGCTTGGTATAATTTATTTTATAAATAAACAGATTGTAACAAGAGTGATAAAATATTCATGCCAGCTTTAACTCCCATAGAGGATTCAAAGATTTAAGTCCCAGTTGGAGATATATGCTTCACAACTGCCCAGAACAGGATATTTAGGTCCTGGACAAAAGTTAGGGAATGGGCGAGCACAAATTTCCATACAAAGCAAAAGTCACTTCAAGCATATTGTTGCCCTTTTGTGGTTGGATTAGCGATTGACTGGTTGAATCAGTTTGGGGAATATTTCAACTGTTTGGTATGATGCTGATCATATTTAGTAGGTTAAAGATACTGTGTTTGATACAAGACCAGCAGGAATTATGTAACCAATTCAAAAGTAGGGTTTGAGCCAACAGACGACCTGTGGGTAATGCTCAGCTGTAAGGCAGAGATTCAGCTGTTCTGCAGGCTCCTTAAAAAAAGTGAATCATCTATGGAAGCAACAGAAGAAAACTAGAATGCTTCTTTGAGAACTGTGATAGGCAAAAGGAAAGTCTAAATTGAACCTTTAAGTCCCATTTTTCCCACAGACTTCATGTATGACATGGGGCATGTCTGCTTCTGCTCCCTCTACTGGAGGGAGCATTTCACAGGGTGCCTTTTCTTTACAAAACAGTTGTCACCTGTACTACTCTAAATTCAGTTGTTAGAGATCTTATGTAATGTGTGAGAGAGATGGATTCAGCTCCCTTGTCTGTGATCAACACAGCTCTAGCTAAAGCGTAAATCTTAAAAAATATGGCTGTCCAGAGGAATTAATTTATAACTGGATGCTTTGTGGATAAATCTTTTTTTGATAAAATCTGGTACCACACATGAAAAATTCAGTGATGGAAAAATATGTTAAGGATGTGTTTTCTCTTTTGGTTCAATGGTAGCTTGGTAATTCATATTTACATTCCTTATTTAAGGGTATGGTGATGACTGCCCAAAGTCATAGAACCTGCAGAGAAACTTCTGTGATAAACTGCAATGAAATAAAAAGTGCTCACCACTAGAAACTACTTCGGCCAGAGTAGACTCTCAGATCCAGAAGTGACCAGAAGAGTTTCACAGGAAAAAAGCCCAAACTTCTGAGCAGTCATTACCATATTGCTTGCTGTCCGATTCTTATTGCCCTGTGCTGTGAGGTATGAACCACCTGGCTTTATCATCAGTTTTCTAATAATGCTCATGATAAGAAGTGATATCAAATATTGCATAGAATTTGCTGTGGGACTAGTTCCCATTTAACCCAATTTGATGAGTATTTTGCAATCCTCAACATAGAAGGATCTCCTGGATTTTTGTTTGATTTCTGGTGCAGCTACATCATGTCGTCAAGGCAACCTGCTCCAGTGTTATCTTTCTTCCAGTAAACTGTCTTAAAACATCAGTAGCCTCAAATAATTGCCTGCAATATGGGGGGTCAGACACTTCACCAGTATGCACAAAGGCACAAAGCTATTACTTTCTTGTTGGCTATCATGTCATTATAGCAAATAACTTTGAGCTCAAGGGACAATGTGTATATTAAAGCTTTTAAAGTAAAAATAATTCTATAGCACTTATATCCTATTGTGATGCCTCAGGGATGCACGGGACTACTTTGTTCTGACAGTTGCATTCTTAATTTTTGAGGGTATCAGAGCATTACTGGTAATTTGTCTGTATACAGATAGCATGCTGTAGTTCAAAGAATAATGCTGTCTTGCATTTTCTGGCACAAGAACAATACTAGATCTTTCTTATAGTGGTAGAATTTGTGCTGACTTGCCATCTCCATATGTCTTTCTCTTCCATTCAAAACACAGCTTTTTTCACACAGCTGTTCCAGTTCCTGTGGACTTCTTAAAAGACATTCTTGTGCCTCTTACCTTGAAACCATCACAACATACCCTTAGGCTTGCTAAATGCCATCTTACTGTGATACTTTGCTGTGACACCCCCATGTGCAGCATCCTTCCTGAAGGTGGAACAAGATGTTTGTACTGTGATTGCTTTGAATGTGCCTTCTTTTAAGAAGCATATGAAAAGTATTATGCCAGAAAATTAAATGAAAACTGTGTCCTCTTCTGATTAGAAGCTAGTAAACAAATTGGCTACTTCAGCTGCTCAGTAGCATTTACAAAAGCAAAGGGAATTTGGGAGATTGTTCAGCTCTGAGTATTAGCAGTGTTATCCACTATCGCACAGACCATGAACATGAGCTCTGGGAGGTACAAATCTTCTGTGCTTTCTGAGGCTGAAATAAACAGTTTGATCTGAGCTGTTTTGCAGATAAATTCCCCTTCTAGTTAGAAAGTCCTACGCCCATCTCACAGTTCATCAGCCTCTCCCTTATTTTTTAAGAACTTGGGGTCTCCTTTTCATTTTTTTTATTTGAGCCCTTTCAGTGTTTTGTTTTACAGCTTGATTTCATCAATAGTTACAACTAAGGAAGGTCTGGGAAGCTGAAGAATTGAAAATTATTAACAGAATCTCTTGATACTGGCTTTAAAACAGAAGAAAATATAAATGGAATATTGCCCTGATGCAAAATGTATAGCAAGTTAGATGCAATCTAAAGAGCATAATCAACCCAAGCATTGACCTAAACCAGACATTGTTATTCATGGAATTTTTTTTAAATGCCATTTTTACCATTTCATTTTGAATTCAGGAATTTTACTGGCTCCGATGGGAATGGACTGCTATTAATGATCTGATTAATTTACGTAATTATCTGTCACGTAATTAACACATACAATTTTACAGTTGTTATTTGCCTCAAATTTATTTTGCCTGGGACCTGTAGATGTGAGAAGGATCTGTTCACACGTTGATTCTGGCTTGTTGGTGGAATGCATGCTAAAAATGGCTTTTCTTTAACACAGTGATGTTCTCTTGAACACAGAAATTCCAGTAATTTGTCTAAATTACAATCAAATGGGATAACTTTTAGTTTATTCAGGTTAGGGATTTTTGTGTTAATTTAATTTTCTTCCTGTAGCATTTTATTGAAATTATTGAGAAAAAATTAAAATTTTCCTCTTTTTTTCAGAATGAATAGCTTCCCTCAGCTCTTTACCAGAGCACTAGGCTGTAGTTTTGTGTTAATTACTGTAGCTTTCCTCAGCACAAATTTCCTCTATTTTGTTTTTCTTTAATTGGATCAAAAGAATCTCTCTTGTGGGAAAATTAAAAGACAGAGAAGGCAACTCTAGCTATTCATTGGGAAGTCAGTATTCTTGCTAAAGCCGTATTTATAGATAATTAAGAACATCAGCTCCTTTTTTTAATCTTTGTTATGTGACCATTCAGAAATATGCATAGATACTGTATATATATATCTGCAAAAATAGGATATGTCTAGATATGTTTAAACAACAAAGTATTTTAAAAACAGGGTTTTGGCAAACAAAGACATTTAAACCAAGCCACATCTTTGGAACAATTTGGATTGATTCTCAGCAGGCTGGACAATTTGACATTGAGGAAATAAGGCACTGTGACAAACACTGGAGAGAACGCGATTGAAATAAAGACTGTCTAACAAAGCTGTGATCATACACTACAACTATGTTTTAGGTGCCTAAAGCTGCAGATGTTCAGATAAATTTCCTTCAACTGCACTTGACTGAAGGACTGTAGGAAGTGGAGAGGCATACAAAATGATGTAATAGGATGTTGGTCTCCAGCATGTTGCTATATCCATCTTTCTCTCTAGCTTCTCTCCTTTTCCCATTTCTACCATGCTATCCAAGCCTTTTGTCCATATTCATCACACTCTAAACACTCAGATGTGCAAGGGGAGCACATCCTACTTGGTGTTCAAAGACAGAGACTCAGGCACAGACTGTTGGGAGATGTTTTGTTATGGCTACTATAGAGGAGGAAGGACTTGTTGCTTTGACCCCAGCAAAATCCGTTTCAAATCCACCACTGACCCTGTGCCATGGCTGATTTTGTATTGCCTGTAGAATACGTACCACAAAATGCAGCCGCCCTACCTGCTTTGGTCAGAAAGGGAAATCTCAGCATATCTGGTCTTGCAGCAAAATTATGGTCTGTGCTCTTGTGGTAGGGCTGTTTGACTGTTTGTTTTTGCTTTGGTTTTTTTTTTTTATGGTTTTCTTTGTGTGTATGTGTGTGTCTCTAAGTTGTTTGAGAACTGGACTGTGATTAAAGGGCCTTTGCTACTTAGTGACTGGAGCAAGCATTATGCCTTCAATTAGATGTGCTGCTCTTTTGGAAATACAATGTAGACAGAGGCAGGAGTCAATAACTGCAAAGAGAACAAAAGTGGCAAAATAGATCTTTTTGATAGAATGATTGTAGAAATACTGTAAGGAGAGCAGACAACTGCAGCATCTGTTTCTGTTCTTGACTAACTGTGATAAAAGTTAATGGAGACATAGATTCTACCCCTTTTATACATGTTTCTTTATGGGTTGCCAACACGTAGCTTATTTTTTGATTTTTGAGTAATAAAGACATGTACCTGAAGTAAATATTTTTTAGAGTTCTAGGTGTGTGCCTCTTGTTCTTAGTACCGCACATTCCTCACAGTTTTACTTTATGGTGGTAGTTCACTCCTGATCAGTGGTTTAATGTTTTACCTGCAGTTCATCTGTCAGGATTATCTTTTTAGATAAGGTAGCTGAAGTGTACTGTGCTTGGAGATAATGATCTTTTTCTTAAAGGTCTTACAAGGCAAGAAAAGGAAAAGGAATTGTAAAAGAGGAGTTCATGATAGCATGGAAGGCTCTATTGAACAAAAAATTGGTTAATGTCTTTTCAGTGTTCAAAGAAGATACTTGGAAAGTAAACACTTTGTCGAGTACTTCTGCATTCTATATATTGATGTAAAGCAATTTCTAGCAGATGGGAGCTAGAAAGAAGCTCCCAATATGGAGAGATTATGCTATAATTACTTGCCACAGGGTTTCTTGCACGTCTCTCTGAAGCATCTGCTGTTGATCTCTCTCCAAGACAGAGCATTGGATGAGAGGGACATGAGGTCTGGCTATTCCTGTCTTCCCAAAGCATAACATTTTTTTTGTTTAGTCTGTGTTGGGATGATTAGGACACAGGTACTGAAGTTCTTTTAGTTGGTAAATGACAAGTATTCTCAATAGTACTTTCATATTGCAAAAACAGCTATTTCATTTTAGAAATTATATTCTTGAATTACCTAATTTTTACACTTATTTATTTCTACGCTTCTCTTTTGCACTTTTTAATGTTTTGCTAATTGATGTCACACACAGATAAAAATTGCATAAGATTGTGAAGAGTGCATACTGATTATATCACTCAAGTCCAGCTGTTTTAATTGTCTCTTAAAAAAGTAATAACATGCCATCTTGATTATGATGTCTGAATTAATAGTTATTTGCAGATGAAAATATTAAGGTGTTCATCAAAGTGAGATTTTTCATTATGTATTTCTTTTATTACTCTAGGTATGCATGTCGCACATTAAAGTGAATTCAACTATGTTTGCCTTTAGAAATGCACCCATTTCTGGTTCAGTTTTAAATTTTAAATCGGTGTTTAAAACACAACACACATATTCTTTTCAATTGCAGCCAGGTTTGTTCAGTATCTCCTAGGGAAGATAGAAATATATTTTGGGCATACTTCAGACAGGTTTGCCAGACAATGATCTGTACTAGCTCATCTAATAATATCACTAGATCAAGGTAAGGTTGTGCGTACATAGGGCCATATGATGCACCAGGTGACATGGGATTTTTAAAATTTTATTTCCCTGTTCAGTGATTAACATAGCAGGGGTTTAATTATGGCCTTCTATTCTTGATCCTTACAAGAGTTTCTTCTCTGGGATGTATCTTTTGAAAAAAGGCAATGACAAATACATTTTCTGTGTTTCTTGTGAACCTGCTCATTTCTTCCATCTGGATGTGTTTGGGGAAAAGAACACAGTGTAGGTGTTTTCATGGCCCAAATCCTTCTCCTGTCAGCCATCAGACCTGGCACATTCTGTTGGACTGTCTGAGGGGCACTTCTCACATTGGAGCAGGATGTGGGGACACATGCTTTGTCCTTCTTTGACACAGTCCCCACGGTACAGGCTGTCACCACGTGTTGTTTAGATGGCACGGAGAGGCCCAGAATGCTTTTATTGAAATAACAAGGTTTGAAGTCTCATCTCTTATGAACACTTCAAATCTCTGTGAGGCTATTTTATTCTCCCAACATGAGTGGAACCCTGTTGTCCTTTATTACTATTATTTCTTCCTCTTCCACACACTGCACAAATTCCATTCCGCAAACTACCATGGCAGCTGCTTTCCTCCAGCTGGTAGGTTGATAGCAGGGAACAGCTCACTGTGGAGCCTGAGCCAATCAGTACTGCAACAAGTGACCAGAAAACCCTCCCTAATACAAATAACTCTGAGCTACATGTTCAGACTGTTGACGTATCTTCATTGCTCAGCTCACTTCAGCACATACTGCGCCAGTTCTTTTTCCAGAGTGCTGGCTAAATCCTGTGGGTCAGGTTTCAGCTAAGATCTTTTTCTGTGTGTTTTCAGTCGGTGTGCAGAGTGCACTTTCTACAACAGCCCCTAGTAAATAATTTTAGCCTTTATTTTGCAGGCATAATTACTTTAAGATAAAGGTTGGCTCAAAGCATTTCATTAGACTGTAGAAAGAATTCAGAAAATACTGCATGATGACTTCAGCTCTAGACGAGAGCAGAAGTCCTTCCAGCTGTGGGTGTTGTTTACTGATGTGGCAGGATCCGGGAAGGCAGCACGGGCCGGCTCCCACCCACAACGAGGTCTGTGGTCCATGTAATTCCACCGGATTCGGGGTGCACGGCCCCCGGGGTCTGCTTGGCGTGGCATGAGTCCCGTAGCCACGGAGATTCAGCAGGAAATGAAGTAAGACGAAGAAACGAACTGGAATTCATCTCTGTTCTGCCAGGGAGGTTTATTTGGGGTAAAGGGGTTCCAGGGGAAGGAAGGGGGGAGGAGAGCAAGGCATGGTAGCAGGGGCTAGCAGCTCAGAGATGAAGACCTCTCTCCGATGCAGACACGGGCTAATAAGGGGAAAGGAAGGGGGCGGGACTGTCTCTCTCAGAGCCAGTCCCAGGAGGAGGAAGGGAAGATTGGCAAAGGATACACACCAATAGATTTTCAGGTACAGCAGAATGCATTTTTTAAAATGAACCAATAGCATACACAGCAGGGAAACAAAGGAAGCACATGGAGATCTGAAAATTGCATTACTACAGTTTACATTACATACATAGTCATTTTCTCTGCTAAATGATGGATAGGGAGAAAAATGTCAGAAAAAAATTTAATATCAGCAATGTCATACCCATACCAGATTCCCCTGTCAGACCTCCTTACATGCAATTTTTAAAACAGGACTCCTGAAAATAGCCAGGAGTTAAAAGTCCAGGCATTCATACTGTGTTGCAAAGCAGCCCATTAACTTCACCTTCAGTATCTGGCATCCTCAGTGCTGAGTCTCTGCAGGAGAGAGACCTTCAGCTGTAGAGATGTGAATCTGCAAACCTGCAGTTGAACTGCAGGTGCTTCAGGACATCTGTGTAGAAAAAAAACTGTGACAAAAGATTACCATGAGCAGGAGGCAAACACCTGGACACAAAGTGGTGGATAGGAGAGGCAGGCAGCAAATCTACAGTGCAAGGGTGGGGAAAAGAAACACGAGCAGCAGAGTTTGCTGAGTGCCATTGTGAGGTGTGGAAACAGCTTTTGTGCGAGCAGTGCGAAGCTTTTGTGTGAGCAGTGTGAAGCTTTCGGTTCTGCATCGGGCCATCATGAAACCACTTAGCAGAAAGCTTAATGTATGGGAGGGAATTAAAATTGCAGATTTGCTTTTGTTAAGAAGAGAGGCTGCGTTGGAATGTAGGATATGAAGCAGAATCCCCACACTCCCAAACAATGTTTGCAGAAGATACTAAACAAAATATCCATTATAATTTGCTGCATATTTATTAATCAAGCTTTTATTAGAAGTGACATGCAGGGAGGCAAATTTTTGTCCTTTAAACTAAATATGAGAGATTTCCTTAAACTACCTTAAAGGGAAGTGATTGGCTACATATGATTTCTGTATGTTCTCTGTATGTTACTGGTTTTTTTCTTTTTAATTTTTTTTATTTCCCCACAAGACTCATGACTACACTTTAATTACAAGAGTGGGATTTGAAACCAGTAATCGTTTTCTTGAAGTTTCAGAGTGAAATAATCTTTAGGAAACAAAAGCAAAACATAAGGTGTAAACCTAGAACAGGGTGCTACTTTCAATTTTATTCCAAACTTCTCTGGCAATATAGCATAGGAATTCAGACTGAGGTGCACGTTGTGTTTTAGAAGCAGCTGCAAGTAGTAGTTGGGGTGGGAGGAGTGTTTCTGATCACATTCACAATCCAGCTTCTTTCCATTCTGGCTTCTTGGTAGGAACCTGTGAGTCAGGCAGTCTCGTACCACCCTCCAGTGGTTTTCAGAGCACAGCACAAGTGATATGTCCAGAAAGCTGATTCAGAAAATAAAAAGGGGGCTGGGGATATTACAAGCTTTCTGCTGGGGACACATATTGTTTACGCTTTGGATTTGTTTGGTGAGTTGTGTAAAAGGCCTTTTGGTTCTTGTTAGATATGACAAAGTGTTTTAGCACACCTGTTCTGTGAAGCATTATGATATTCATGCGGTTGCTTATATTTGCAGGGCATTAAACCACCTGCATCTGTGATGGTTTCCAGTCTGTGTTTGTATTGCTGCCAGGATTAAGGAGTCTGTGGGTGGTGACAATTGGATGTATAACAGCAAAGGGGTGCTTTGTAGGGGGTTTGGCAAAAGCTAGTTTTCCTATCAATTTAGTTGCTCAGTAATTTGCAAGTCATTACAAATGTCTCCTCTGGCTGTTAGTCTTACATTTCTTTTTCTCTTTACAGTCTCTAGAGCACCTTAGGAGCATTAACATCTAAGTTTCCAAGGAAAATTGCATCTGCGTACTTACTTTTGTGCTATTTTTCTGTTCTTGGTGGCATCTGATACTCTATCCATGGCATGCCACAGTGTCATCAACCTGATTGTTGTATTTTCTTGGAGATCATAAATAGTAGATAATAAAACATGATGCAATTTATTTTTGTCTTGCTGTTATGAATGTGGAAAGCCATAAAAACTGCAGGAGCTTCAAAACACAGCAGGGATGAATTTATCAAAGGTTAAGGAGGCTTTAAGGCACTCTGTGACGTGAAAGGTAGCACCTGCCAAACTTCCTCACACAACTTCAGGCTGTAGCAAGTCCTGGACTACAAAGCACAAGTAAAAGGGGCTGATGCTTTCATTGCTTAATATATTGTTGTCTCATCCTTTGTTATGAATTTTCAAGAAATTTTTATTTCACATAACTCTGTTTTTGTCCAAGCAAGTCTGTACTAACACTGACAGTTAATTTTTTGATATAAGCCTATGGCAAAAATCCTAAAATAGGGAATTGCTCATTTCTGTTCCATGACAATATAAATTGCTGGCTCATTAACTAACATCATTCATCTAGTAGAGAGTGACAGTAGGCACAAAATACTCTCTCTTCAGCCAACCTAAAATATGTGAGTAGGATGGGGAAGTTACATCAGCTACAACTGGGATCACCAGAAGTACAACACAAAGTTTAATTGAATATTCCTATCTGAGTTCAGCCCATCATCATAGTTGAGAGAACTGGGACTGCAGCTAGGGCAGGCCAAAACAGAAGAGCAGCTTTGGGGCACACTAAGATCTGTAAAGTGCTCTCAGGTATCCGTTCATGAGAGGTCGATGGACCTTGTTCCTTCCTTGTATCCCAAACTGGGAGGACAACATATTCTGTACAGTCTTCCAGTTCCATAATCACCTATGCCCTGGTGACCTCTCCCAGTCTCCCAGCAGCCACTTTATTTCTGGTGTGGTAGTGTGTGCATGGGGAGGATAGACAGACAGACAGGCAGGCAAGGCAGGTGGGCAAGGCAAGGCAGGCTGTCTTGTGGGAGAAGAAAAGGGGCCACTTAGAATAAGAAGAGTCCAGTAGGCCTTGGCTTGTTTTCTGG
Organism: Grantiella picta; assembly: GCA_013397955.1. Classification (NCBI taxonomy): domain Eukaryota; kingdom Metazoa; phylum Chordata; class Aves; order Passeriformes; family Meliphagidae; genus Grantiella; species Grantiella picta. The sequence continues at coordinate 778,871 of VZRM01001697.1, forward strand.
CTGGATTTGATCATGTGATGTTAGCAAAAAGACCTGCTTTAGCCAATTTCTGCTGGCTCCCTCTCCTGATATCCCTTTCTTGTAAATCTCAGCAGAATTCTGTGAGGTTGTACCTTTATTTACCTATCCTGCCGGTTGGTTGGTTGGTTGGTTTTGTCTGGGTTTTCTCCACCTACAAAATGTTTACATTTAGACTAATGAAACCAGCATTTGTCTTTGGCATTTAGATCAACATTAAGGCTTTTGAGTATGTTAGAGACTAAAATGGCTATAATGAGACTGCACATATACATGACACTGAAAATTTTGCAGAGAGTCTTCTCTTCAGTAGACAAAGTGGTGTAGCATCAAAGTTGAGATGACAGACAAAATCTGTTTAAGAACAAATCATTCTTCTTTATGTTCTATGTTGCTCTCTCACAAAGGATCCACAGGTAAGTGAAGGGTTAAGGTAAAAATCCTTTCTTCCATCTGGACAAAGACAAGGTCTTCTTCTTTGGAAAGCAAGTCTGTTAGAAGACTTGAATTGAATTTTCACTGCAAAAAGGATGAAATTCTCCAGTTCAAAGGCTGTGTAACCTGGTGACTGTAATGATATAAGACTGCAATAATGCCACAGCCTGTCTGGTCTGACCATGGCATATTATCTACATGAACTACAATGAATATAAAGTTTTGGGGTTTTATTACCTTAAAAAAAAAAGTTAATTCTTTTTAAAAATCTCCCATTTTTCCAGACTGCCATACAAAAGCCAGCAAGCTTAGTTTTCACTCCAAAGTAGATGTATCAGAAACTGAAATGAGGTCTCAGCTAACAAATAAACTGGCTTCTAACTCTTTGTATTTACTCAGGAAATATTTACATTTTTCTAAATAGTTATTTATGCTTTGTGCTCATGAAGCGTGATCAGCAGGTATGGGGAAGTGATTCTCCAGAGACCCCACCAGGAGTGCTGCATCCTGCTCTGGGGTGCCCACCCAGGACACATTGGAGTGAGTCCAGAAGAGGCCATAAAAAGTGATCAGAGGGCTGGAGCACCTCTCCTACAAGGAAAAGCTGAGACAGTTGGGGTTGTTCAGCCTGGCAAGAGGAGGCTCCGAGACCTTACTGCAGCCTTCCAGTACCTAAATGGGGCCTGCAAGAAAGATAGAGCAAACATTTTAGCAGGGTTAGTTACAGTAGGACAAGGGGTAAAGATTTGAAACTAGAAAAAAAGGGTAGATCTAGACTACATTTATGTTGTGGTACAAACTGCAGTTTCTCCACCCCTTCCTTAATGTGTTTACCCCTCACCTATTGTCCTGCTTTCCCCACCCCACTTGGTCCTGGCCACTCACTCAAGTTTTCCTTGTTGGTTGCTGTACCCTAACTCCACCCATGTACTGCCCCTGTGCCCAGAGATCACTGGGCCAATGTGCTGTCCCCACAATGTGCTGTCTCTCTAGAAAACCCTTCACCCTCCACCATGATGATTGTCTATGCATGTGGATGTCTGTGCACCACGTGTGTCTGTGCACCAGGGATGTCTGTGCACATGTCTGTGCACATGAGGTCTTTGCCCATGAGGTATCTCTGCCACTGGGAGGTCTTTGGCCTCTGGTGCAGCCATGTGAATAAAACCTTCCATGGACACTGCATAGACCCTCCTCGCCTCCTTTATCACCACCGGTGGTGAAAGCAGACCAGAGAAACCAGAGCTAGCCTTTCGGCTTCCCAGCCAGTGAGAGCGCAGTGACCAGCCCTCGGAGGAAGGGTTTGGAGCACTGAGGTGCTGAGCTGGGCTGGGCAGAGACACTCTTGAGTAAGGTCTGCTATAATATCCCTTAAACCGCAACACATTTAGAAGAAACTTTTTATGATGAGAATGGTGAACAGTGGAACAGGTTGCCCAAGGAAGTGGTAGGTGCTCCATCCTGCGAAACATTAAGGTCAGGTTGGACAGGGCTGTGAGCAAGCTGGTCTAATTGAAGATGTGCCTGCTCATTGCAGAGGGCTTGGACTGGATGACCCCTACGGTCCCTTCCAACCCAAAATATTCTATGATCCATAAAATTTTGTCAAGGGCTAGAAAAGGTTCTATAGATTGTGTTTTGAGGCAACAGCTCTGAAAAATGCAAGCTTTAACTGCCTAAAGGCTGAAATTTGTTTGGCCTGATATGTCCTGCTCTAAAAGCAGGAAGAAGTATTTCTGAGAGAGTTATTCTTCTTGGTGACACGGCACTGACCTTCCTCAGGTTTTGCTGCAGCTGTGCTCCTTCGAAACATAACATGACAGCAAAGAGTGCTTAGAGTAGAATGGCCATGTTTGTTCAGGTTAAAGACTAAACATCTAGCTTGGATGGCATCTCCAGCCCTAGCCTTAAGGAATTTAGAGATACTTGGTATTTCCTGGAAACAAAATTTAAAAATCCCAAACAGCGAAAACAGCTAACAAAACCAAAACAACACAAAAACCTAAACAAGGAAAACCAAGCTAAACGCATAGCTTGGCAGTAAATGAACAGCACGGCAGTGCTCTGCAGTGAGCTGCTGTCCCAGCCGTAGCAGGTGGCAGCGGTGCTGTGGCACCGAGCTGAGTGCAGCTCGATCCGCTGTTTGCAGTGCCACAGGGAGGTGGCACTCGCGTCTCGTGCTTTGCACTGCTTTCCTTACTCAGATGCCAGTGACTGACTCCCAAGATTATCCATCGGAATTCAGGCATTTTGCTTTTAAGTGCCCTATTCTTTCATCTGTTTTCAAAGGCAAACGTTTTAGGAGAGAAGGGTTTTGTTTTGAAGAAGTACTGAAAAAAAGAATCGTGTCACAAGTGAGATTAAAAAAAATCACCTAAGGACTGCATTGTTCAATTGCAGAGAATAGCCTTTCTCATCTTGAAACAGCTTTACCTTAAGCCAGGATTTAGCTCCATAATTCACCAACACGTGCCTGCAAGATCCCCCTTGCATTACTGAGGCTATTTGGCTGCTATCATATATGATCATTTCCATGTAATCATCTTTTCAAGTTTATTGAATTTAATCCTCAATGCAGTTGCCTTTCCTGTGCTTTTATTTTATGGGAAGACTGTTACATAACTGCATTCCTCTCATTTTATTAGATATTACAAACTAATATTTGGGCTTTTTCTTCTCTTTTCACCAGAAAAGCAAATTTAAAGTAAATATTCATCTTTTAACCTGTCTATTAACATGTTATGGCTGTACTGTAATGAAATTACTTTAGGTATCATTCACAAGCAGACAAACAAAGAGAAACAGAACTAAGCTCTTTATTCCTCTGAATCTGTGAAAATGAGATCATTGGGAATTTTACAGGGACAATGCACACACTCCCGTAATGTGCATTACCAAAACCAAAGGATTTGTTAATTTTAATATTGCTTGTGTTTTTGGTGGAAAGAGCCAAAATGGCCTAATCAGTTTGATGTAAAATTTTACAAGTTAGATTTTTTATTTACTTTTTTTTTTAATTTCAGTGGGAGAAACTACAGATGACAACAAGTGAGAGAAGAAAAATTGTGTGTTCAGTCACGTTCCATATAATTGCAATTACCTGTGTTGTTTGGTCATTGTATGTTTTAATTGATAGAACTGCTGAAGAAATTAAACAAGGCAATGATAATGGTAAGTATCTTTTACCTTTGGTGCTGTTGATAATGCAGTTTCTGGCTTTGAAAGACAGCTCTGTAACCAGTTTCATTCTGTTCTTAAAGAACAGCTCACCGATACATGGCTACACTAAATACTTTAATGCAGAAGTTCTGAATGCATCAGCATGAAAATCTTATGCCCCTGCAGAGAGAACTCTACTTGGTGCAATCATTACAACAGCTTAACTAGCCTGCTGGTTCTTCCTGGGTTAATCTCCCATTATCTAGGTAATTCTAAAGCTCTGGCAAAAAGATGACTCAAATTCAAGCAGCTCAGTGCAAGTTCAGGTCGTTAAAATAGTAATTTATTTATGTTACTTGAACCTTGATAGGAAGTAAAGCACAAAAGAGCCTCTTCATTAACAAGCTGCCTAATACGAACTCCCAAGAGACTGTTCTCCAGTTGTATTAGTCCTTCATGTGGGACTCAAGTAGCATGGAAAGCCATTCCTGTGTTCTTTCAAATAGAATTTCACTGTGAATGTCCATGTTCCAGTTGTATTTATTGGTTAAACACTGGAACAGAGAAGTCATGGAGTCTCCATCTGCAACAGTACTGAAAATCCAACTGGACATGTGTTACAAAATGCATATTGAATGTAAGTAGGAGCCATACTTAGCATATGTGGAAATCATATCCTAAATTGAACTACTGTTTTCCATTTCAAATCTAAGTTTATTTGGTCTTAAATTTAGTTTTAAATCTCATCATGATGATAAAAAGCTTTTGATTTTTGATCTGAATTGAATTTAAGCACCATAGAGGAACAAAGGTCTCTAGCTTTGTGTTATATTCTGAAGTTAACATGGAAAACAAAACAGGTGGAGCTTTGTGCCTCGCTAGTTAGATAAATATTTGATGATGCTCCTGATGCTTGCCTTTCTTGCCTCAGAGAGGAAAATAAGCAACAAGCCTCAGTAAGTCACAGATGAACACAGGTTACAAAGTCTTGTTTTGCATTCTTTCGAAATGGGTAACCTTGTTTTTTATCTCAAAAAACCTGGCCCAGAGGACAGGACTAGGAATGGCTTTGAACTTTTATTTATGAGTACAACTACATCACCCTACTCATTACTAGGGGGAAGCTATTTCTGTAGATTAGCTGAATTTACATAACAAAACAGCTAACAGGGATTTTTGTTGTTACACACAATGCTAAAGAACCACGTTAATTATTCCTGGTAGGCTCTAAAAGTTTTTATGATTTGTATAGCATTCAGTGTTTGCCAAATGTAAAGGCTGATTCTTTACACTAAAAATTGGACAAAGAGATGCCCTGGAGCTACTTACAACATGTAAACGTGTTTGTTCAGAGGATGCTTTTGCCCCGAAATTTGCTTGTTGTAGGGGAGAGTACTTTTACAAAAGCAAACGTGTATTTCGGGGAGCAAGAAGGGCATATATGTAGTTTGCTTTCTACTCCATTTTCTGTTTTTAAATGGGAATTGCCAAGACAAAGACAGTAAACACTGGAGAAAGAACACTTGATAAACATATTTTGAGAAGGAGAAAAACTGAAAGCCCTGAATAATACTATTACTGTTTGTTACTATTCTGTGAGTTTAAAAACCCCAATTTAAATGGATATCTCAAATTATCTAGAAGGGTTGGGTTTTTTTTTCTCTTTATGGGATTATATGATGCAAACCTTTTAATTGCTAAACCTGACAGTGGTTTATAGAAAAGCCAATTTAAAATATATTTAAAGTATTCTAGAATTTATATGGCACTAGTGGTAGGGAATCAAGGTTCACATCAATTTATTCTGCTTGAAGAAACAGGTCTAGGTTCAGCTGAGCTTTCTCCTGATAAAGTGCAAGTGTGAAAACATGGCAATCCTGGAAAAAAAAGAAAGATACAAAATTTCTGTCCCACACCAGTTAATAAAAAAAGATTCTTCCTGTATTACTATGGAAACAGCAGAAGCAGCATATCTTTAATGTTAAAAGGTGGAAGAAGCCCTGAAGGAAAGTTTCTGAGAGTGGCATTGAGTTCCTTATTTGACCAAATGGTGGTAAAATCAGTTAAAAGTGGGAAGCAGTTTCCCATTCCATAGGCAGTTTCTTGGCTGGCCTACGGAATAGGAAATCCAGTCTATTTTCTACTTGTGCCACAACTGCCCCAGTAGCATGAACATATCTGGGCATTCTTAACAAGTGGCTTCTTTTCAATATATCTTACTGAAACACAGTGCTTGATATTCAATATATAACACACATTTTCTATTTTAAAGGTGTCCTTGAATGGCCATTTTGGACAAAACTCGTTGTGGTGGCCATTGGATTCACAGGAGGCCTGGTCTTCATGTATGTGCAGTGTAAGGTTTACGTCCAGCTGTGGCGCAGGTTGAAAGCCTACAACAGAGTGATCTTTGTTCAGAACTGCCCAGACACCATCAAAAAACTGGAGGAGAAAAGCTCTCCGTGCACTCAGCTGTCGGAGGTGAAGGACGCGGTGGTGGTGCCAGTAGCACAGACAGGTACAAACTCTCAGCCGGCAGCAGAAGAAGCGACATCGGACGTCATGCCAGTTTGACACGGACAGCATTGCTTCTTCCTGGCAGAGTAAGCCGTAGTGTTTGCTACACTACACATGCTACAAGAGAGTAGAAATGACTGTGCATTTTTCCAGTTAAAAAAAAATCCCAACCAAACGATAAAAAAATACCCCATCCAAAAACCAAAACCGTACAAGGCAAATGGATCCAGCAAAGCCACTTGTTACTGTATGGAATGTGACCGTTCGTGACGTAGTTTCGCAACTAGTCAGCAAGTGTAGTGAAAGTGGAAGTGTAGAAAATGCAATAGAGAACAGGTTTAACAGACAATGCCAAATCAATGTGACTATATACTTTTTTTTTTCTCCCTAACGTAGGTGGCTGGGAAAGTAGAAACAGAACTGATACAGTAATTTTGTTTACAGAAGACATAAAACCTTTCATCTGTTTACTACTAAAAGTTGTATTTGCTATTTATCTTTTCAAAGATACGCTTCAAATGGTACCAGTCCCGTTACATGCATTAACAGAATCAAAGTACAGAGAGCTGTATTGAAGCACTTACTCTCACCTTCACATCACTGTAGTGGAGCCTGAATGTTTGGGCAGCTGTGTCAGCTAAGGATATTTGAACCAGTTATTTTTAACTATGGCTGAACTTTTAAAAAGTAAGCAGTTCCAACCAGTCCAAACTCATGTCTCCATAAGCTACAGTTATTTTTTAAAAATATACCTGTCAGTGAAGTACAGGAAGGAGAGAATATGTAGATATGCATTTAGAAGAGCAGCTGAGCTGTTTATTTTACTTTATAAGAGTGAATTAGACATAAATTGGATATGCGAAGTATTGAGGCAGAATTGTAAATTTTAAAAAAGCAGTTCACTGCAGAATCACACAATAGTAAATTGCATATTATCAAAGGTCTGAAAAAGAATGACACATAGGGAATATGGATACTATTTTTGGTTTTATTTTTAAGATTAATGATACAGAAAGGTAGATATGAGAACATATCTACCTACATTATCTTAAGAAAACATTAGTTTTTATCTCCTTGTTCTAAAAAGTTAGTTTTTATCTTCCTGACTGAAAAAACAAATCAGTGGTTTCCTTCTGTACAGGTAAACTTAACGTGTTAGAGATTCAACAGTTCAGTTGTTAACTTCGTGTTTTGAGCACTGGCATATAAAAATGAAGTGTGAATAGCATTAAAAGGTGCAATAGATAAATGAATGTAGATATAATACTGTGTCCAACAGGGTGAATTATATATAACTAAGCAATTTTGTGATCCACTTTGCAAAACTGTGGTGTTTACTACAAGGACACAAGAGCAAGTATTGACTTGGAGTAGTTATGTACTGATGTGGACAAGTCTGGGGCCTGAACATAACGTATATTTTTTAAAAAAGTTGGAAGTTTTTTTTTTTTTTTTAATCTTGTATTTAGTAAAGGAGGAAAAACAAACAAGCAAATAAAGAACCAGAGTAATGAGGACAAGAGGAGTACAGTCTCATTTAAAGGAGGTTATCTGCCACAATTACAAGCAAACTACAGTTCTACAGAAGCCTTGATGTTTCTACTGGTAAATTTTCTCTTTACACACTCAAAAATTTATAGTGAAGTAACAGAATCATCCCATTCTTGCAAATATCCAGGCTGCTGGGCCTAAGACGTATTGGAGTTTATATAATAGGTATTCCTTTGTGAATGTTTACTGGCTTAAGGCTCAGGGAATACTAGAAGTAGCAGTGTTAGCAAGAAATGTATCTTTAATCAGATGATTATATTCTTTTGTATTGGAATTGCTCTTGTAATTTGGCTGTGACTAAGTGATTGTTATCTGGCTAGACAGGACACAAAATCTTGGTGCGCAAATGGGTCCTTAATTCACATCGATATTTGCTGTAAGTTACTCCAGGTAAGATGGATTAATGTTGAAGTTTTTTCACATAATGGCATGCACTTTTTATATAGAATAATTTCCCAACTATACAACTGCAACTGCCAATTGTAGCAGCTTCTTATTGAAATGACATACAAGAGAAACCAAACCATTTCTCCATTTAAAATTGTGGAGGAGACTTCAGAAGGTCTTCAGAGCATGATGACAGGACTGTCTCGTAATTGCTCATGCTTAGTCTGCAATGGCATGGTTTTCAAAAAGCTACTCGTTAAAAGGTAAATCTCATGATGTCTGAAGTTAGACACTTAAAATTACTAAGTGCATCTCAAGGTTTGGAATGATGTTTACAATAAACCTGATCAATCAGCAAAATTTACTGACAAGGAACATTATTATGACCGATAATCAAGAGCTTTCCAAAATAATAGTTTCCTACTAAGTGAAAGTAAGCCTGCTTCTTTAACCACCTTGTTCTTTGACCTGCTGTAGCGTCATGATCCTGTTGAAAGTACTTTATCCCCTATTTTGTCAGTTTACTGGAGACTAATTCACAGTGGGTTTTTTTCTTGAACAAGTGTAAAATTCACCTCAAAGAAGAAAATGTGAAGATTCTGAAAGCAGAACTGTAGCATCCAACAAGATTTTACATTTTTTAAAAATACACTGAAGAGTCAGCAACAGAAAAGACAATGTGCAAAATTTTATACTAATGCCTTCAAACACTGTTCTGGCACTTAACCATATATGCAACAGAGTTTACAGTTAATTAAAGAAAGGAGAAAGACTTCAGTTGAAATTCCTCCTCTCCCTTGGAAATATTTAATGTGGACAGCAGGAAAAGGAGCAAAATGGGACATTGTCTGCTGAGATGGACAATGAGACAAGTCACCAGCAAGAGAGATTTCAGCCGGCTTGAAGCAGTCCTTAAATTTTAAAGCATTTCAGTGTTAGCCCGTGCATCCCTTTCTCTTCTTAGGTGCACTGGATTTTCTAGGGCTTTCAGGGATTTCATGCAGGACTGGAATTTGTTTCTGAAGCGGGGTACAACCTCCTCAAGAGGGCAAGGAGCTATTCATACCACCATGCCTTGGATTCTGGTCTTCATTAATAAGGAAAGTACACGAATAGAGAAACTAGGCAGATCCTTATCAACCAATGCTTTTTCATTCCCACACAATTTTCTGTATTAATTTATTAACCACAGTATTGTATCCTGAAAAAAATCCAAACAAAACAGTATGGTGAAGGATTTAAGATAAAGTCTAAGGCTTTTTAATGAAGAGGCCATCTCAAATAAAGAACCATGTCAAACTCCTGTGTAGCCACAGTGCAGCTCCGGCAAATACGCTGACAGGAATTTCACTGGCTAAACCCACAAGGGCAAAACCTGGCTCTGAGCTGCCATTACCAAGAAGAGTTTAATCTGCATTCTTGTTTAAACAAAGTTTTAATAAAGGTAGGTAGAAGTAATTTGGTGTCAGATCAGATCTGAAAGTTTAAACAAGATACTCCCATATTCACTTCTGTGAACATGCACATTTCTTTTTTGGTTTTTAAGTTATAAGCGTTATAAAGTTTATTTCAAACTGGCATAAATGTACCATTTTTGACTATCAGTAGCATTACAATGATTCTTAACTAGTTTAACTGTGCCATTCACAAATTGCTCTATCTGAATGTTGTGTTTATTTTTGTTGTGTAGAAAAAAATAGTAATTCCCTATCTCCAGAACAAACAGTTTATAATTTCCAATGCAATGAAACTTACACTCTGATGAAAATATTTTACTGTGTATAATATTCAGAACTACAAGTTTGTGTTATTTGTTTAATTCCCTCTCTTTTGCAAAAGAAAAAATGTATGTTTTTGTGGGTGAATGTATACTGGAGGACAGAAGGTAAGGGAAACAAAAGTAATGTATCTGCTCAATGTTGTGAAAAAATGTATTTGTATTAAACAAATTACTCAAAGTACTGTAGTATTCCACATTTGTCACCTTGTTACATAGAGCATCACGTGCTGAACATAAATTACCAAGACCAGTCTTGCAAGAAAGGTGAACAATATATTCTCCTTACTTAATACTGATAAACCTGCTAAGCTACAAGGGGCTGGTTTTGGGTATCCCACCTTGGCAGAATGCTCAGGAAAATACCTCACAGAACAAAAACACTTGTAAAGAATTATGCAGCTTCAACTCTATAAAGAAGCCTAGAAAGCAACTGGTTTTACATCCACAGCATAATGAAGTGTTGGTACTGGAATTCAACTACAGGAGGGTAAGAGGACAAAAGCTTCCTAAGGAAAGCAGTGCTTAGGAACTAACTGTTTGTTACAGTGATTTTGGAATGTCCAACACTAGAAAGCTTGAAAGATGGACTGGACAGTTAAAAATAATTTTAAGCTAATCCCAGCTCAGACCGTCAGAATGGATCCTGTTCCTTTTTGTAGTATTTTAGGCTTTGACTTGGTGAGATTTTGTCCTTTTTCAAAATCCCAAAGATTTTTTGTTTTTTAATTTAAAGGAATATTACATGTTTGCATTATAAAAAATGCAAACATGTGAAGTGAAAACCAAAGCAAATATCTTACCTTGACTAAAAGAGAATGTTCTAACCAAGGTACAAATTTAGTTTTTTACAGAACCACCTAGCCCAGATCTTTCTCCTAGATGGTCAGCTGCCTGAATTAGCTCACTGTGTAAAAATGGATTCACAAATCCCTGCAAGATGTAATACAGAAGAAACAGCATAACCAAGGAAGTTCCAGTAATAAAGATATATTAATTTCCATTTATTAGCATATGGAAAAGTGGAGTCAAATTTGGCTTCAGAACTAAGAGAGTAGAGGTATGGATCCCTATACCTTTTTGCTTTGCTCACAAGAGTTCCAATCTTTTGATGAAGGGTACTGTTAGAACACAAAACACCTTCCTTTTTGGTTTGATATCTGTACACACACATCCCAGCCAACAAAATGAGCTTTACTAAAGGTCAAAGAAATTATTAAAGAACTTGCCAAAAGTACTGACTGGTGTTCCAGATTCCTGCTACCTATGACACAGAGCTCAGAAAATAACCTTAACTGAGAACAGAATGATTCCAGTCTGCTGGAGAATGTGGGCCCTGGGACAAATTTGCCCTTTTACTACTTGCAAATAAGTATAACTGATACTAACTGAATCACAGGACTTCCTTATTTTTAACACATAGAAGATAATATATATGAGAATACAGTAATCGGCACTATTCCAAATAAAAACAAAAGAAGATAGGTCACAGTAATTTTTAAGTGTGTTAAGTAACTAATAATTTGAGGAAATACATCTGTAATGAAACATGGATCATTACCTCTGTGTATGCACATGCCTGGGAACATGGTGAGCAACATAATCAAGTAGCAAGATTTAAATGGGGTCATATTAAACTCTGTAAAGAACAAACCCAAGTGTTAACTGATCACAGAAGATTGTTGCTTACAGTAGCCCCAGAAGATGCAGTCAAATGAACAAATCAGTCTAGAAGTTCAGGCAAAGGCTTTAATGAATCTTCCAGTGCCACTTTACCTCTAGGTTTGCTAGCAAATTTTGAGAGCTGGGGAAAAAGAATATTTCATTAAAAAATAAGGGTAATATTTTTTCAGCTCTTCATATCTTAGCAATGGGCACCATCACTTTATCAATTTTCAAATCAGCACAGTACTGTCCAGGTTCATTGTGTGAACTTGAATAGGAGCTGACATTAGTAGGATGCTTCCATCTTTATTTAAAAAATGCTTCTGTTTTGAAGTAACGCTGTCATTTTGGTCTAATAACTTGATTTATTTTTCCGTTTTAACAGGTAACAAGTTACATATTAAACCCTTCATATTAATAAAATTGGACAGTTTTTGCAATCAAGCAGTCAAGGCTTAGGGAACTTGATTACAGTACCACTATGGTAAGCATCTCACCATCAGCTTATTTTCAGTTTCATTACAGGAACTCTCACAGGAACTTGGCAGCTGTTTTAAAGACCACAGCTTAAACTGCAGTGCAAAAATTATAACACCTCATTAGCAAAGTCTCTTACCTTTATGAAACTTCTTTTGAGGAAGAAAGTCTGGAAATCAATTATAATTGAACTTTTACTCTTGAAAGAGCTAGAGGATAGAAAGACAACATATGCATTGTATTATGCTGAGACAGACCAAACAAGCCAAGTTTGTACTGTAACTCTGTACTGCAGGAATTTTTATTAGAAAACAACCTGGAAGGTTCCTTACGCAGAGAACTTTTTCTTGCTGAGAGAAAAAAAGGGGTTTTTTTTCATCTTTTTTCCTTCCCTGTAGGGAAAAACACATCAACATACAAAACTCTAATATAAAGCATGATTGGAATATGAAATTAATTTAAGAGATTCCAGCAGCTCCTCTCAGGCAAAAAATTCTCTCTGCATCCCCCCCACTCCAGGCCTGTCAGGACAAAAAACTCTCAGCACAGAAATTATCAATAAATAAATAAACACATGGCTTTGTTTGGGGGTTTTTGTTGTTCTTTCCCACTGCCACATTAATATTCTGCAACATCTGATAAATTGGCCTTGCACATCATCAGTTTAAGCCTAGATTATTTTCAATTCAAATATGAATACCTGACTGCTACATATGATTTTTTTCTGATAATTCAATGTAAAAAGTTCACATGCAAACACTGTTCTTCTTTCATTACTTGTGCAGTAGGTTAACAAGACAGTTTAACACCCAGCTAAACAAGCACTGAATACATGGACTTTAAGGAAGAAAATCCGCAAAGTCAGTAAGGTCTGATCTGTAAACATGTTCTTGCAGTCTGAAGAAAGAATGTTAAAAAAGACACATTTTCAAGTATTTGACTATCACATCATCCAGGTTTTTATAATGTCTTATTACTGGATTGTTTCAAGGAATATAGAATATCTCATTCTTCATAACCTTGCATGACAATCTTTTTGAAGCATTCACCAGGATGTCAGCCTAATATATTATAATTACTATAACTCAATAACTAGAAGGTGTCATCTGCTCATTTTCCTTCCATATTTTACACAATGTCATGGGAAAGTGACTCAGTATTTCTACTTGCAATTTCAAACATCAAACTTTGTATACAAGCAAAAATTCAAAATGAACTTCCAAAAGAAAAAATCTGTCAAAGCACTGAAACAACCACATACACAGCTTTAGTTCAATCCAATTACGCTGGCTCAGCTTCTACCAGAGTTTAACACCTAAACTTTTATAAATCAAAACAAGATAAATTCCACTACCCAGCTCAATTTAACAAAGATATAAAAATGCTGAAGGCCTGCCCTGAGCTTCAGCACATTTATCTCTCAAATACAATGTAGTGATGTCATGGCCTGTAGATGTGGCAGGTGTCAGAGGATAGGACCTCTTGCCAGGAGTAAGACTTGCAGTCTGTCTGAAGATGCATTAGATCATCCACATATGCTCCAGGTCTGTTTAATTTATTCAGGTTTCTTCTTTAGAATAATTTAAGGACAATTGTTATTTCTATACAACCTAAACAGGTTGGTTTCCTAACACTTGAAAGGATAGCACAAGCCTATTTTGTAATGAGGGGAAAATTTAATATCCGTATTAACAGACTTAACACTCATCAGTAACTCCTGCTGTACAGATAGGAAAATACAAATCTGGATATCTGTAAAAGAAATCTGGGAAACCCACATAGCTATTCACCATGACGAAGACTTACTTGATTGTTTAGCACACAGAAGTGTATTAGGGATCAAGTACTACAAAGATCATCCACCAGGAATAATTATTTCCACATAATTAACAGGCATCTGTGACTACTACCATGTGAACAAATAGTTCAGCTGAACTGTGACTTTGTGCCCAGACAGCCTAAGATGCACTGAGATGTCCTACTTAATGCCTGCTGTGAAATTATCCCTAATTTTGCTCTTGCCTTTTTTCCTTTTTTTTTCTAAATTTGTTTTACAGCTTTTAAAGTGATAATCTGCTAAGAACTTTCCTGCAAGACACATTTAAAAGCATCTAAAGAGCCGCTTCACAAAGCAAGGCTGCTATTGAAAAGTCCTGAGCAGCTTCAATTTAATTCTCAACAGAGGGGTTAGAAAAAAGCCATGAACTAAGATATATTTAAAAACAGACTGCAGGGACTTTGATTGGCTTTTGATCTGAATTATGCAATACAAATTACTGAAGACAGTAACTTTCAAATTCTCTTGACGAAACATAAAATACTCAGTATCTTACTGAAACACTTCCAGCTCTCTATGATCCTGACACAGATTCTCAGAGACACGAAGGTACAAGAGAAGAGTTCCTCATGTTTAACAGATTATTGCAATTACCAGGAATAGGTAAAGACTTCTGACCACAAATTATTCCAGTCTGAATCTGGACAGGGAAAAGGTACTCAACTAGTTGGAATTTCTAGATATAAACTTACACTATTAAGATTTTAAGTATTTATTTATAGTCAAAAATTTTTATCCAATAATATACATCTTTATCCAGTAATACACTGTTTACTCTTCACCATAGGTACACAGTGAGATCATAAAAAAAGCAACTAACAAAGCCTTTACAAATATAGTTAAATTTTATTCTTGTTTCCAGTGATAATTAAAATAGGTTTCTTTTAATTCAATTTACTATTCCAGCTCTTGAATCAGCTGGTGCTCATCAGGGCCCGCCTCTTCTTCTCTTTCATTCAAGTCTTCTTTTGCTTCTGCATCTGTCACCTCAGGGTGACTGCAAGCAGCATCTCGAGCTGAGAGCTTTTTCATTTTGATGTTTGGCAGTTTCCTCAGGTCACCATCCCATTCTCTTAGAGAGAAAAAAAAGTAATGAAAACCAATTACCGATAGAAAGGAAGGCATGGCAGAGCTAATTCACATTTCCTCAGATGATTCCAACTCAAGTGAGGCTGCTTTTCTAAATTATCTTCTGTCACACTGTAATATGAATAAGCACCAAATATTTCACCTGATTTTGTACACCACAGAAGTGGCAATTTCTCTATGAAGGAGTAAGTACTTTCAGACATGATATTCTGAAACAAAAATATGTTATTCACTTTATTCCCACAGCCTTATTGTATCCTCAGTTACTTTCAGGCATCTGCTTTTAGGTTTGTAGCAGGTCGGAAGTGTTTGCATATGTAACATCCCACACACGTAAGTCCCTCAAGATTTATGGTAAATGTTAACGTTAACATGTTGTATGATTGACTTTAAGAGAATACAAAGCGTTAGTAAGCATTAATTCACATGGGAAATGTATTATTTCAAAAGGCTGCATGAAGGAGAAAGGGTTGTTTTAAATATAAAGTCAAACCCAGTACTCAGTTAATAGAATGCTTTCTTGATTATAGTGAGTGCATTTCACGGATAACTTTTCTCAAGGGCAAAGACAGTACTTGCCAATTACAAGGTATGTTTTCACTCTACCAAGGCGATACAACAACACTTCTATCTGATGTCCCAGTTCAAGAAGTCAATTGCGTATTTATAAACACAGCAGTCTATCTTCTTTGGGATTTCTGGCTTTATTCCAACATCCTGTAAGTATGACTTCTGGCTACATACCATCCCCGGGAGTCAGCAATACATCGCTCCTTGAAGCATATGCATTATTAAGTATTTTCTTTTTTTTTTCCTATAAAGTATTTCATTTGATAATGCTGTCAGCAAAAACTGTTCACTCAATCTATTACAAGGACATACCAATACACTGCCCAGACGAACCAGCAGCAAGTTTCACAGCTGCCAGATCTTTTAACTGGATGTGAATTGTAAATTCTTTTAAGATTTTCAACTAGTACGTAACACACACACCAACACTACTGTGAACAGCTGAGATCAGCATTTTAGGTAAGATATAATCTAAGAATATTGAGGAAAAAAGTTACTTAAGTTACAGAAATGGCATTTTAACTGTTGAATCTAAATCTTCCAATGTTTTAATTAGTAACTGTCACCAGTGTTTAGCTTGTAGCAGCTAAGAAATGCCAAAATAGTAATCCCATACTACTGTGCTTTTTCAAATGACAAATTCCTTGCAGTTTTGCATACGTTCCTTTTTTTGTGAAAAAAGACATACAATGGGTCAAAATAAAAAACACTATTTTGCATAAACAGATTATTAGTGATAATGAAAAAAACTTACCTGAAAAATTTAAGATGCTTTCTGTTCATAATGTCTGGGATTTCTAATAGGAAAGAAATTAAATTCTATCAGATCTCTTACATTATTCAAGTGAGTCTTATTTCAAAGGAAGAAATGTGAGCCAAAGGTCCTCTAACTAAATGGCTACACATCTCCTTTCCATTACAACTAATTGTTCTACAAGAAACCTGCCATACCTTTATACAAAACTACCACTCATTCAGTAGTATTTCACCCCAATATGCCCCAAAGGATCTCTTAACAAGAACCTCAGTTACCATCCCCTTCAGGGGCGAGTCATAACATTTATGAAGTACTAAATACAGAGAAACTAACATTCCGTAGTTACTGAAATGCCTTTAAAGTACTACAGTATATGGAACAGAACATTTATAGAGACTGTTGACATCTGTCTCCTCTCAGTAGTTCACATTCATCTTGGCTGAAGAGAAACGAACACCAATAATTTTCATGACTGAAAATTTTCAGTCTTCCCCATTAACAGAAATAAGTGTAAATACATACGATAAATCTGTATTACCTTTGGTAGTGAAAAGAGAATTTATTTTGTATCAAGACCTGTGAGACAAATGATTCTGCTTTTTTCCTCCTGGAGTGGCCAAAACCTTCCTACTAGATGTGTAATTTATAATCTTATGCAGATTTTACATAGGATGCCAAAGCTGCTTTACCTCGATTCAGTGTCACTCTTTACTTGGTCAGTCCTGCAGAGCTGCAAGTGGCCCTTGTTTAACATCATCACTAATTTATGGAGATTTATGCCTTAGGAGCCTTGACAAATTTCCACAGTATAAAATACCTCATTACTGTCTATGAACTGTACAGATTTCACAGCCAGCAGGTTTCTCAACAAGGCAGATGTCTTCTACCTCTGTAACATTAAACCCACTTTATTTTTTAGCCCTTAAAATGGTGACATTTCAGCAACTTTTTTATTGTCCTTGAACAAACAGTTCATCTGTCAATTTTCTTAAGTCTTACAGTAATAAATGACATCATGCTACCAATGCAGGATTATAGATGGTTTTGCTACTGTAAAACGTAGGATGATGATACCTGTGTCATTTATCTTTGTGGCCAGACAGTCTTTACTATTCAGAAAACTATTCCTTCCTTTCCCACCTGGTTAGAAAGTTATCAAGTGAAGAACAGTAATATATGCACACTGTTTCGATAACAGTGACTTCTGCAGACTGCTTCTTGGTAAACAGATGAGGTGATACTGCTCACAGCTGCACAAGACAAGGCAAAGAAACATTTATCTAATGGTTTTTTGGTCTGGTGATTCCTTGGTTCTAATAAATATCCATGTCATATTAGGTCCATCCTTCCCAATAAAGCCTTGAAACAAAGCCATGGTTCCTCTTGCTTTCTTTGCAGTCCCTTGAACTGCACTCATGGCAGGACAGTGCCAAATGCTGAAACATCCTAGCTCCCACAAGGGAAATAATTTCTTCCCTTCTCCCAGGTATTTTACTAGGAGAATCGGTGCTACTCCACTTGCCTCTAGTAGTGCAGGCAGTGATGTCGACAGTGAGTGTGGCAGAAGTGGCACCATGCTGAGACTTGTATTTGTTCCTTATATCAAAGCACTGATTCAACATACAGTTCATGTTCTTGTCACACAAACCAGAACTAAATTACAAGACTGTTTGTTTAAAAAAGACTAAAATTTACTATATTGTGGGATGTCTAAGACTTTCGTCAACAGATTTTTACATTTTATAAATAATTAGTTTTTCATTTACCAATATCTTTGACAGGACAAGAGGAAATGCCCTCAAGCTACACCCAGGGAAGATTAATGATGGACATCAGGAAGTTTTTTTTTTTTTTCACTGAAAGGGTGGTTTTTTTTTTTTTTTCACTGAAAGGGTGGTTAAGCATTGGAACAAGCTGCCCAAGGAACTGGTGGAGGAATCAGCAGCCCTGGAAGTGCTCAAGAAACAGCTGACATGGTAGTGTTTGGTCAAAGGTTGGACTTAATGATCTTGGAAGTCTTTTCCAACCTATTTGATTCTATGATACAAATAGACTGCGTCAAATTTTAGCAGACTTTCCTAAATGAAAAGAATACATATTATGAAGTCTCTTCATAGTAAATGCACATGCATACAAGAAATAACTGAGTTCAAGAATGGGGGGGGAAAAACCCAACAAATCTAAGTCAGTTATATAAGCTCCACTCACTAAAGCTTCCAGGATTAATAATGAGCTAGAGGCATAAAAGCACTGTTTCCAGCTGATTTCTATTTATTCCCAATCTCTAATTACAGTATTTAGTTGCTATAGTACTTAGCAGCAACTATTTTCTCTGAATGAACACTGTCCTAGACAGAGAGCAAAACCTGCAGCAGCTGTGATAACAAATAATGAATGATTTGAAAGTGTATTTAATATGTGAAGTTGCACTGTGTTCTCTGAATGCTTTACTTACTAATTCTATAATAACCTCAAATTTTGCCTACAATATTTCTAGATTTTTCATTATTTTTATGTTGTCCTTGTGCATTTGACATCTTTTTCTCTAGCCCTACTGCTTCTTTCTGTCAGCTTTTCACAAAGCAGTAAGGCAAAAAAGAACTAAAATTTAAAAGCAAAAAGCAAAAAGAATGTCTTCTACAACTGAGCTATTGTTTGATGACAATCATAGCATCTATTTTCCTATTGCTTTTTCCCCCCTCCTGCTAAGAAATCAAAGATTATGCATGAAGTCATATAGATATTCCTAAATTCCTCTTCAGGGTGCACTGGCAAAATTTTAAAGCCATTATTTTTCTTTATTTGTACAATACATATCAGGGTGTGCTGATTTTGGCTGGGATGGAGTTAATTTCTTTCACAGTACCTAGTAGTACAGGGCCGTGTTTTGCATTAGTGCTGGAAATGTTGTTGATGAAAGCAGGATGTTTTCATTATTCCTGAGCAGGGCTTGCACAGATCCAAAGCCCTTTCTGCTCCTCATCCCAGCCCAACAGCAAGGAGGCTGAGGGTGCACAAGGAGCTGGAAGAGCTGACTGGAGAATACGACACACAACCCAAACCGTGCTGTGCTTTGTATCCTAACTACAGAATAATTTAGATTTTTCATGTCTTCCATGACTTATTTTACTATGAGAAGGACTGACTGTATCTGTGTAATACTTCCGCATTAAAGCCAAGTTCATCACTCAGCTTCAACACGTATATTATTGGTTAAAGAAATACACATACACTTCACTTCTTGACTATCCTCAAAACAATTCTGCTTTTTTGCACTTTCATTATGCCTTTGTCTGTCTTCCTTATTACACCAAACTGTTGCTGCTTCCCTTCAGCCTAGTTCCATTTATCAAATGAAGGTCCAAACAAGCTGCTGAACAGAATTTGTATTCAAGACAGGTGCATTAAAATCTCACTTTAGTTTCAAAAGTAGGTTATATATGCCTGCACTGGAGAGACAGTATTAGCAAAGATGCTCAAAGGCAAAGCAGCATGTATGAGTCAGATCTCCACTGTCTTTTTTTCTCCTTTTCTTCATCCTGCCAGCCCTCCTCCTAAACAATTCTGCAAGGCATAAGCACCTAGCACTTATTTGATTTCTTTAAAGAGAAAACTAAAGACAATGTAAAAAAAAGTTTGCTTAGATTGTGGCCTTGTGAGCAGGTGTGAGCACAAAATTCTTTCTAATGCTTTTACATACCTATTCCATAGCCCTCATAGAGTTGTCTTTCACGTTCTATCGTCTGCTTGATGACAGTTTCCCGGGAACCATGCTGTCTTCCTTGTCTGCCTTTAATACTGTTTTGTAATTCAATCTGCTCCAATTCAGCATTGAATCGACACATGTAACTGCAAGAAATAAAATGCATTAAAGCTAAATGCAGTCAGGCAAAAAATTTGCAAAACAGAAGTACTCTGATAATCTAATGAATTATTTTACTAATTGTATTTATTTTTCTAAATTAGAGATATTTCTTCAATTTGAACAGCTACTTTAATCTTCAAAGTGGACGCTCCATTTAGAACTTCATTTAAATCACATGTGGCTTCCAGAATAATTTTTTTTAATTTGCCTTTTTTTTTTTTTACACTATGTTTCCATAAAACAAAACTCCCTCATTATTATAATTTACCTGCTCTGGAAGACCAGTGTTAAATCTGAATGAGCTAAATTCCCAGCTTTTAATTGCTGGATTTCACCACCTCAATAGCATCTTCTAAAGTAAAATTCTTCTTTGGTATGTGCTCTACACCTTCTTGCAAACTTCCAATTTAAATCCCAAGAGTAAGCTTTCATTGTCTTTGCAGTATCACTACCATTGGTGAGCATGTAGAACAAACACACTGTTCATTACCAGATAACATGTCAGAGCTTCTAAAGGAAACTGATAAAATATACCTGGATAAGAATACATATGTATCCCAAGTTATTTAGCTAGCAGGTGACATGCCACAGGTACATATATCCAGCAGCACAGAAATTACTTGAGTTTTTCCTAATCAGATTAAACTTTGGTAGCTCCTGCCCTACAAATTGACCCACCTGACTACTGTTTAATCTTCTCAGCAAGGAAAACTGGAGACTCAAGGAGTAAACAGTATGAAATCTGTGTGTTTAAGTGCAATGGAATAACCCAACAAGCAAATGCATGTGATTACTACAGTCCAAATCATTTAGAGTCCTCCACACACCACAAAAGTAGGGATACACTTCAATAATTTGAAAAATAAGGAAACTACAAAACATGACTTATTTGAATAATTCTAGTACAACTATATATATCTCTCAATATATGTCAGTGGCAACAAAATTAACTACTTGATGTTATCAATACATAAAACTCCTTTTCTGAGTCATCATCACTTTATAGATCTTATTTTAAGAGCAATATTTTTAAAGCTAAGTCAAGCTTTTTAATCATTTTTATCACCAGTCTTACTTTTCAATTAGTTCACCAGCTTCCTTCTTTGTGTACTCGATTTTACTGGGGTCAAGGTGACTTTGAAACCATTGCAGTTTTTCTCCTACAAGAGTAAATTCGACATTAATGATTATACCACCACTATAGCAAATACAATTCAAAGCAATGTTTCTCAAAGTCTTTTAAATGCCCCTCCATTTTTCAAGATTTTGAATGGTGTCATAGACTCTGATACTGTGGGTACCAAGTATGAAGGTATCTGTAATAGAAACATTCCCACATCATTTCAGATTAATTTTATACCTTGCTTACCAGAAAAAAAAAAGACATTAAGCTTTGTTTTACTGGAAATTAACTTTTACAATAACACTACGTCAATTGCTTAGGAAGGAAACTTAGGGGAAAAAAACAACACAATGGCTGAGTAAGAGTTCTGATCATCACCATTTTTAAACAAATTAAATTGGAAAGGTGTAGGATCAATCATATGGAAGATAAAAATATTCCAGGTTGCGACTCACAGTTTCGAATTTCCTTGCTAGCACAATGTGTCTTTTAACCTACATATATCATTTTTTACAAGCAATTATAAAAAGCACGGAGACCAAGTACAATAAATACGTGTACAGATGTACACAAGACTCGTTTGGTCTATATTGCCCGGTTGTTGTGCACACTGACTAATGATTAGGATATACTCAGCCCCAAATTCAACCCTGTATATATCACTTGAGTGGACTTATTAGGTATTTCAGTTTTTCAACGAACTATTTGAAGACTTCAGAATCAGATTATAGAGGAAGAAACTCTAATTGCAGTGCCTAAAAAGTTGGTAAAACTTAGAATCTTTACAAAGAAGCTGAAATGAAAGTCAGTAATGGAAGTTTCTGCTTACCAACAATACTTAAACGCAAAGCTTTGTCAGTCTTCAACCTAGCAGAGAAAAAACAGGTATGTTAGCCAGGAATGAGTACCATATAATAATGACCTTAATTTTATTCTCCAATTTTTTTTCAGTCACAATGAAAGTCAAGGCAAAATTTCAAATAGAAATAGTCAACAAATTCCAAACAATGTAAAACTTACACTGTTTCACCCAAAAGATCTACTTTTTGGTAAAACTACTATCTGAAATTTGCCCAGTTTACCCATTAAGCTAAAGAGTTTATTGGAAGAAACAAGGATGCAACATTTTTCTCAGAGCACAACAAAAGGAATTTCACCAAAGAGCTGCATTGTCACAATTTCCTTAAGTATTTCTGATATTCTTCTGGTACATTTAGTAAGTTTGGAGATTTCACTACCCTGCATTCTTGCAAATCAAGCATGCAATATGAAAAATACCATTCTATTACCTAAAAACTTGTAATAATTAAAGTTTGTGCTTAGTGAACAAAGGTTAATGTGCTAAGAAACCAAAATTAACTACTTTATTAAAGAAGACAAAAAAAGTCCAACTCTATCTCATAGTGCTTTTAACTCCATTTTGTGGCAGGATACTCAAGGTCTGCTGTACTCTACAGGATGTGTGTACACAATTCTATTTGGGATTAATTTTCATCCTAATTAGGAGTTCTCCAAAAAGACAAGTTCTCTAACAGGAAATCCTGTGCTTCATGCTCTTTTGTCTTCAAGGTGTCAGATTCCACCTGCATCAAAGGATGTTGCAGTGTTCTGTTGTCTTCAGAAAGGAAAATAAGACATTATCAGGGTAAGTATGAAATTTCTCACTGGAAAAAATATCTTAGCCATGCCTATTCAGTGTATACATTCAAGGACCTCTCATAAAACTGACTTTTTGTTATTATTATTAAATAGGAAAATTGGTAACATATTAAGTAAATCGTAAAGGGTATAAATGACAAAGAATAAATAACTCTAAAATTCATCAGAGTTCAAGGCTATTGTGCTCCTTTATTAAATTCCTTTTACTCTATAAAAGTTAATGAGCATTTCAGAGCTAACTGAAGTAACTCAGAACACAGAAGTCTGTCACCTATCAGAAAAACTGGGATTGAAAGATAAACTACTTTCCAGAGACAAACATACTTGTGTCACTTGTCCACAAACCCACACCATTTAAATAAAGATTAGCTTTTTCAAGAAGTACTTTATCCTCTGAAGACTGTCTAAAAGCCATGTAAAAGCAAATGCACAGCACGTGTGAGCTGCTAAGAATTCCACTAACATACCAAAGACATTTTTACTTCTATGGATAACCCAGCATCTGCAGAAAAAGACCTCAATACATGCTGGGCAGGCTTTTATCCTCAGAGCACTGACAGCAGGGAGCTTTGGATGGTAAGAGCTTCCAAGAAAAGGACACATATGCCACCCTATGGAACTCCACACCGGCACTCCCTGCTGGGAACCCGGCATGGCAACACTGCCAGACAAGCCCGTATGCAAAGCTTTGCCATGGAGAAAACCATGATGGCATCTCAAAAAGCTGCCTGAACAGAATTGTGGCATCCATCCATGTTCTAAAACACTACAAACTGCTATTTGCATCTGCTAGGGTCACTAAATCATCTATTTATCAAAGCAGCGAAGTACAGAACCACCATTTTCTTCTGGAAGAAAAACCTTCAGTCTCCTGATGCACACAGCTAATTTCAGTATAAGAATGAATGACAGGCTCAGATGTTACCTTATTTTACTTTTATGAAAAGCCTCACCTCACTGACTGCCAGAAGACAACAGCATTAACAGGAAGGCTAATCAAATCAGGGCAGTCAACGAAAGTTCCTCTCATCTCCTTCCACACAATGAGTAATAGCTTTTGCTCATGGGAAGGAGAGGCTAAGGACAGGGATACAATCTTGTGGCAGGCTGTTATTTCTTGATGATTTTCTCCTTCACCCTCCTCCCAGAAATCCTCTGCTTAAGTGCTGATTATTAATAAGAATGATTAGTGGTTTTCTTGATGCCTACTAGGTACCTAAAAAGTAAATTCTACATGTTCCTTCAGCAGCTCTTTATCTCAGATAATGCATTCAACTGTTCTACTCTAAATACTAACAATTACTAAGTATTTACCAAAGCAGTTTACAAACTCAGTATTCTTCCCCATAATACCCACACATACAAATGCCATCTATGACTCTGAAAACTAAGATAAGCTTTTCACTAAGTAAAATAAAATCTAATGGTTGGCAAAACATATTTCATTGTTTCAGATTTCTAAATACCTTTAATAATGCTCCATACATGTCCATTTTTGTTAGCTTGTTTAACCATTTTATGATACTTCTGTATGAAAATTTCTCAACAAGAATTAAAAATTTTATTTTTTTCTTTTTTTTTGCAGTTCATTTATTTCTGTAAGAAAAATGAATAATTTTAAAAACTAGCATTTTTTTCATCTCCTCATGAAGAATCTGCAAGAGCATGACAGAAAGCATCACTGCTGCAAGCAATGCAAGTAGAAGCATAGTGGCTCAAGAAAGACTAGAGGTTAGAGAAGAGAAAACCTAAGGGAAAGCAAACAAAGAGCTCTACAAGAATATATTTTAAGGTTATTTCTTACTCCCAAAGGGTCACTTGATGCCCCATCATTGTAAAAACTCCTCAGCTCTCACATCTAAGAGCATGTCAGCATTAGACTGGCTTCTTTGCAATGAAAATGCACTAACTCCTCAGAAATTTATAATGCATGCACAATAGAAAGGGTCTATACTGACTCAGAAGGGAAAACGACAGAAAAAAAAAATCTAGTGCTATAGTAGCTTTAGCTACCAAAATCAGATAGTATTTCTGCAGTTGCAGGCAAAACATGACTGGGGTTGGTACATCACTACTACAGAAATTCCATTAATTTCCCACTAGGGTCTGGTTTCCTAAAGTGCAGAAAAGTCAAGTGTTCTGTGACTGTCCCTGAAGCAGCTATTGCTGTCTCATAAAAAACGGCCTTGTTATTATTTAACAGAGCGAACAAGCTGCCTAAAGGAATAAAGATTCACATGTAGATTAAGAGAGAATAAACTGGCAGTAATACACTGGAAGTTGTTACTGCTCATTAGACCTTGAAGAGAACTGAGAGGAGAGGTATGCAGGCAAGAAAAAGGTGTAATTCAAGTGAACAAGATGACTTAAGATTGTAGTCAATCTTCTACAAGCAATTGGTCTGTCTCCTCTTATGGTTAAGATTGGTCTTTTGTACTGCAGTCACAGTTTCTGGACAGTAAACTTATTACTGCTGTCACATTTTGTTAAGAATACTTGCAGTGAAGAGTGGTCAATGGAGGCTGTAAAAGACTTCTGCAACTTAGTGCAGAATTTCTCCCTTGTTTTTTCCAGTGCTGCATTTTAAGTATTGAAATTCTTTGTGGATAATATCTACCACTTTTTATTATCTCATCTGGGCAAAAGATACTTGAATATGCATCTCATAACTTAATGCAATTTTCCTTCCTCTATAACATAAACGGGAACATTCATAGTAGTTATTTCTTTTTCTGCATCCTATAGAAAAGTTAATAAGTAAATAGAAGCCCAAACTGTCTCCAGTCCTGATTCCTGTCTCCAGACAAGTACCAAGGAAAAAAAGTAACAAAAACCAACCAAAATCAAAACAAGCAAAACACAAAGAAACAAACCACACAAAACCAAAAACATTGGCTGACACTTCTATAAAACACATTCTCACCCTCCAGTAACGTGCCATTCCAGGGTTCTACACCCAAGGTAATTCCTTTGTATTTAACAATAATCAACAGATAAAATGTACATATGTTCAAAAAGTATTACTGCACAAATTTAGCCAGCCACAATTAGAGCATCTTCTGGCAAGAAAATCCACAGCTTAAATAAAATAATACAGGTGTATTCTGTGGCCTTCCTACATTCACTGATTCCTCTAATCCAATTTTTTCATTCTGCAAAAGTGCACTAGTCTGTACAGAGCAATTATGCCCTTTACCCAGGCCCGGAGAGATCATATTGAGAATTCCACTTCCAGTTTTGTGTTCTGTTCATACTTCAGACAACTTACTCCAATACAATAACAAGTATGGTCAAAGAAGTACCAGATTTGTAGATGGGACTAAGAAAGAAAATTCTGTAAAGATTACAAGGCAGCTTCTTCTATTTACCACCAAAAGATGTATTCAGCTTCCAACCAGAGAAGAGAGCTGTCATTCAATAGAAGCAATTTGGAAAATTGTTTAAAGACATTTAATAGACCTGCAGAAGCAATGCAGAAGAACAAAACTGGTGTGAGCTATTTCTTTTTCCCCAGAGTGTAGGAGTGGAAAACTTTCCTCCATCCACAACATCAGAAATTTATCTTGTCTTTTTCCGAGTTACGCAAAATGAATCCAAACCTCACAATTATATTACAGAAACTGAGAGCCAAATAATTACATTAAAAGATTCACATGTTTAATTCCCAATATTTAAAAAAATATCCTGAAAATTTACCAAGCTGATCATTTAGATAGAGATTCAAAAGAAATTGGAACCCTTAATAAGTCTTTAAAAACAATAGGGGGGGAAAAAAAAAAATCAATATTATTCATGTCTTTCAAATTAAATTGCTCTTCAAGCCAAGACAATACAGAAAACAGAATATAGACAACTGGAGGATGCTTTTAACGCAACTAATTTTTAGATGTATTTTTAGAAAACCACAACAAAAGTGATCTACTAAGTGCAGATCTGTGAACAATGTTAGTTAACTGTTTAGGCCCCAGAAGCCTAAGATGTAAAAAACTTATTTATAAGACATAAAGATACAAATATAAGATCATTTTGCTATCACAATATGCTTTGGATTGTCAAAACTGATACACTGTTCTCGGTGGAATACTTTCCCTATGCAAAATGAAAGGATACATCTTTTACAACCAGCCTAGATTGAAATAGCAAGGATAGCGCTTCTTCAAATACATCAGTTACCAAAGGCAATCTTAAGCCTACGTGGGCCTGTCATTGAATTGAGGGGTACCTGGTAACAGAAGACACAGAGAAGGCAGAAACACCAAACACCTTCTTTGCATGGGCCTTCACTGCCAAGAGCAGCCCTCAGAAATCCCGGACCAGTAGACCAGGGTTAAGGAATGTTAGAAGGAAGACTTTCCCATGGTCAAGGAGGACTAGGTTAGAGAACACCCAGGCAAACTTGACACCCACTAAGCCATGGGATGCATCTATGAATGTTGAGAGAGCTGGCAGACACCACAGCTAAATTGCTCGTGATCATCTTTGAAAAGTTGTGATGATGAGGAAAGGTGCCTGAGAACTGGAAAAAACCAAATGTTACCCAGTCTTCAAAGAGGGCAAGGAGAACCCAGGGAACTACTGGCCAGTCAGCCCCACCTCAATCCCTGCAAAGGCAATGGAGCACCTCATGCTGGAGGCCATCTCTACACACATGGAAGACAAGGAGGTCATCAGTAGAAGCCAGCATGAATTTACTCAAGGAAGTCATGTTTGACCAACCTGATTGCCTTCTATGATGAAACAACTGCCTGCATGGTGAGGGGAGAGCAGTGGATATTGTCTACCTCAGCTTCAGCAAGGCTTTTTAACTTTTTGCTGTTGCAATAGGAACCAGAAGTAGCACTCCAAGAAGAAACATCAGCACAAGTGTCTGTATCAGTGTAATTCTAACCCCACGAGACCATCACTAAAAGATTTGAATGTGCTATCTCATAATGCATAATTACTAAGTATTGCTCCTTCACTGAGTTTTCTTGTGCATGTTTTTTGGTATGGAAAAGTCACAAATGCAAACACTAAGAATCAAGCAAGATTAACTCATCTTTTGTGATTAAGAGCTCCAAGTGGCTGTTATGACACAAGGTGAGAGAGGTAAGGGAAAAAGTGGTCAATTTAGCAGTAGAAAAATAATCTCCGATAAAACTTACTATCAACAGTCAAAAAGCACAGCCAAAATGTGAAGCAGCAGGGAAAACTTCTTGCACATTAGGAAATTGCCCAATCCTCAACACATACTACTCGCAAATTCTTGCAGCTGCTCTGCTGGAGGCTACATCACTCCACTGTGGTAGCAAAGGACCCCCTTCTAGTCAAAGCAACAGTGAAACTGCTGGGGGTAAAGCTGTCCATCAATCCCAACAATAAAACCACACAGTCTCTGGACCAGCAGTCTCCAACTTAACACCTTCAGAGTATTTGGGCTCAGCTCACAAGGTCCATCCAGATACTGTAATTTATATTGCCTTATATAGTTTATATAGTGTTATATCGCACTGACAGAAAATGCTTAAAGTTAGCTTTAGTAACTTTCTAAATAAACAGCCACAGCATCACAGCCAGCTAAGACAATGTGAAATAAAGGTCAGTCTTCACCAGCTGTCTTTTCCCTCTGTGGGAGGAGGAAGTAACACTGAAACACAGAAAAACACACTTGCCATGGAACAGCAGAAAACTGCCAAGGAGGAGTTAACTATTCAGTTTTATTCAGAAGTCTCTCTTCTGAAGGAAGGCTTTTGGCTTTTCTTTCCTATTTTCTGTAATTCTATTTCTATTCTATTTCAGCACTTCAGCAGCAGCAGCTAGACCCCAAGCAGGATTCTTAATGAACTCATTGAAGGAAGGCCAAACAAGGAGATTTCACCTTCATGTGAAATCACCAGCAACATGCTATTCAGATTATCAAAGGCAAGAAATCTAATCTTGTAAGGACAACACCCAAAGTCAAGTAGCAGAACAACATACTTTGTATAACTTGATTTAATGAATGTAAACCTCTCACTTCCCATGGCTCAGCAGCAGCACTAGGTTAAACAGGCCTTTCTGATATCTTACGGCTGTATCAGTAGAACAGTCCCCTTTCCATTACTGCAAATAAAAAGCATCCTTTGTGATATTATTCTTCTATCTCTTACCCAGAGATTTTGCAGTCAACTTACTTTTCTTTCTTTTCCTGTTTGTGTGCTTCCCTTGCAAGCTGTGCAGCTTTTCTGCTGTATGGATGGATAACCTTTTTCTCTTGCTTCCCTCCTTGAGGTTTTCGTAACTTTGGCTGAAAAGAACTCAAAGATATTATGCACTAATAAAGTTAAGTAAAACATTAAAGGGAAGACTGAAGTACATACTATGGTAAAGACTTAAAAGGCCATGCACTGACATCTCAGAAAGCCCTTAACTTACAGTAACACGTTATCAATTCCACCCACTAAAATAACAAAATTACTTGAAGTCAGTACATGCTGTAACAAAACCACTAGAGCACAGGAAATGCTGAAAGAAATCTTATATAGTGACTCCTATCAAAATACCAATTTTGTAAAACTCTGCAGCTAGGAAACTCAGATTACTTCTCTGTACCTTTGCAGAAAAATGTCGCCATTCAAGCTTGTATCAGATTGTTCCATCTGGGTTTTTGACAAGGACCACATGTAATTTGTACAACATAACAAAAGGGATTTTCTTGTTCCTTTCAAGAGCTCATTGGGATGCCTCACACCAGGGAGCAGACAGAGGCTTTCCTTCTCTACCCCTTCATACTGCACAGACAGGGAATACTACTCACAAATCTCAGGAGTACGATAACGCTACTCTAAGTTATGTTACTTTCTGGTGGAAAAGTGTCTGAACAGGACTGAAGGCCTTATGAAATAATATGTTATTTAACTGCTTGCAAAAAAAACACCTTAAAGCAAGGAGGCGTTCCTGCATCATATTAAACTGCCATCAACAAACGGAGACTTCAGTACACCCAATTCTCTGCGATCACATCAGTGCTTAGGGCTGCGAAGAAACAGATGACGCCAAAGCCAAACCCACAGTGAACACCCCGGGAGCTCTCAGGCGGCGGCACCTCGCACTGCTCCACACCGCGCTCCCCACACCGCCTCCGCAGCCCCCGCGCTGCCGGGAAGGCCTCAAGGACGCGAACCCCTCCGGGAGGAACCGCAGCAGTCTTTAAACGCAAGGTCGGCTAGCCGCCGGTATCGACCGCATGGCCACGGCCTCCAAGGAACTCGCCGCAGCCTCCCGAGGCCTCTCCGAGGACGCGGTAGGGCCGCTCCCGCCGGGAAGGGAGGGCCTGGGCGCACCGCGTGAGCAGCCACCGCCGTCCCCAGAAGCGGACCTGCGGGAGCCACACTCCCACCCCTGTCCCAGTCCCTATCCCTGTCCCGATGCCGGTGCCGATGCCGCCACACGCACCATGGCGAGCGAGCCTTCTTCCGGCGCCGCGGCGCAGCAGCTTCAGCGCTCCGGGCGGCCGGCGCGGCCTTAGCGCCCCGCGTTCCGCGGCTGCCACTGCCCGCCGGCACCCGCAGCGCCGCCCTGAGCAGCCCTGAGCCG